>OY292440.1:3717500-4317500 GCA_958496245.1 Perizoma flavofasciatum | reverse complement strand
ATTTTATTACCACCCAGGTAGGTAATAAAATAAGTTTTAAGTATCACAGATTATATTTTGGAGTAGCGCGCCATCTATTGACCTTATGGCGTATTATTTAATGTACCTATAACCGATTAACGTGCGGTTGCTGGTCTTGCGCTTGTGTTCGTCTCAACTGAATACCCCAATAATTAAACTAGAAAAAAACGATACAAAAATTCAATTTCATTCAGCACTTTTTTAAAACAATATAATATCGTAGTAGCGTGCCATCTATTGACATTGTTGCGTATTATTTTTCAATGTGTGCCTGCTGATTTTGCACTTGTGTTAGAAGTTTATGTTCGAGAACCCTTATTATGTCACAAAACTAAAAAAAAATTGCATGCATTTGCTTTATTCCGGTGTGTAATGTTATCTTTCGGATTTTTTTTCAGATAAATAGCCTAATTGCAGATTAGAAAATGAATAGAATAAACGTTAATTTATTAAAATGATACTAAGTCAGACAGTGAAAATAGCCTAAATATAAAAAAATCTAATAGCTTTTGTCTGTGCCATTTCAAAGATCAGTGACCAATGAACTCAATTGCGCATGCATCGATTTTGTGAAAGTTTTGTTCATTTCGAATTTCTATTCATTAGGAGGTACGTAGTTTACTTATTTAGCTTTGTAAAAATGACATTTAATTGAAGTAAGTTGCATTTTATGAAACAAAACTGTAGGTATTGAACTTTGGATTCCAAATATCCTATTGGACTATGATTTTGTAGGACTATGTTAAGTTATGAATAATCGAGATAAAACAATTATTCTACTACATACATTTGTTTCTTGGAAAATAAATCATTAGTTTTCGAACAGTTATAAATTTTCTAGGAAATGAAAAATTTTCCGCCATTTATTTGTTAACTATCCTAACCTTCGAGTCAAATTACATTCGCTGTTGTCGAGCCGGTTATTTCTACTCGCCAACAGATGTCGCTGCAAGTCTGATCCCGTTTCAGACGTTTTAGTCAATGCAAGACGCGCCCTCTAGTATTGAGAGGATTAATTTATAAAAAGGTTTGAGGGTATTTAGTGCCATCTAAATAGTTTTCGTTAGGTAGATAAAATGGTAGTGCCTATATGTTTTTTTAAAGAAAACACAAAAGTTTGCATCAGTTCGAAAACTTAAAAAATAAAAATTGTATGGGCAGCTAAAATCTTAGCGTAACATTATTAACATCGTAACATTATTTAAAGAAAAGTTTTAAAAAAATGAATTTGCTGGTCATTTCCTTGTGTGAACATTTAAAAGAAAAAGTCAACGTCCGTCCCATCTATACCGACCTTTACAAAAACACTGCAATTTCTATTCTAATTCCTCGCGATAAGACCCACAAAAAAGGGGCTATTTCGAATCTAACCCAAGGGTTAAATCGTGACAATGCCATGATATTAGATAAATGCGTTAAGAAAACTTGTATTTTATGTAATTTGAAATAGAGCTTGAAATGTGATGACGATGTTGATCGTGGGCTATCGTGATGGCTTGAACGCTTTTGGTGCTGGCATTACGCACGAGGTGCTGTTGGTATAGTCAGTGACAAAAAATATATTCAAACATACAAAACCACCCTATTATCACATACATATTCTGACCCCACATTAGGATTGTATGTGTCGTGGGTATCAGAAATTAAAACTCTACGGAACCACAACACCTCAACCTGAAACGAATACTAGCATCTACCTACGGCTTCACCCGCGTGGTAACCGAAAGTATAAATAAAAAGTAGCCTATCTCTTGTTCTGATGTTTATAGTACCTATATTGCGGTAAAGTTTCATCAAAATCAGTTCAGTTGTTTTTGTGTGAAAGAGTAACAAACATCCATCCTCACAAACTTTCGCGTTTATAATATTAGTAGGATGAATATATTATGGTATCTTGAGTTGTGAATAATTTGTATATTTTTTAAAAGTTATATGTATAAGGATGTATGTAGATCTGAAATAAATGAATTAATAATGTATTAAATCCTCACCTTGCGTCTCAGCTGAGACGCAATCGCCACGGAGTTCGTCAAATAACTAGGTAATAAATGGAATTTTTATAAAATGCTTCTTTGCTTCAGGTTTGACAAGGAAACTGTATTGCAAATAGTTAAGGGCAACGGCGGAATTCAATATAATCTGTGAACTGAAGTCTACGGTTTCCAGAGATATTCGAGCTATAAAAATCTAAACTGTTTGTCTACTTTTGTCGATGCCTGTACTGAGGTGTACCGTAGTTTTTGTTTATCTCTGATAATCTGTGAGAAAAGACAACTTGGTACCTGGGGTCAACGGGCTTCAAAACGTCTCTAGGCCAAGATAAGACACAATATTTAAGTATGATCTGCAAGTATTTGTCTCTGGTCTGGGTGTTTTCAATGTATAATGTGTACCAATGTACTTTACAAAAAAGTTGGAAATATAAGTACTTATACCTAAAAGTAATTTAGGTAGTTCCTATCACACAAGCTCTGCTTAATTTGGGGTAATATGATGCTGTGTGGAAATGTCCAACATTATTATTAAGTATACTTAGTATTATTATTATTTACTTTGCTAAGCTAAATTTAAAATAGTGTTATTAAAAATTTATAATGACATTATTATAAATTTTACTGGTCTTTATCACGTTTACCTTTTTGATTATTTTCCCGACGTTTCGAGTGTATTGCAACAGCCGTTATTTTTTATTTATTTATTTATTTATTAAACTTATAACTAAGCCACGTCTGTTCAACAATTAGATTGTTTTTTTTATAGTGCTAGGTTTTTTTTATGCAATAAAACTATCCTAATGAAGTTACAAAATTGATGGATATAGGTATAGCTAAGCTTTAGGCACAGATATTATAATACTACTAGCTTCTGCCCACGGCTTCGCCTGCGTATTACCCGGATAAAAAGTAGGCTATGTGTAATTCTGATGTATATGCTATATTACTGTACAGTTTCATAAAAATCCGTTCATTAGTTTTTGAGTGAAAGAGTAACAAACATCAATCCTCACAAACTTTCGCGTTTATAATACTAGTTTCTGTCCACGGCTTCGCCCGCGTAGTACTAGGATAAAAAGTAGCCTATATATTTTTCTGATGTATAAGCTATATTACTGTAAAGTTTCATCAAAATCCGTTCAGTAGTTTTTGCGTGAAAGAGTAACAAACATCCTCACAAACTTTCACGTTTATAATATTAGTAGGAAGGATAGGATTAGTAGGATAGGATTCTAGTACTTTAGGCAAACACTAATCTGGCCTGTCTTAAGAATATATTTTCATAGTCACTAAGTAATTTCAAAATTTTTGCCTGATGCAGATAAGAAATTTCCATAAATGTACAGTGAAATAAACGTTAGTTTTAATCTTGGTCGGTGAGTATATTTTTTAAAATAATTCTCAAAGTAAATGCATTTTTCTTAAAACCTGAACATGATTTTTTTTTTTATTTACAAAATTGTCCCAAAATTAAATATCAATTTCGGACTTCCCATCAACAATGAGTAGGACATTAAAATAATGGCTTGAAGTCACAGGAACAATTCAATTGACATTCGGGGGTCCAGTGGACCACTTAGTCGAAATTGTTTGGTCCGGTATAAATATTTTGAAAATAGGGGGCCGTTGCCATTGTCAAATTGACCGAGTGGTTGTTAGGGGACTCTGAATGGGATGTACCTAACTATGGAGCTTGAAATGAAATGTATTTTATAAAATGTGTAATATTAGTACAGGGGCCTAACCATGAAGTCTTATAGCGATTCAGTTTAGGCAAACATGTCACTTTCTGCTTTGCGATTGAGTACGCTATGGCGTAGTTAAAGCTTTGTCATTCGCAAAGCGGGATTTGACATTTTTGCCTAAACTGAATCGCTATAAGACTTCATGGTTAGACCCCTAATATTCGTAGTTTGAATATTTAGAAATTGGTCCAGAACAATTCGTTTAAAGCCTAGCATGCAATTTAAAAAAAATTGTTAATTACATTAAATACAAATATTAGCAAACGAATAAAATGAAATGAAACATTAATAGTGTCATAAAATATTAGAAATTAGTTGTCTTAGCCTGGCAAGTCGAGTGCCATTTTTAATCAAAACTTCTTAAACATAAAAATAGGAGATTGGTTAGAGAAATATCGCCTTTCAAATTTTAGAAGTTATGGACATAACTAAGCCTGTAAAAATAAGTTGTTACTGATTGACGACCTCTGTGGCGCAGTGGGCGAAGGTCCGCCTGTGACGCCGAAGGTTGCGGGTTCAATTCCCGCCACGGGACAAATGTTTGTATCTGCAAATAGTTGTCTCAGGTCTGGGTGTTTTTCTATGTATATTATGTATGTATTTACAAAAAAAAATGTATATAAGTAGTATATCAGTCATGTAGTTCCCATAATACAAGCTCTGCTTAGTTTGGGGCTAGATGATGCTGTGTGAAAATGTCCAGCAATATTTAACTGATTGCCATTTTGTTAGTCTAATTGTTTTATTAGGAGGATGACATCCGTATCGTTAGGTAGCTTAGCTACTTACAAAACATAATCTATTTTCTGTATTAAATTCATCCATCTAATAAGACACAATCACACAATCCATCCAGGATAGTGTGAAAGATGACATTAGTACTAGGATGACGGCTAATAGAGGAAAGTGGAAGAAAAAACATGTTCTGCCGACCCCACGTAATGTGGGACAGAGACAAGAAGATGATCATACTAAATCCTATCTAATTATCTACCCATCTTCATCTACCTTCTATTCGCAAAGCCGCCACACGAAATTCAAAACCATCCAGATGTGTACTCCATTCGAGTTTTTTTACCTGCACTTATTCCAAGACAATGAGGACTTAAGATGCGGTAATAAATACATCTCCGGTAGTCACAGGTGGCGGTGAGATCAAAGGAGCGGCTTGCTTTGACACCCCCCTCCGCAGTCGCTGTCAATATTTGCATGGAGGGGTAAATGGTTGAAAGGATGGAATTGTGTTGATTGAGATGCATGGTTTACTAATTTATTTAAAGGCTCGTTATCTCACTCTCTCTTATTAAGATTCTAGCTGAAATGAGAATAGTATAGGTACATGTTGATTCGAAGATGTGTAAGAGACCTAATAAGCCATCTGAATAACTCTGTTTGTTCTTAAATTCGACGATCTCGGTGACACTGTGGGTGAGTAGTCGGCTAAAACGCAAAAGGCGCAGGTTCGATTTCTTCTGCCGCTCCGGGTCCGGTTGTTGTGGTATCATGTGACTCTCGCAGTTCCTGGTATCTACAAATCTTCGTATGGCATCAGGTCTATGTCTATGTGACTATGTTGGGAGTGTTTTTATTAACCGACTTTAAAACAAGAGGTTCCATGTTCGTCAAGCACGACAAAATAATACTTAGCTTTTTGATGTGGCGGGAGTGCGAGTGGATCTAACCTAGCTACGGCTTTGCATCGACTTCAAATAAAACAGTAGGTAGCGCATATAATAATGATCTGTAATTTAATTATTTTTCTCATTTTAGTGCCTACCACTGCAGCATAGACTGCCCTCGTTAGCACTGGTTATCACCCACGTACTGTACCTACTCTTCTGAAATTTACTGTGTTTTTTTAATTAATTGTCTTTCTTTTCATTTGTACTTGTCTGTGCTGTATCGTATGTGTTAAGTAAAAAAATATCTATCTATGTAACTGTTGTAATTTTAAGTCGGTTTATTTATATTTTTAAGAATGTTTATTGTTCGTTTAAATTCTCAGACAAAATAAAATAAAATGTGTACTGCATTTAGGGTCTGATTAAACGTCGGTCTTTGCACCACATTCTTACTCCTCAAAGATAATTGACGAAATACAATGGCGATAGGAAGCGGTGTCCGTTAGACACCATATGGCCAACCAGACCGCAAATGAGCCCTCTGCAATTGAAGCCTGCTCTTACCAACCACAATACGATGTGCAAATTACTAATTATTGAAAAACCACTACTTACCTTCACCCTGTTCAGTTTTTTTTTGGTTAATAAGATCGCGTGCTACCTCCCCGACCCTGGGTTAAAGTTTTTGTATCATTTTTTTTTAATTCGATGGGTTCTGTTGTAAATGATTATGATTAGGTTGATGATACGGTTGATCCGTGACAGTGTGGCCAACTGGCTTTTGGGAGGTCACTTTTTGTGAATTGAAAAAGGCAATGTCACCTCACACTTTTTTTATGAGACCTATAATTTAGTTGACCCGATTTTTAGTTTGGCCTACAGTTCACTTGAAGTACTCAATACTCAATACTCAATACATTTATTGCTTTCACATGGTAGGTACATAGATGGTGTTTATAGGTAGGTATCTCACATGAACCCTGTCTAAGGGTATAGCAACAGATAGGTAGGCAGGCCGAAGTTTTGTGTAAACAAAAAAAAAACTAGTAGGTACAATAAAATAAAGTCAAGGTAGGCAAAGTATCAAGCATTTGGAATAACACAATTAGGTAAGTAGGTTTATCATTTTTTCTTTTGTTATAATTTTCATTAGTCAAAAATAGGTACGTCACTTTTTATTTATTTTTAAGGTTTGCTAGCTTTCTAGTCTAAATAATCTTTAATGTCATTATAGCATTTGTCAATTAAGAATGATTTTAGTCTTTTAGTGAACAACGAATCTTTTTGTAATTCTGTGATTTGTTTTGGAAGTTTGTTGTAGATTGACATTATGTATGGGCCATCGCTGTGCAATTTTAGGTGTGATCTTGGTTGTATAATTTTGTTTCTACCTGGTCTAAGTGCGTATCTTCGAGGAAGATCATCAAGTTTCGTGTACAAATCGGGATATTTTCTGACAAATTTACATATTTCTAGAATGTAGATTGACGGTAACGTCAAAATCTTTAGATTTATAAAATGGGGTTTGCAACTTTCTCTTTTTTTATGTTTGCTATAATACGCACACATTTATTTTGTAAAAAGTACATTTATCCAAGGCTCGAATTCACATATATAGTTCTGAATCCTAGGATTCCTTGTGTCAGGAACTAGAGTACCGTGGTACCACAATACCCAGATCAGAAAGAAAAAATTGCAGAACATGCAAAAACTTGTCCCCCAGCTTGTTTGTTTGTCTGTCTCCTAAACTGCCTGTCGGCTTATGATGCGATATTTTGAAATCGATTTGTATTTCTTCAATGATGGTTCATAAATAGGTAGTATTGCTGCAACAGGTGATAAAATACACGAAGGATGTTTTCAATTTTGACAAAACCAACTTGCATTTGTTCAATTCAAATCCATCGACATTATCCTGCATTTTTAAATTAAATCGCATTTGAGATACCTTTTATTCGTTCAATCCCTAAACATGGACATTAAACTGCGACCTGCGACATAAGAACGAAGACAGTTGGCGAGACAATAACTATTGTCTCAGAACGGAAATTTGTCACAAATAGAACAACAAATGACATAGCCACTTGACACACAAATTACAAGAACGTATGTCTTCGTAGGAAATTAATTATAGCAACTAATAGACGGCTGAATGCTAGGGGGTTGCTATTGCAAAAAAAGCTAATCATTCGTTATTTTGTAGAAAAAACGTTATTTTCATTTGAATTACTGTTTTGTGCATTTAAACCTGTCATGAAACGTCAGTCAGTTTAATATAATTGCTTGCATTATTCTTATAATTCTTTATAGTACTTACACAGAAATAACACATAAATAATAAAAATACGAGAGAGTCTGAAGAGAATCAGTTAGAACTGAAGCAGTTTATAGACCCTTTATCACTTGGAATATATCAGCAGACTGAGCAAGCATTGCTGATTTTTACCAATAAAGTAATTATCTAACTACTTACCTATCTAGGTATGTAACGACATAATGAAATAACGAATTATTCCCATGCGTCACCCTGCTCTATCTACTCTATACCCCCTAGGGTGACCGTTGGGAAAAAAGGTCGATCTGTCCTCTTTTTTGCAACGGGAGGACAGATAGAACTTCTATTTATTCAAAAAGATCTACAACTATTTATTTCTGTCTGTCCTCTAATTAAAAAAAATAAATAATAGGTACCTACACTATGTATGTACACATAAAGATTTATGTATACATTAAGTCTGTTTAGATATTACTGACTAAAATACGTGTTTTAAATGATAACATTACTGAGAGGATCCTGAAAGATTTGATGTGGGCAACTGACCCCTATGCTGAGTTTTCCTACGTATCGATACAGTGATTGTTTCGATAATTTTGCATAAAAATCTTGTCGATACGTTTACCGTTTCGACATATTTTTAACGTATTTGTAACTCAGCATGGACCCTTTGTTCACTACCTTGCTGAGTTTAAATAAACACACTGAAATAAAATATTTATAGATCACTCATTACCACCCAAATAAAATAAATCAAACTTTTTATTTGCTGTGAAGTAACGCCAAAAACGAAAAAGGTTATGTTAGGAATATATTCTGTTTTTTGCTTTTATTTCCGTTCCGTGTAATAAGAAGATGATTTAGCGTTTTTGTTTTTGGATGTCTTTGTCACATTAAATTTAGATTTTAACAAAAAAAATCTAAAGTTTTTTTTCCAAGTACTTACTTATGTCCTAAGTACTTATCTAAGTACCCATTCAAATCAGGTATCTTTGAAACAACCTTTAGTTCAATAAAATTAGAACTCCTCCGGATATCAAGGATTTCAAGGACGAATTCAATGACCTGGCTTGATTTTATTGCTCTCGAGTATAATTCAGCCAGTCTATAATTCCTGTGGTTTTTTTGGGTCAACTTACAGTCTGCAAGTTCACAAAAGTATCTTTTTAGTTCGTGTATTATTGCCAGTTAACCATATCCCATTCGACATGGGGCGAAGACACAATGATCACGAAGGCACTTTCTAAAAATACACCTTTATTGATAAATGAGGATAATTCTTAAAAGAAAACCACTAATTTCGCCGACCGCAATTTTGCCTACAACTTTATATTGTCATTTGATAATCACAACTTCAACTTTATTCCAAAGATGTTATGGGCCCAGAAACGTGATGCAAAGTATGTAGAGTCAGAAATTAATTTTCGGAAGTTCTCGTTTGCAATGTGTCGCGTGAACTTCTTCTTATTTGGATAAAGGATGTGGTTACTTTTTACAACTTCCGAAGGCTTATTGAGATGAGATAAATCATGTCTCAGAACGGAGAACATTTTTATCATTATTTAAAACAACTTAGTATCAAAAGCAAAACGAGCTGATTCGCAAAATGACAAATACAGAATACGTTAGTACGTAATAATGAGCAAACAATGTATTTCTGATTTTTTGAAAAACCCTGATGCAATTAAGCCTTACCTCCGCCTTATTTTATTTCTTAGTTAATACAAAATTATGAGTTATGTAGGGAAAGAAATTAATGTAATTAATTTCTTTAGCAACATGAATGTAATTTAATTTCAGTAAAGCTAAGAAATGTTTTAAAGAAAACGTCCACCACTTTCTTAAAATGCCTATACCGTTGTTAAATATTCTAGTTGCCATAAAATGTAGAAAAAAGCTAATATAAATATATTTACCTTACTCGAAGCTTCCAGAAATAAGCTCTGATTTTTACCTCCCACTGATTCATAAATAAAGTCTGATTTATGCAAACTGAATTACTCGATTGGTTCGTTATCGACGTACTCAAATACGCAATAATTTGATTTTGTAAATGCCGAGATTGCCAGCAAATAAATAAAACCTGGGTTCGCCCTATACACGGCTGTTGATATGATGGTACACTTGAAACAAAAACAAATGGAGTTAAATATTTTGAGAGGGAGCTTATGATTTCTAGACGAATAGTAAGGTGTTTTGTGTGATCCGGCTCAGTACTGAATTTTACGTAAATTAAAAAGTATAATGCATGGTGACCTATACGACGAAAAACTAGAACAAAGATTTTTAAGACATGATTATTGATAGTGACAAAATTGCCAACGTTAATGCGGACTTGTCGAGTCCGCATTAACGCATTAACATTACCAATTATTTTCGTCAATATCATAGTACTATATATATACACCATAATACCACTTATATAACACTAGTGATAGTATAACACTCCCAAAAACTGAAAGCAAAATGGTACAAGTTATTCGTACGCACTAGGTGAGAACAAAAACACTTTTTTCTATGATTGTTCTTAAAATACATGCTTAGGATTTTAAGTTTATCAACCTTTTTGTTTTTTTTGAGTCTTTCTTGAAATATTGTATGTGGAACAATTTATTTTGTACACTAGGGTTTGGAAATGCTATAAATTTTGAAGGATGTTTAATGGACCGTAAACAAACACAACAGAATTACTCGTATTTTAGTTTTTGATAAGAAAACGGGAGTTAAAAGAAATATAAGTAATTTCGTTAATTTCTATCCAAGTCGATCGAAAATCACGGTCCGAACGCCCCCGTTTACCTAAGTTAACTTTAGTATGTAAGGTAGTTTTACACTTTGTGCTTGCCTAAAATATTCTGTCATCCTAACCGATATGTTCTATTTACCCGTTGTAAAAGCTTTTTTTATAAAACTCAAACAACTCCAACGTTCAACACTTATTGCAGCGCTATGAAGCGCTGTGTTGCTTTGAACCCTATTGCAGAACCGTTTTTAAATCATACAAAACGATTACCAAAATGATGGCCATGATGCCAAATTGTTTACGCTGTTTTACGCCGTACTATTTCATCTAAAAACACAACCCGTACCTACAGTCTCATACCTATCGATCGGCAAATCATATTAGGTACATCCTTATCCCAATGACTCCAAGTAACCAAAGTAATTCCTCGAGGCTACCGAGGTAATCCCACCAGCACAGTATCGAAGTAATTCCTCTGACTCAATAACATAATCAACAGTATTCGTTTCGTATCACGTATGACGGGGGGTTGATTGCAATCAACCGAACGAATCAACCCTTATTGGGTTTGTGGACTATTTGTTTGTGAGCTAACCGAACTGTTTGCTCGGCTATTATCTCTGGTTTACAGAGATGGGGTGTTACTTGATGTGGCCATCACATAGTCTTATACTTCTTTACTAATAATAGAAAGAGGAAAGATTTTTGTTTGTTTGTACCGAAAAGGCTCCGAAACTACAGGACCGATTTTAACCATAAAATTCATTGTTTGGCGTGCGCTGAAAAGACTATTGAGCAGGTTCGATTCCCGCTGCGGGCTAATGATATTTGTACCGAGTCTGGGTGTTGTATCACGGTACTCGTAGTTCCTGATTGGGGGCTGGTTGTGTCTATTAGATGTGTTATATTACAAATTTCAAGTAACATAGCTATTTTGACCTAAATTAACTAGTTCTTGTGTAATGTGACTATTACACAACGTTTAATCACGAGGCCTGATTTGAAAATGACAGCTTTATACATGGCGGATGCCAATTTTTCCATTTCTAAGTAAGTTTGTTCTTTTTAAAGTAAATTCAGAATTTTTATAGAGATTATTTTTTGGTAGCAAGGTTGTCGTAAGCACCATTTGCACCAGTTGTTTGCATGACTATTCCCTGATATGCTAATCTGGGATGAAACTCTACAATACTCAGTACCTACTTATAGAGATGTAACGCATTTTCTATGCCACATCTAGTAACTCTAACATCGCGCCACTGAGGACCTATTTTATCTTTATCAAGGGATTTATCAACTCTTATTTTCTGGATTGCTGTTACACAGTATAACAATTTGTATGATTTGCTGTTGATCCGCAATTTCAGATATAAAGTGACAGAAAATGCCTCTTTTTATTGTTCATCTGGGTATTACATTGCGTTCTGTGATTGCTTGGTTGTTTTTGCTAAAGTTTGCGAGTATTTCAAGATATTTATGGTCTATAATGCCCCTTAATTTAGTACTGAAGAATCATGGACACTTTCACCAAGGGAATCACTAAAGATTTTATATTTACGCAAATAGTGATAATTGACTAATAATAAGTTACTTGACTATACTAGGACAACATTGATACGCCAAGTTATTTCTTTCAATAATTTACCAGCTTTTATTAGAAACCTAACAAATCTAAGTAAGTATATCCAGATTTCTGAATACAAATTCAGATACTTATACAGATGTTATTTGGGGTTATTTGAGAACAAAGTACTTAACTTTCTTTATAGTTTCTAGTATTCCCAGGACCCAAAGGATTCTGCAAATACGATATTTCGAGCAGCAGAGAAAAACAAATAATTGTATTGAAATCCTTTCGAAAAAAACAATCTTGCTGCCTAAGTTAAGGTTTTTGTGTCTTCAGTTTTTTTCATCAATTATCATTAGAAGTATTCAATTACCATTTGAGAATTTCAAAAGTACCCAGTTTATTTTCTACATTCCGTAAATCTACTACCTAGTCTAGTTTATTTCCTTCATACTAAAATCCCTATATACATACTGTGCATAGTCTTTGCATGTCATATGGCAATTATCTTTTTCATTTAATAAAATATTATATACCACCGTTATAAGTTATAGTATAAAGAATATGGCCGTCGTATTAACATACCTTTATCTACTCGTAAACCCTTCAAGCTTGATATTTATTAACTCAAACTGGTTCGCTACTGGGTAGAGAGTGTCGCACTACTTTTATTCGCAGCCCGTGCCAATTCAACTTTATATCATAAACTGTTTAACATAAAAGTAGTATTGGTTCCTCCAGTTTTGCATAGCCTAAGTAACAGTTGAAAGTCAAAATGGCTGTGTGGTTTTTAAAATTAAAACTCTAAGTGCGTTTTTATTATCGGTTTTTATTTGCAACTCATGTCTGTCTATCCGTCTGTCCGTTTTAGTTGCCCATCCACACTCCCGTTTTATCTGCAGATAAAATCTTTATAATAGACGGTATCAAAATAGACCATCACCAATAACATGAGTGATGGTCTATTTTGTAACCGGCGGTCTATTTTGTATTTTGTGACAAGATTCCAGATTCCAGGGCAAACTACAAAACAAAATTACATTTATAATAAAAAAAACAAAACAATATAGAATGAAATCTCACAACTAAAGTAGGGCAGAGTTTTTTAGGACTTCATTAAACGGAATACTTATAGGTAAGCCTTCAAAGCCCCTTTTTAATCTTGAGTCCTAGGAGTATGAAAAAGTTGCATCTCATCCTTTCAATGAAAATATTTATGGATTTTTAATGATAACTTTAGGAGATACTAGGTTCTGTCCGCGGCTTCGCCTGCGTGGTAACCAGATAGAAAGTAGCCTACGTGTTATTCTGATGTATAAGCTATATTAGGTACTGTAAAGTTTTATCAAAATCCGTTCAGTAGTTTTTGCGTGAAAGAGTAACAAACATTAACGTAAAGGAGTAACAAACATTAAGTAGGAAGTAGGATGACGCAGCTTCGGTACCTTAGCGTGTCTCAACACATCTTGGGCACTTTATTCCATAGCTACTATATGGTTCTATACGAACAAATATTAGATATGACACTCTGTGGGTAATAAAACGCGGCTAGGCGGCGTTGTGTTGAATTATTCAATGGCAACACTTCAGGGTGGGGCGTCTAGACCATGGTTTTTGCTGGAACATGGTAGAGTAGGGGTTTCTTGAGTCAGGCCGCATATAGTAAGTAAATAGTACTTATATTGACATCATCTATTTCATTTGGAAAACTTGCCACTATTTGTTTGTGCCGATTTTTTAGGTTGTTGAGGACTTATGTATTTGAAGTATGGGTTGATACGTCTGTCCGACGATAACTTTCGATGTTCATTTAATTTCAAATGCAGATATAAAGTTTAAAAACTTACAACCGTGTTGGGAATATGTTTTGTTTTTGAAGTCATTCAAAAACCTGGATATTGTTGTCAATAGCCTATGTTTGTCATAATAACAGGCGAAATTTTTATGTTAAATTTGATTAGCACATAAACTCAAAAACCACTTGTTTGTTATTAAATCAATTGGTTTGGAGTTTTTTTGCTAGCTCGATCAATAATTCTATAGTGCTTTTATTGTAAGGGCACAATTTATGTTAGTGTTGGCCATACCAAAGAAAACTTTGTTTTCAAAAAGTAAAGCTATTTATTAAATTATTTTTCGCAGACCTCTAACATCGATCCAAATGTCAATCTATCGATAGTTAGTTCCTTGAATACTATGAACTGCAGAGAGATTTTGATTTTATTGCCATCCAATATACTTATACCTAAGTAAGGCCTTGTTACACTACTACAGTCTGAAAATACCAACACAGGTAAAACAGGTACATAGGGAGGCACTTATTCCTTGATAGCCTTCAGGGAACCGTATTTCACCCCAACTTCATGAATAATCAAAATTCATAAACACTCTGAGCTCTTTCTTTGCTAAGGCTAATTTCACAGCTCAATATAATATCTGTATTGATCCGTGAAATTAGTTTTTGTATTTACGTACGTATCTATGCAATATTTAGGTATGTTAAAAGGAGAGCCCTGATATTTGACAACTTTCAATTTATTATCTGTATACAACAGATATCTACGTCTGTTCTGGTAATGGGAGATATTCTTTTTTAGCTGTAGCCAGATTTGACTAGGACAGTATGAGTACGAGTATCACAATGACACAACAAAACAACATTTTCCACAGATACATACTTCTCCCCTTATTCTTTCTTTTTGGTCGCGCCATATTTTGACAGATTTCAATGTATTTTTTTTTAATCTCGTGTCTCGATACCACCATATAATGCACGTTTTGACATAGTAACGCTCGCTACGCTATGGTAAAACACATTTTAGACAGATTTTAGACAATAATGTGGCAATTTTTATTTTTCTTAATTATTTTTTGACATTTTCATCATAACGCTGTTTTATTTACGCACATTGTTCGTACTTGGACATAAGCTTGAGGCTTGAGATTTCGTCCGGAATACGGGCCTATATATGAGCAGAAATCCCATTGATGCATTTCCATGGAATTCTATTCTAGCACTCTATTCTTCCACGCACAAAATGGCGTCGTGTCAGTCCGTTCCGTTGGCGCCAAATTAAAGTTCGTCCTGTATCCTATCGCGCTTTGATCTCACTCCCTCACGAGTGTTTGCAGTCTGTCTGTTTGTCCTCGAGAATGAAAGGAATCTCGTGAATGGCTGAGGATGCCATCTCTTTCAATAGAAGATTTATATCGGTGGAGGACGACGGGACTATAGCGTGGCAATTTGTGGATCGTAGATGCGAGTGATAAATGAATGTTTGGTGTGCAAGTGTTGGGTTTTGTTTACATCTGTGGATGTGTGTGAGTACAACTTTGTCAGAATGAGGTTGTGGTTGGGGATTTTCATATCTCATCATGTCAATGACATGTTTCTTCTTCTACAGATAATCGTACTCTTTTTCATGTTGAGACTTTATGCAATGTCAACAACTTCCTAAGTCTAAGCGTTAGGGTCGGATGATCAATGGTAGTTTAAATCAATAGAGAAGTCTTCAAAACAAAAAAAACAAACACGCTCACGACTCTATTGCCCCATGATGGATGATGGATACCCTCAAATACATGCTGAGTGCGTATCTTTGAGGTACCAAGTAGGGGTAGTCAGAGGCACAACCAAACACTACATATATTTGAAACATGCCCACTTTTTGCGCTCATATAATTCAAATCGTAGTAGTTGATTTACAAAATCTAAAGCTTATCATATGTCAAATTTACGCAAGGTTATTTTCCTGCGCAGGTAATTTTGTACTGTGCGATCGACGAGGATCATAACTCAGGTTAAATTGGTAACCCTGCGTCACGCAAGTCGGCCTTAGACTGTCAGACTGATCACTATGATGTGATGGCGTTTCTATTTTGCTACCTTCTAGGGAGTTGTATTTTAAACCAAATTGAGAAACTTGTGAGTAAGAATTTGTTAAATAGAAGAACTTCTTTGAAAATGTTGATTATTTCTCTATATCCCGATATCTATAAAGACATTCGAATTGATCGCTGAAAACTGCATTACGTTCCAATACGCCTGTTCGGAGAAAAAAAGTAACAAAAAACATATATGCTAGATATAGGGCTACTAATGTAGGGGGTAAAGTAGGTACCATGACGCGTTTGTATGCCATTTTAGGGCCCAACCAAAAAGGTTTACTTATAAACCTTTTGGTTTGGTCACTTACGATAGGTCACCCTAATATAAAATCCAACTTTGCTTATCCTATTAGGCACAGCACACATAGTGATTATTATCGATTCTGTGACTAAAGAGCTTAGGTAAAGTGGACTAAAGTGTCCCAAAAGTACTTTTATGGTAACATTACTTGGATTAACGTTATATGACACCCTGAGGCGTAGTTGTGAACACGGGTTTATTGAAAAAGAGCTTGGCTTATATTTTATCTGTATTATTTAATGTGCTGAGTGTGTAAAAAAGTTAAATAGTAAGTATGAGTAAATAGTAGTAAGTATTTTTCACACATCATCTAGCCTCAAACTAAGCAGAGCTTGTATTATGGGAACTTCATGATTTACTAGTTACATACTTTTTTTGTAAATACATACATATTATACGTAGAAAACACCTAGACCTGGGACAAACATTTGCTAATCATACAAACATTTGTCCCAGCATAGGTAATAATGGCTTTAGTGTTAGGTAACTGTTATGTTATTTTCTATTTTGAATTAACTTCAATTTAATTTAATTACTTTGTAAGTCATAATTTCATGTAGAACTGTTTGTCGTTCCTTAAACAATAAAATACTCAAGAAATGAGCTGGTGCATCACGTGCCCAGATTCAGTATGTACCTACTCTTTAAACAATTTTTTGGGAACTACTTCCTACTACTTACTAACTGTATGATTCAGAAGGATAACAAAATAAATCAATGTACATATTCAGCAAAAAAAACTCAATATACAACGTAATTTGATACAACAGCATAATAGAAATTAAGTTGGTAGGTACAGTCGGCGAAAAAGTTTTTTACGATAACGAGTTCTCGACGCGACCTACGACGCTACAATTCCTCTTTACATGAGTCTTAACATAATAAAATGCCTGAATTGCCTCTGATAAAAGTATACTATACCAGCGAAAAAGTATACTAGCGATGAGCCCCGGCTTCGCGCAGGCCATTTAAATTTCCGACTTCTCCGGTGGATTTTCCAAAAAAATATTTCATACAAACCTTGTCCTGACAATTACAAACACAACAAAAATCTGCCAAATCGGTCGTGTGATCTTTAATATCTAGATGGCAATTAATTTTTATGTATAACACTTATTTTTTTTTAGCTTGGTCAAACTAGGACAGCTGTTCAACGCACGTCTGTGATATAGAAGTATTCATTTGTAAATGTCACCTACCGATACCCATTAGTACGACAAAACAAATTATGGCCACGAAACTTCAAGAAAATCGTAAAATCAGAACATTATCTTAAATTTAGAGGTTGACCACTTTTTACTTTGATTGTACGGCCAGAATTGATGAAGTGTGGAAACCAGAGCCGCTGTCAATCTTCATAATGATATCTAAATGTATATTCAGTATGAATATAACATAGACATGGAAGAAAAAATATTCGAAATAAAGTGATTAGTATCAGACAAAGTTTGTTCCGATGATGTTTGTATTTGACCAAATAATTCTAACATTTATATCTTAAACCTCTTAGATTTAGATATTCTTGGTGCGGTGCCAAGTGAGATTTCAATTGAATAATATACTCGTATTTGCAGTTATAATTTCCAAAAACTATATTTTAGTTTTTTCTATATAAAAAATCCTATATTTTGCCATCGAGTTGACAGAGTGCAGAATTGGATGCGATACTCTCCATAGATATTGAACATTAGAGCTGGCGGTAATATCCTAGTATAACCGGAATACGCTAATGAATACAGGTTCTCGAATGGCGATTTGGTACCACGAACCGGACGGAGTAAAGAAAGGCCCTATACCATGGACCAATGCCATTTTAAAGATTGCGGGATGTGGGTAGATTTTGGAAGCAGTAGACTGTTCGACAAGGTACTATTTAGGGGAAGCATATGCCTCCAACAGTAAACATTACAGGCCCATAATGATTAATTCTAGTTTAAATATTTTGTAATTTATCCTTTCTCGAGGATCTGCTTTGTTCTGTTTTGTTTTTGGTACGAGTATGTATACTCAGGTACAGTTTCTTTGGCTCGTGTAATTTGGAAATTAGAAAAGTATATAATTTGACGTGCAACTGACAAACCATAGGCTTAGCCACACAAGGCTTAGGTTTCAAGATCATGCCCACACAAAGGGTTTGCGCTGAATAGAAAAAAAATGTAGTGTAGCTGGCAATAGATAATTTAAAGGAGAAAAAATCGGGATAAAGTTAGTCAAAGTGACATTTTAGCAAAAGCCCTCTAAGCTGATGCAATATTTCATCCCATGACTAAACATCGTGACAAATACTTCCATTGTTGAAAATTCTATCAACGATATCAAAATTTCTCCAAAATTGACCATAGATTTTCTCTAAAATAGACAACGTCATGGCGTCAAAGCGGAAGTGACGGTGGCGATGCGCGTGCGCTTGACTTCCGGCCGCGTGCGCGCCAAAATGGCGGCAGTTCCGGCGTTAGGACGTTAGGGTGGTATAAATTATGGTATAGGATGCTGGGCTTATTACATTTGCGAAGTCATTGCTTAGGGAAATGCTGAGATGCGTATTCGGAGAGGGATACAATTTGTCTGTTTTGTTGCTCGGTTTTATAAACAGTCTATAAAGTCCAGATTGAATATACTAATGTAGCCCATAATGCAAGTTTAGTCGTTTCAAAATTAAACATCGTTGTGCAGTTAAGGACAAAATTAGATTAATAGTTTAAAGTTTTATGACTTAAATATTTCTGGAAACCGATTTTTTTAGGTTTGAAGTATAGAGCTACATTTAAAGATCTAGAATTTCCGTGTCAAATCCGAAGAAAGCGAGCATATAAAAACACAAATTAACTTTTGTCGCTGACTGAACAAAGAATGGCGTTCTGCACACATTGAGAGACGGCGTTTTTATTACAGACAGCTTCTGTTATAAGATTTCTTAATCATAGTCTTTAGAAGTATACTGTTGGTCATAGTCCTCTTCCGAAGGTGCCATAGGTTCCTATTAAACTTGAGCCACATTTATCCATCAACTTTCCGTAATCCTGAAGATAAAATACATACTAACCCATAGTATGGATGAACTTCCGTACACTGCGACGCTGTCATCCGGTTTAGGTTTAAATAATTCGGATAGCATTATTAAAGTAGGTACATATCTAAAGTAATAACAACAAAACAGCTACCTACAACATTGAGAAACAATAACTTAGAACTGACGCTACTTAAGTATCATCACTTAGAAGCGAAAAAAGTATATAAATTTGTTCCGAGCGAAGGAACACAGGTGTAAGGCGGTTAATTTTACTCTGGGTAAAGTGTATGGAAGTATAATACTTACTTTCTGGTGTTTCTAGAATAAAAACTGCTTATAGTGTTTTCTTATGGCGTCTGTGACGTCACTGCTTCGTCAAAGTCAAAGTCAAAAGGTTTTTATTCATTGAAATCACAAGGATCATATAGGATACTTAGGGCCAGCGGAATACCAGCGCTATGTAGCCTATCTACCTAGCATAATGCTACTCGGTATGACACTCTTTCGAATAAAAAACAAAAGTCAAATCACCCACAAAAATGTTTCGCCTAGTCGTGATACCATAAGAAGATGATGTTTTTTGGATTAACGGGTAAAATAGCAATCTCTCACGAATAAAACTATTATAAGACCGCCTCGGGATCATTCTCTATACGACAACAAAATAATCATCAAAATCGGTTATTTGGCGAAGATATCAAGTAAGAAACACACACAAAAATAAAAAGAAACATTTTTTTGAAGTCTTTTTAAATATATTATATTACTAGCGTACAGGATAGAAACCGTAAACTTAGGACTGCAAACGTATCTCGAATATCACGATTTAATTATTTTTACTTCAAAATTGGAGGAGTTTCATAATTCGTCTGTTTGTTTTTTTGTGTTTATGCAAGCAATATATTCACCAATTTTTAACCGATTTTAATGATTCTTTTTTTTTATGAACACTCATAGCTGGACACTTGAAACTGCAACACTTTCTTAACCCCACGTCTCTAGCAATGCAACATTTTAACTCAATAATAGTGTTATAATATCGCTGTATTAGAAATTCAGTTCTAATTCACAGATAATTGCAGGTTCGCCTCCATTATCGAGTCTAATAACTCCTAATTATTGTTACGGCTTGTTTATTACAATAATTTTGCATATTTCCTTGAAAGTGGGGGTAACTCGATGGAAGTTTATGTGAAGTACTCAATAAGTACTCGTAGGTACCTACACCGTGCTAGGCTTAGCAATTAGAAGTCATAAAACAAGATGTAGTTCAATTCAGCCAAGTCTAATACAGGTGTCCCAGAATATGTATCTATAGGTAAACAGTTAGCATCCCAAAAGGTGGTCATTCCACACAAACCTACTTTTTGTTTACGGCTTTTTGAAATTCGGCTTTTTTCTTTAAAGTGAATGGTCGACAGATCATATGAATTCAAATTTAAAAATTCAATAAATAAGGTGTGTAAGTTACATAAACATCCTGTTCATGCAACATACATCACACTGATTATCTGTTACAGATAATTATAAAAAATCTACTGAAGTAATAGAGCTAAAATTTGTTCATTCTCATGGGCCGAATCACTTACTTCACTAGTATAGTATTATAATATCTGTACTTTCTGATAACATATGTTTTAAGACACCCTGTTTAGGTTTCTTTGCCAATTTATGCACAAATTGACAAGCACCTCCATCCTTTTACAAATAGCTTCCACTGCCTAAATTAGCTCAAAAAGCTCTCACACAAATTAGACCAACAAAAGGTCCAATAAAACTCATTGAAAAGGACATCCTGATTAATATAATTAAAATCCACTAAACTGATTTATGGTACTCGAGACCCCCATCGCATTCTCTTACTTTTAATTGGGTGGATCTTAAAACTCGAATTTCCATCTTTTGTCTGCAATCAATTCGTACAGGAAATACGTCGTTCAAAGAGGGCAGAGAGGCTAAATCACCAAGGAGTTTGTTTTCGTCTCGGTTGCATGCAGATTCAAAAAGGTCTGATATGACATTATTTTATTGTCGGTATACGATTCGGATTTCAAAATTAGCAGGATATATCAATCGTTTACTTTTGTGTATTGGACAAGGAGGCTTTGCGTTGCCGCTCCAATGAATACTAAGGAATGAACTGTCAAAGTTTTTGCGAGTTTTAATTTTATTTGTGGGATGTGCACGTCAGTTTTTAGAATTGCAAGGATAGATTTATGTGCTGAGTGTACTTGAGGGAACAAATTGTGTAATGGGGTACAAGAAATATGCCTGATTGAGACTTACAAGACTTCCAACGTTGATGGAAATTTTGTGCTTTTTGTGAATACGTTGTTTCATTAATTTTGTAGAAACAAGATTATTCACGTTTCGGTACTATAATTGTAGGTACTGATTTCGACTCGGTCGAAATTTTCATCCGATTGAATAGGCCGAAACAGTTGGTAATTTAACCCATAGTTGTTTAGCACCAACGTGATTTAGATACGCCATTTAGCCCACTAGGGCTAGTTTGACTAAAATTAAGTTTCCTTCCTACTTAACCTCGATATTTCTATTTCGTGAAAAAGTTTTCCGCAACTCCCCTACCCCAAGTAAATTCATTGATTGATTCTAAAGTACATTCTGGTTATTTTCTAAGCATTAATATCTATGTATTTAAAAAAATATATGTACCTAATTAGTATATCAGTCATGTAGTTCCCATAGCACAAGCTCTGCTAGTTAGGGGCTAGATGATGTTGTGTGAAAATATCCAGCATTATTTTATTTAATAGCTTTTGCCCACGGCTTCGCCCGCGTGGTATCCGGATAAAAAGTAGCCTATGTGTTATTTTGATGTCTAAGCTATAATACTGTAAAGTTTCATCAAAATACGTTCAGTAGTTTTTGCGTGAAAGAGTAACAAACATTCATCCTCACAAACTTTCGCGTTTATAATATTAGTAGGATTCTCCGCCTTTGGTTTAATTTGTCATTTAATCATACATACATCATTATCGAAGTGCTTCCTGTGGTGTGTGTGCAAAAGTGACGTAACACAATCTTACCCCAGTATTTGAGCGCTTGCATGTGTGCGTGCGATAGGGTTGCTGTTTACCCACGAAATGGATCTGTTGGAACAGTTGATTGTGGATCGAAACTTTAGAACTGACCACTGCGAATCGGATTACTGGTTCGTTACCCGCAGACTATTTTTGGTGTTTGCTTGACCGCTAACAATGCAAACATGTATCAGTTCGTTTGTTTTGGTGTTTGTGTTTGCGGCGACCCTGATGATGTAGTTACATTGGACGACCTAGTGGCGCGGCGAGCGTGTGGCCGGCTGAGGCGCAATAGTTGCGAGTTCGATTCCCGCTGCGAGACAAATGTTAGAATTTTTTGCAGATATTTGTTCCGGGTCTAGGTGTTGTGGTACCAAGGTACTTGTGGTTCCTGATACCCGATACACAGGTAATCCTAGTGTGGGGTCAGGAGTATGTACATATGTAACTGTTGGGTATTTATTTATTTATTGTACCTAATTTTCAATAAAAACGGTGTTGGCCTAGAAGGCAGTACCCCGATTTTGCGATCCCTAAAACCATGTCTATCGAAGGCATGTGCCATTGGATAATGTTCCAATTAGCAACGATAGGTTTGCAACTTGTCACGTCGAATGTTAACTACTTACATGTTTCAAATAACTAGTTGTTGCACGCTTTGCAAGTGCAAAGTCATGTTTTTTTTAAATCCCATGTCTAAATTTCATTTCTCATTTGTTTCCTTAAAATGTAAAAATCCAAAATGCTAAAACATGATATTATTTAATTATGATGAGTAGCTACAATTCAATAAAACACAATATAATAAAATAAAATTAGCACATAACAAATAATGTTATAAGTACTCCATGGCACAGTGGGCGTAAGCCCGCTTCAGACGCAGAAGGTTGCGGGTTCGATTCCCGCTACAGAACAAATGTTTGTATGATCTTCAAAGATTTGTCTCGGGTCTGGGTGTTTTCTATGTATAATATGTATGTATTTACAAAAAACGTACATCATTCATATATGAGTCATGTAGTTCCCATAATACAAGCTTTGCTTAGTTTGGGGCTAGATGATGCTGTGTGAATTTTATTTAATAAGTATTTTATTTTAAGTACTAGTCTTCTACACAACAAAACAGGAGTAATATGCAAGTATTTTATTTGTTTCCTGCTGACGTGTCGTTGAACACCATTAATTAAAAAAAGAAAAAAATGCTGGACATTTTTCACACAGCATCATTTAGCCCCAAACTAAGCAAAGCTTGTTTTATGGGAACCAAATGACTGATATACTACTTATATACCAAACTACGATAATTTTAATTTAATGCTGGTTTATATTCAATGTTATGTTATATGTTATATGTTATATTTAACGACTTAAAATGTTTTTCTTAAATTTATTTGTATTGGACATGTTTGAATAACTGTTAGTAACTTTGTGAAAGTATGAAGCAACTTTTTCACGTTTTGTTTTCGTAATCTTTAACTCCCTAAACTTTTTCAAATAAACAACTGAATTTAGAAAAAAATCTGTTTACTCTTTGGTAAAAGTTTTAGAAAACTTTCGGATGTTTTACCATATTTCGCCATTGTGGTGATTCAAAATCCGAAAAGTTTATAGAAAAATAATTACTTATGGCATAAAAGGCCTAAACTTTATTTGTCGTGCGAAAAATAATAAGTTAATTAATCGTTAGATGTCCTTCCTTGGTTATTTTCCGGTATGTCTCTCTTACTCATGAATTTTTAACCTTGGGAACATACATTATACTTGGTTACGTCGAAAAATATTACAGAACTTACATTGTAGGATTTGGAAGGTGACTAGAAACAGGCCAGTATATTACTTACTTACGTACCTATTAAGCGCAAAATATGTTGCTGTCATAGTAAAACATCGCAACTAAGCAAGATTATATTTTATATGGCTCCAAGAATATATAACCATTTACCTATTGATGTTCTAGAAACAGCTGACAGTTGTGTGACAGTGGAACAGTAGAGAGAATATTTGCAGATGCAAACATTTGTCCCGCGGCGGGAATCGAACCCGCAACCTTCTGCGTCTCAGGCGTACTTTCGCCCACTGTGCCACAGAGGAGGTAAAATCCTGTTGTAGCTAAGTGAAATCTTCTGCATAGATATCTCAGTGACCTATTTCTATGAAAAAATGTTAGCAAGACCTAAGACTTTGCTTAATCTTAGTGCAGATGAGCATGACCATCTTAGAAGTTCCTATTTTGAATAATGAATACTTCATAAAAAACGCGAACATGTTCCAAAGTTCGGACGTGCCTCTGACTACACCCTTCTTTGTATCCTCCAATAATCTACGCACTGAGTTTGAATTTGAGAATGTCATCATGGAAGATACAGTCATGAGGGTGTTTGTTTTTTGGTTTTTAGTTTTTAAATCGAAGAAATCGGCAAATTGTTCGCCATACGAATTTGCAACAAGAGTTACTTCTCTATTAAATATGTGCCGTAGACAAGACTTGTATGTAAAAAAGCAATAACCGATATCCAAGGAGGCATCACAACAGAGCACGCATGCGTCGGCGCCGCAAGGCTGCCTTGGTAGCCGTCATAAATATCGCACCGACCCGACGACAGACCGCCCGACTGATAAATTCGTTCTATTTATTTTGCACTAGCTTCTGCTCATGGCTTCGCCCGCGTGTACCCGGATAAAAAGTAGCCTATGTGTTATTCTGATGTATAAGCTATATTTCTGTAAAGTTTCATCAAAATCAGTTCAGTAGTTTTTACATGAAAGAGTAACAAACATCCAGCCTCACAAACTTTCGCGTTTATAATAGTATTAGGATTTACGATCATCAGGCCCTCTTCTGCTACTTTCTGCTGGCGTTAATGCCTGCAGAAATATTGAATTGTATGGAAATGACATTAGCTTGTGAAATGTCACGTGACTGCTGGCAAGTTATCATTGACGCATTTGCGTTAGCGTGAGAGGAAAACTAAGCGGTATTTGTCTAGGCTCTCTAGACTACGATACACATGTTTTTTTTGTAAATCACGCTAAAGCTCATGGATCATAATTCCTACCATAAAATCCTACAACTTTTTAAAAGTTTTAATTATTTATTCGTTTAGATTAATAAGCGAAACATTTCTAAAAAAATCCTTAAAGATTTTTGATAAGACTTTGAGGACTTGATAATACTTTGTTGTCTATCTATGGCCGTATGTAAAAACAAAAATAGCTATGCATATACATAAAAAGCTATGCGTGTCGACTTGAGAGCCTTCTCCATTTTTTCGTCGGTTAAAAAGCCTCAAAGACTCAGGAATGACAGCACTAGGCATCAACCTAGGACCTGTCAAAGTAAGTATAAAAAAATAATATGCTATAAAAATCCGTACAACCACATAGGTACTTATTAACTTTAAGTCTATTTCAAAATCCAGTTTTGATCCTATTTTAAAGAACTTTATGCACGAAAGACATCATTATGAATTATGTTAGAAAAATATCGTTAGATGTAGGTACCTAAGTTTTTCATCCTTGCGAAGTGGCGAACGAGACACATTTCCCACACTAGCGTTCTCTGTACCGCGGGTACTGTTGTACCACAACACTAAGACCCGAAACAAATATCTGCAGCACATACAAACATGTCCCGCTGTGGAAATCGAACCTCTTGCGTCGGCCGCCGTCATCCCACCCGTCGCGCCATCGAGGATATCAATAATATTAAGTCTTTGCTTAGTACTGACATTAATTTCACTAACAGCATTGAACAGTGCACAATTTAACCCCTACTATCTGTCACTGACGTGTCTCCAGTCGAACCAAACGTTTACACGAGTCATTTGAACTCACGTCATCTGCCAAACACATTACTACACCCGCCGTAATTAAATGGAGAGTGAATTTTAGCCAAACAGAGCATAAAAGTAAGAGGCTACGATAAAATGCGAGGGGAAAACGCAAGACATTAGACGATACTGCGACTATACCAAGTCGAAGTCATTACGGGATAACAGGAAGTACCATCAGACGCCGCCGCGCGTGCATTACAAATCACTACTTTACAACTTCCGGTATGAAAAGCTCAGTGTCGCTTAGATAGCCACGCGCGACGGACGTGCAAAAAAACGAAAATGCGCACAAACTAATAATTTTTGGTCACGCTCGGATGGCGACGAGTAATGGTCGTGTGATGATTATGGAAAATAATAATTTGTCTCTTCTACCCTTGGGGTTGTCGCGAATTGGGGATGGCGGGTTCTTATTGTATTTTTTGTGGGAACTTTTATTGGTTTTGCGATATTTTTGAAATAAATAGGAAAACCTATTTTCCTATTTATTTAAAACCCTTTGAAGTTTTGATTTAAAATATCAATGTTGTAGGTATTTTTACTTCTTAGAAGTCCAATAAAACTGACTACTATTTCTTATAAAACTACACCTACCTATATTAATAAAGTTAATAATATAGTTGTACCTAACGTTATTTAAATTCCACAACAACAATGTATTCGGAGCAAATAAGCATGACTAAGACTTACCTTAGTTGTTTCAACCGGTTGCGCGTTCGTTCCTTCCAAACTGATGACGTAAATATACAAATTAAAAATTTACACAATCTGTAACCGGTTCTCCTAATTAGAATATTTATTACAATAAATAAACAACTGCGAGCTAAAATTGACACTGTCTGAGAGTTACAAATCAAAAGGTTAATTCAATAACCGTAACCATAAACATTATTGAGGATAATAAAAATCCACTTCTGATGCAAAATCAAATTCAGACGACCAACAAACAACCAAAGTAATAAATTTTAAACGCATTAAATGAAATCTCATGATACCCTAACCATTATAAGCTGATCCGAGCTTCTATTTTGCTGTGCTGGAATCTAATAAATTAGCTTCTGGAGGTATTAGATGGAGGGGTCTTGATAGTGTGGTGTGTGTACCCCAAAATGTACGGGCACGTGTCTAGGACACCCTTTCACGTATCTGTACACAATAATATTTGTACGATTTATAACGAATTGTCCCTTGATATTTTGAGTTTGTGATTGTAATTCGTAAAATTTGCGACTTTGTAAACATTTCAATTCAATTATTCAAAGAAAGTTTTGTTCTGTTGCAAAAAGTTATTGTTGAAAGTTTGCAAAAAGAGGAAAAAATAGCTTAATCATACAAATGTTGCGTCCACCAAAGTTCCGTAAATTAAAAAATAATTAGTGTAAAACTGAAATTTGCGAAATATTTGTAACTAGCTTCTGCCCACAGCTTTGCCCGCTTAGTACCCGTATAAAAAGTAGCCTAAGTGTCATTCTGATGTGTAAACTATATTACTGTAAACAAAATACGTGCAGAAGTTTTTGCGTCAAAGAGTAACAAACATCAATCCTCAGAAACTATCACGTTTATAATAGTAGGATTAGCTGCGGCTTCACCCGCATGGTATCCGGATAAATTTAAAGCAGCGTTCGTAAGAAATACATTCTTCGACTTAACTTGCGAAATTGGCCTCCACAAAAAGCCTTTTATTTTAATGGGATAATATAGATACAGCCTATGTCCTTTCCATCCAAAGACCCATTCTAAATATTGGTGAAATATTTTTTTGGAATCGGATGAATAGTTTGGAGATTACATCCAAACTTACAAATTTACAAACTTTACGTCTTTATAACATTATAATAGATTTGCCCGTTTGCACTAAACTTTAACAGCTCTTAAGTTTGCACTAAGCCTAATAACAATATAAAAAAATTTACACTGAGAAATGCCTAAGTTTTTGCCCAATTTTAATCAATCACGCAACGATCATACTAATTTTTTTATTATTTTATTCTACCTACTATAGAGGCAAACAATCTACCCTATCTATTGGTAAGAAAATGACAAAGTTAAGATGCTTTTTGTTTGCTACTATTTTCCGTAGCGGCTGAACGGATTTGTATTGAAATTTGGTACAGGTAACTACTTAAGCAATTTTTTATAATAATAAATAAATACAATTATTATTTTCTCAACACAACAAGTTCTATAAGGTCCTGATCGGTACCTTATAGAACGGTAGATATAGTAACCCAATTTGTGAACTTGGTTTGTGTGGTGCCAGATATAAGTGAAAAAACCTTTAGGTATAATCCAAAAATCACGCGAAGCCGTGTGCAGAAGCTATGTTTATATATTTAGGTTGATTTACTCGATGTCCTGTCTCATCAACATGACCTATAGAATGAGGCACATCAAAGACTGCTGCCATCTTTATAAAAAATCCAATAACGTAAGTGACATATAAGTGTAAGTGGGGCCCGGACACGCAAGCACTGCACATATTTCATTGATACTCTACTTCACTAAACTAATGTGAGTAAAAATAAGCGGTGAATGAGATACGGTCAGCAAACAAGGAGTTTGTTACTTATTTGTCCAAAGTTGGTTAGGGGAAATCGTTTCAGTAGGTAAATGCTCAATTGGTTCTGTAAAAAACATAGATTTCAAATGTCGCTGTGGTTTTGTTGATAGCGTAGAATTACTGAAAACGATAAGCTTTTCAAATTAGTTAGGGTCCGTTCAAACTGGCGCGGTGGCGATTAAAGGGTTGTCAAGTAGTTGTTTAATTTCACGTCAGTTGGACTGGGCCCTGAGTCAACTTATCATATATCTAATTTAAAACAATCCTATCCTACTAATATTATAAACGTGAAAGTTTGTGAGGATGGATGTTTTTTACTCTTTCACGCAAAAACTACTGAACGGATGTTGATGAAACATTACAGTTATGTATAACACATAGGGTACTTTTTATACGGGCAATACGCGGGCAAAGCCGTGGGCAGAAGCTAGTAATCTATATTCATGTCATGGTATTTTTTGTATCTTACTATGTTTTAAGGACGGGCGCTGGTAGATGCGACACAGTTTCTGCTTCTGCATTTTTCAGCGTTCCTTTTGTATATTACGTTGTCTTGTAATAAAAAATAAATAAATATATTCTAAGCTACAAATTTAAAATATTAATATGTATGCTGGTTTTGCCGACGACGATGTAATGGCTCGGACACGGTCGCTGGCTCCCGAACAATGCACCACCCCAACACCGCAGTCTTTCACGCTACGGCATCGCCATTAGATACACGTAGCCGCGTAGACGATAGACCTACTCGTAGATCATACCACGACATCGTGGACGAGCTGAGACGCAAGAAGTGCGCGTTTGATTCCCGCTGCGGCGATTAGAATGTCCTGCAGATATTTGTTCCGGAAACATGGTACCATGGTACATTTATTTTCTGATTCCATCGACACAGAATCCTAGTGTAGGGTCAGGATTTTGTCAGTGACTTTGTAGTTTAAAAATGTTATTCAAGACTGGTAAACTAGTAACAACAATATAGTTTTCTTAAATTAACTGCTATGTAATCCTTAAATATCTTAGAATGAGGTGCCAATTGGGTAGATTAAAGAATCGTTTGAAAACTAATGTGAATGAACTGTAATTTTAAGTCAGTGGAACGGCGAAACTTGGCTGATCTAAATAAGGTAATAAGACTTGTTCATACCCTTAACCATATTTAGAACAAATAAAGCTATTTTATTGAATTAATTAGAATCTGGCGGTATAACTCCAGTTTCCAACGTTTAAAACTCTTCCTCTTCCTTTATGCAATTAATTTAATTTATCATTTACTTCATTGCTGAGGTTCGCCAAAGGAGTGATCCTTTCACTGATCGTCTTCAACGGTTTCTATAAATTGCTCGATGGAGAGCCGACTGTAATCTTTAGGTGACCACCTGGACTATTTGTAAGTAATGAAGGGACTACAGCTTGCATGAGACTGCGTACTCGAATTTTATCATAAATCAGAGTAGGTACAGATCTAGGATACTGTCATACTGTCAGTTCGCCTATTGATTTTAATTCGCTCCATGCATCTCGATTAATGTCATTCGATTCTCTAGATAGTCTATTTCGGAGACCCAATCGACTAGCAGCTGGTACGATGCCAGAAAAGCTGTCGACGCTGTCACTTGGCTTGCAGCACCGCTATTGGTTTTATGTGTCCTCGTTACTTTGGGTTATTTAAAAAGATTTCATGAATATAAGTTTTTACGGAATTTTATAGCGTTTACCTTTTTTATTATTTAAAAAAGGTATTATTTATTAAAGTCATCCCGTGATCACTGCTGTTGCAATACTGTTGAAACGTCGGGAAAATAATGAAAAAGGTAAACAAACTCGATAAAGACCCGTAAAAATCTTATAATTATGTTAACAGTAACTGATCGCGCAAGTTTGGAAGATAGTTTTCATGAAGTTCACAATTTAAAAACCAATTTAGATTTAAAAATAGAGCCTTGAGCTTATATGAGGCCAATAGTAAGCGACCAAGTTCTTGGCAACACTGAAAAGCTAGTTTACACTAGATAAGCATGTGTAAAAAACGATAAGAATCTTAAAGTAGAATTTTCTAAAAATACTTTTTCATTGTCTTATCAACAATTTGCTGCAAGGTTATTTATTTCCTTGAGTATCCAAATGGCCACCCATCGCGCTTGCTATCATCACCCGTCTGAATGCAAACAAAAATGAAAGAGTCCTATATAAGTCACCTTACAGAAAACGCGCGAACTTTTAGTACTTGGCTGTATATGATATACAAGTCTGTGAAATACCTCTATAAACTAGATCACTTTTCAAATGCTTCTTTTTAAAGTGACTTGGAAGCAAAGTAGCTTAAGGGGCGTAGCGGTATCCCCTGCCGAACAGGGGACCTTTCAGGCCCGTGGGTGGTCGGAGTGAGGTCTCTGACTATCCTCAATGGGCCTCGGGAGGGCGGCGGTACATCGTCGCATGTGCCGCCGTTGGCACCGCGAGGGTGCTGGGTGTGGTTTTTCATCTGCCCCCGGGACGTGCGAAGGGCGTTATGCGAGAGGGGCACCGGTGCGTTCCTTTGGAGATCCCGGAGCCCCTTGACATGCATCGAGGCCGGCCACCGGGGGGGTTTTAGTGAGTCCACGGGTCCGTGAAACTCACATAACCATATCACACCCTCAATGTGGTAGGGTATCTGTAAGCAGATTTCCCCCTCGTCAAAAAAATGGTATGGCCTACGAGATGGTAAGTGGTTACCATCTCGTAGGCCATACCATTACCATTTTTTCTATTTACTGTAGCTTTCCATTTACACTTGACAGTGGCTAACTATTGAACAGTATTCATCAAATGCGTGAATAAATAAAGGTAACTATACGTAGTGTTTCCAGGTGATTATTTACGAATAGTATAGGTGTAGTATAGCATGCACTTAGGTGAATTAAGTAAACGAGAGAGCGACAGGTTCTTAAAAAGTCACGAGTGTTCAAAAGCCCGCCGCTCGTGACCTTAATCTCAGTCATGCCTTGTCATCAACCCATTATGGTTATCCCGCCACCCACGGTGCGACGAGATCCACATAATATCTATATTTACAGATAATCATATAATGCGAGATTACACGTCAATTTGCCGCGTCTCTCATATTATTTATACTTTTTAAACGAGCACCAAACTCGATAATGAGACGGGATTAGAGTCGCGACCGTGGGCTACAGGACAGAGGCGTGGGAGATGCTCTTTGAACGATATTTTTTATGGTACACTAGCCTCTGTCCATGGCTGCGCTCGCGTGGTAGCTGGATATAAAGTAGTCTATGTGTTATTCTAGTTCACGAACCATACGTGTTCCAAATTTCTAAATTAGTCCAGCCATTCAACGTATAATTATCCAAACTTAGACATGTATAATATTATCAGGAATTCTCATTCCTTCTGTCCTTCACAACTTCAGTTTTTCTGCATATCTTATAGCTCTTAGAATCTCTGTCTCAATAGAATTCGATAGTTAGAATTATCTCTTAGCTATTTGATATGGCAATGGATAGACAATCCAGCTCGCAGAACCGACAAACGCTGGGGAAGAAAGGTTTTCAATCGCGACCTCGAACCGATCGACGTGACGCATTGTATAAAGATCTTCAACCGGATCTATGACATCCTATGGATGGGTTGGCCTAAGGTCATTTGTCTTGGCTTTATTTATTAGATGCCTATATCCAGCACTAGAATCACCACTGCTTCCGTCTATCCGTTGCAATATATTCAACTATCCATTCCAGCTAAGGAAAAGCAGACGCACAGCTCAGTACCATCCGCTACTTGTGAGTATACCACCCATTCAGATTAAACTTTTCGGAACACCTTACAATGAGATTGGCGAAGGAAAGGAACATACTACCATCATCTGTCTTTCCTGAACAATAAAATCTGTGTCTCTCCAAGGTAAGAGTAAATAGGTATCTTCTAGACTAAATTCTCTTTCGTTGGCCATATCATCACTTACCATCGGAGATTATGACCAAATGAAGGTCCATCTATAGGTACTTTATAATAGTATAAAGAGGTAAAATTGGAAAGTTTGTATGTAGGGAATAGGTAATTTTATTCCAAAAACAATCATGAGCTTGACTATTCATATTGTAAAAACGGGAATTTTCACGTACCGCACTATTAATATTTCACGTACCGATAGTGGGGTAGGTAATCTCAGAAACTACTAATTAAAAAAAATATTTCACCAATATTTAGAATGGACTTTTACGGTGGATAATCATAGGCTATTTACGGTGGATAATCATAGGCCGTTAAATTAAAAGGGCTTTTTGCAATTTTGCAACGTAAGTCGAGTGGACGAGAAAACGGTAGAGGGAATTCATTTTTTACGATCGCTAATTTTTTTCGGCAACTTTTTATTCGGGTACTACGCAGGCGAAGCAATAACTAGCAAAGGCTAGTTATTGATCACAAAAGTGGACTTCAACAGGATGTTAAAAATGTGTATACTACTGTATACTGCATAGGTTCCTCTGTCCGGATAGCGCAGGTGATAATATTCCGATCTCGGCCACCGGATCTGAGCATGATTACACATGATTTATGTTGCACACGGCACTGCGACAGTAAAGCTTCTTTCGTGCTGATTGCACTACTGATTCCCCTTTGGTATTATCTAGCTTGGTCTGGATTATGAGCTATTTCGTGTTGGCCGAGGCAGTCTGGTGCTTTCCTCAGCGGAAACATGTTTTATTTTATTTGTAACCTTTGGTCGCAAACATTGATTCTGCCAAATATAATGTTACGTGTCTCTGACTACCCCCGCTTGATAACCTCACAGATCTGCGTAGGTACTGAGTCTGAGAATGTTCACTAAGGGGATTATGTGTTTTTTTAGATTTGGTGGTCAGATGTTATGAGGAGTTTATTTATAGCATTAAAAGTTGTTCTGGAACTACATATATTGTTACATTTACTATTGTGGAAATTGTTAAGTTTTTTTTTGGTTTACTATACAGGTTGCCCCCGAATATGTATGCCATCCTGAAAGTGAGTGACTCATGAAAGTGAACAAGTATACCAGTGAAAAACTTGTTTCCAAAATTGTTTTTTTTTTAATTTTTTGAAGTTGCTTCTGACACTAGTAATTAAGATTCGTTTGGGATTTTGTACCTGCCGCAAGACTATCCCAAACGAGGATTATTCTGAAAATAATAGGTAGGTAAGTATCATATTTTTGTATGACTTACTGAAATTCGGCTATTTTTATTGAGGAAAATAGTGGCAGTAGTAGTAAACGGCACTATTTTAAAGGAACCAAACCGCGGCTAAATTAATTTATTATTAAAATTCTTATCGTTCAATGTTTTGGTTACATTTTTTTTATCAAGATTATACCTTTTTTGACCATAATCTCGCCTGATGGTGAGTAACGAAGATAGAGCATGAAAATCTAAAAGATATCTATTTAAGTCTCTCTGAGGTATTACAGAGACATAATTTTCCCGAAAACTCATTTTCATGTGCAGAATCACCTCCTTCGGGATAGCTTCGCATATTCTGAGACATTTAGAATTAAAAAGTTCAATGAGATAACTTTCAAGAAATCCATTTTCCCATAAACAACGTCCAATCAGCTCATCATATAATCGGCGACACAAACTACGGATTACGTAAAAAGAGACATTAACCGTTCAAAGTCACGATCGGCCGATTTGATTGCAATCAATAGGCAATGGCCGGATGAGCTCGCGCCACCCAGAAAGCGCAGATATAGACAAAGATGTGGCAAAAATAGAGATTTTGTTGTAAACTGTCGCGGGATCACCTGATATCCCCGTACTAATAGATTGTGGAAGTAAGAGCGTTTTTTTTATGCAATTAAAATGGCAAACAAGTGTACGGCTCACCTGTTGGTAAGCTTAACTGTAACCTATGGACTCTTGCAAGATATCACTCGCGCGGTGCCGACCTGATACCTCGTGAGAGGTACCTGTGCTGAGACATAAAGGGTGAAAAGTCACATGTGCCTGTAATTTCGCCAGCACCATACCCATCGAACTGGAAGCAGTATTGCCTCAGAGAGTTTGTCCGTGGACATGTAGTGAGGCCAATATAACCAAAAAGCACAAATATAGACGAAGACGAAGCAAAAAGAGGATCTGTCTTATCGAGAAAACTGGCAGGTGCATTCCGCTTGGAACTGGCAGGGGCGTTCCACTTGATGCTCCGTACTATTATTGTGGTAGAACATCTTCAGAGTAACTTTTGAAACATATTGTTCTGAACCTTCATTAAAAACTGAATGTTTTTTTTTTTGATTGATTGTTTTCCGATATTCGATAGAGCGGGAAAGAATGTAGATCGATTCTGCCAACACCATAAAAAAACAAAGTTCAAATTTACGATTAGACGATCTGATACATCCGATAGCAATCTATATACCTAGCAATATGCTAGGAACGCTATGCTTGTTGGGTGGCGTGGCGTGACCCCTAGCTAGGTGGAGGTCTAAACGCGTTATTATCACGTGAAGCCGTAAATTATACGTATGAGATAGAGGCTGCCAAATTATCAAAGCTTAGTGTGGACAATACATTAATGAAAAAAATATGATTTTACAAGTTGAGATGGTCTATTTGGATTGAGTTGAAAATGTGACCATGTGATAATTATGTTGTCTTGACGTGCCTCTGACTCTGCCTCTTACTTGGTATTCTCGCGGATCTACTACGTACTTTGTAAAGATCTGAGAATGTCTATCAAAGGGGTAAAATTGTGCGAGTTTTTGTTTTTTATTGTTCTGGTTTAAGTTGTACCTACATGCGAATTAAATAACTAATAGGTACATTAAAAATCATAGAGCAAATTAAAACTAATATCAAATAATGTAGAGCGAATTTTTGTAAAAAAAAAATGACAGTAGCACAGGTCAAGAAATCGTAGGAGAATCCTAAGCCGGTTCTAATTATCCTGTTTTGTCTCATTAAAGAGCGTGCTCGGACTTTAGTTCGCAAAAAAAACTTTTGGTGTAATTGTCATATTACAAAATTTGCTACTTATGTGTTGAATGAGCCTCTTTTGGTTTAGTGTACTTATTCTGGAACACTCTATAGTCACATTATGTGTTCTGGTACCATGGTACTCGTATTTCCTGACACCCACAATATAAGGCATCCCAATTTCGTATCAGGAATATGTATGTGACTGTTGGGGATTATTATTATTATATCCGGAGATTTTTTATGAATTTTACAAAAAATGCTAAGCTTATCCACACTAGTCATAGCAGCATCCACACCTCGTTCAGAAATTGGTCAGAAAAAAAAGGTCGAAAAATCAACAAACCGAATATCACGGCGCCTCTGCCTCGGGGAGCTGAATATAATGATACATATTACCCAGTTATGACAGTCGGACAACCTTACAGAGTGTTTGAGAAAAGATTGATCGGAAATATCTTCTTTCCGAAATAAAATCATGGATCTGAACTATTCTACCAGTCCTTATATTTTAAATGTAAAAAAAAACTTCTTGCTAAAAATCTTTGAAAATATTTAATATACAATACATTTTTTTACAATAGGTATAATTCGTGATCTCGATTAATAATATTGGCTACATTTTATCCGGATATCCTACCTTGTGAAGCCGTAGGAAGAAGCTAGTTTAATTCTACTAATATTATGAATGTCAAAGTTTTATAATTTGACTTTTGTTGCTAATAATCTCCGTAACGGCTGATTAGATCTGGATGAAATTTGGAAATTTGCATGATATCTACTATATAACACACAGGCTACTTTTTATCTGGGTACCACGCGGAGGACACCATAAATAGAGAAATAAGTATAAAATAAATGTAAATTAAACGAGCAGGTCCGCACTAGTAAATAAACCAAAATGTAATTACTATCCGCAAAATTAAATGGAACGTTCATACAGTGATTCTCGAGAAACTGGTAACGGATTCTACTAATTTTGCCATTGTTCAAATACTGATTTTTACATCTTTTGTTCGTATTAGAGTTCAAAGTTCAACGTTATCTTTATAACACAGTTTCCACAAGTACGAAATTAGGAGCATCAGGACTCGTACTGAAAACAGTCGTACATAGTAATGTTTTTTGCACCAAAAGTAATAGCTTTAAGATTATGTTCTATATCAAAGATCTGTCCAAAACATGACAGCTTAGCGGAGAGATTCTCAGAGAAAAATTGAGAGATAACCGCACATAACCGTCAGATATAATGAGAACTTGCTCTGTGCGCCATCATCTGCACCCGGGAACGGCTCATAGAGGCAACCGATGAGGCTGGACAAGTCGCCAATGGTCAAAACAAATTAATAAAACGAGTCATTGACACGACATTAATGAGTGACCGTCAGATATAAGATTGTCTGGAAGAGATCGCTTTTAGCGATAAGACGGGCGGCCTGTACCTAGTATATTTATTAATTTCTGTGTTTTGTACTTTACTTTGGTGTTCAATAAAGAGTTTATCTATCCATCTATATTTGTATAACTCACTGGATTCATCTCTCGAACGACACAAATACTTGATCAAATCAGACAGCAACTTGAACTATTACCTAACTATACCTATGTCTTCAGTTTTTGGGATATTTTTTACATCATTTCTCAATTCCAATAGGTAATTTATACAGGATAAATTACCTATTGGAATTGAGAAATGATTTTATGCTAATAAGACCTAAAAATACTATATGCTCTGTTAAATTAAACTTTAACTGCGATATTTCCCTGTGTGCAATAATTTCAACATTATCCAATTAGCCAACTTACTGATCTAGCATTACGGTCAGTAAATAAGTCTATTTGTGTTTGTGAATCACATTTGCCAATAGTGAATCGTTTTGCTAAATTATTCGACCGATTTTGGAGCAATCTGTATTTCAGTTTACCAAGTAATTTATAACACAAGCTCGCCCTGTATAATTATGCCTCGACTTGGCCTCGTTGATTGCTTATTATATTGATGTTTCAATTTTAAACTCATTTTTATGGTCATCGGCCAACTGTGGGGGGTGGCCACCCATACCGTTTCGCGTCCCTTTCTTGCAACCTTCTTCCTGTATATCACTATCCTCGTCTGCTTTTACTCCATCAGGTTCTTAATCAGCTGTCTTTGTCTTACTTGGTTCAGAGGCTGTTTCTGTTTCATTGGAGCTGATTAAGGCGAGTGATGAAAGTTGCTTCTTCGTGATGGGCGAATCTAGTAAGGCTATTGGTTTCAAAAATTGTGTTGACAGATGTAGGTACCTACCCTTATTGGTTTTTCGTGAGTAATCACGACTCTGCAATCTCAATGTAGTCAACTTTTTTATTGTTTTACAACCGTAATCTTCTTTCGTTACGGCCGTAATTGGCTTTGAAAGACAAAAATATGGTGGAGCACTTAATCTTTTAGCCACAACTTTGTAATTAAATCACCTTTATTATTGCTGTAATAAAACTGTATTCAAATACCAATATATATTGATCTATTGGCTTCGTTTGCTGTGGTAAATCTGTGTATGAAAATAAGTACTGACTGACTGTTTGACTGCGAGATCAATGCATCAGAGCTTAATCCGTAAATTCCAGAGACCTGAACTTGGAATTAAGGTTCCTTTTGGTGCGTGAAGGTCCATTAAGTAAGGTTTTTCTAAAGTTTAACCCTTAGCAGGAAGAAATGTATGTAGTTAAAACTTAACCTGGACAAATTTGTCAAATCAAATGCATATTTTGATTAGAGTCTACATAACCGTAGCCGCACCCTGCCGTGCGAGATGTATGCAGTAGATTTCTTTGACAAAATCGTATCATTCTAATGAATTTGTAAGATAATTAAATTCTTAGTACAAAAGGAATCTCTGGTAGTCAAGTTTTATTTTTATTTCTACTAAATCGTTCAGTCGAATGTTGCGACTATCGAAGTTTGATCTTGTTTTGGTGGATTAGTGTTACTCAAAGTTTTAGTCCTTTCTCACTTCGGGTTCAAAATACTGTCGCTATCCCATGATGCTATGAAAATAGGTTAAATTTTTTAACCGTTTTTTATGAAAAACCTTCCTAAGTAAGGGGTTGTCAGAGGCACGTCCAAATGCATTATCCAAAATCAATTAAGTAGACGTGGTGCCTGAACAAATCCATATTCAGTGACGTTGATCTTTCTAACTGGGTTGTCAGAGGCACGTCCAAATGCATAATCCACAATAAATTAAGTAGGCACCACAACGTATACAAACCCATTCGCTTACTTCAGTATTACCTAAAAAAAAACACGCCTACGACTGTATTCCCCTTTATTGACATCATCAAAACATACTCAGTGACGTTGATTTTCCCAAGTAAGGGGTTGTCAGAGGTACGTCCAAGTGCATTATTCAAAATTAATTAAATAGGCACCGAAATCCCAAAAGTTTGAGATCCAAAAAGACACCGGCGCGCCAGTCGGAATCGACGGCGCCTGAGCGTCATTTGTAAATCACAGGCCGCCATCTTTAGATTATCCGATTAACTATTCAACTGTTAACGAACTTCTCTCTGTCGTGTTCTTGGCTACCATTACATTCACGCTTATTAACTTTTAAACAAGTTCAAAAAAGGAACGAGCTTGAAAAACAAAAAGTTCATAAAAAAAATATTGAAGCAGGTGACGTTTAAAAAGACGTCAACCTTTTTTCGTTATTCGATTTTCAAATTGGTAGTGATCGTTTTGAAATAGATACAGCTTGTTCTTGATTGAAAATTACCGACGAAAAGTATTGGTTTGACAGATGAGTGACGTTTCTCATTTTGTTTTCCTTAAATATTGAGTTACATAGTAGGTATACGTTGTTATGTTGTGATAGGGGCCAATTAAAAAAACGTATCGTTTATTATTTCACAGGTTTTACTTGAACTTTTTAATTATTCAATAATAATTTCATATTATTATATCACTTTAACGCTTATATTAGCTTCATTTGGAAATAACTAAATAACAGATACCTAATGTAATCAAATCTTGTTAGTCGATATTAACCTATTTCTAATTGTCGTAATCGTGCTTCAGTAAATAAATAAATAAACACCCAACAGGCACATACATATTAGTCATAGCCCCACATAAGGAATCCCTGTGTCGATTGGTATCAGAAACTACGAGTACCGTGGTACCACTGTAAAAACCCGGGAAAAATATCTGCATAACATGCAAACAGAGTACCGCTGCGGGAATCGAACCCACATCTATCGCGTCGCAACTGGCTACTCAGTCACCGCGCCACCAAGGTTATCAGTGTGGTGCCAATCGAACAAGTTAAACTCATTCTTTGAGAAAAAGCATTATTATTAGAATCTATCAGAATTCAAATTATATCTGCAGTGCCAATCAAACTATAGATAAACTCATTCTATGAGAAAGAGCATTATTATTTAAATCTTGCATTTTATTTATCAGAATTCAATTTATATCTGCAATGCCAATCGAACAAGATAAACTAGATTCTTTGAGAAAGAGCATTATTATAAAAATCTTGCATTTTATATATCAGAAATCAAGTTATAGCAGTGCCAATCGAACAAGGTAAACTCATTCTTTGATTTAAGAAAGAGCATTATTATTAAAATCTTGCATTTTATTTATCAGAAATCAAGTTATATCTGTAGTGCCAAAAGAACAAAATAAACTCATACTTTCAGAAAGAGCATTATTATTAAAATCTTGCATTTTATTTATCAGAATTCAAGTTATAACTGCAGTAGGTACTTACACGATGATTGGTACTAAGAGGATGGACATTCCTGGGTGGTCTCTTAAATAGGAAGCGATAGGGTCAATTACTATTTGACAGAGACAATTAATCTCGTCGGGTTCTGCATGTGAGTGCTTTTAATTGTGAAATTACAGGCAATGCTAACACGCTTCTACATCTGACTTCGCTCTCTTGATATTTAAATTCGGATATATCTGTACCTACATTTATTTCTGTGTGATCATTTATATTACACAGAAATAAATGTGTAAATATCACTGTAAGCTGTTAGTTTCCCAAATTTAAATCCTACTTAAGTATGTCTACTTATATTATAAATTCGAAAGTTTGGATATTTGTTGATTATTATGAAAAAATAATATTACATTATTATTATAAGAATATGCAATAATAATTATAATTATTATTAAAAGTATTATTTACGGAATAGCCGAACCAATCTGGATGAAATTTGCAACAGGTATTATTTCGTTTCGACCTAGAATAACAGACAAGTTATCAGCATAACATAAGCATATTATCGTGGGCGACGCCGTCGGCAAAGGCCGTAGAAGTAATATTTATAAAAAATATTTATAATAAGTATTAACATTTTTTTGTCTGCTGACCCTTCTACTTTAGTGTTTCACTGTGTCATTTATGTGAATTTAAACAATAGAATTAGGAATAAGTAGGTGTGGGTACAAAGGGTAACTTGAATCAAATGTTTTGGTAGAATGCAAAATACCTATTGGGTAGAAAAATCTTAGGTCGAACGGGGAAGAACTCAAAAAAAAAATCCCGAATGTTTTTTCACCGTCTATTGCAGCGTTCCTAGATTCTTGTGACAATAAACTCTATCTAAAACAGTCATACGAATCGGGGGAGTTGCAATCCATCATGAAAATACACATAAAATATACAGGGGTCTAGACAAATACCACTTTCTGTTGGCGTTAACGCCTGCTGAAAGATTGAATCGTATGGGAATAACTGCTGTGGAAACGTCACGTGACAGCTGCCAAGTTATACCTTGACAAAATTGAGTTAGCATGAAAGGAAAAGAAAGCGTGAGATATTTGTTTAGACCCAGGTTAAACGACTGGGCAAAATATACCACTGTCGCTTCTAGTAGTCTCTAAACTAATCCTACCTTCAATATTATAATTTCAATTACGTCTCTGCTATATTATCAGACAAGGACTAAAGCCACAAAGGCATCTAATCCGGATAATGTAATACCAGCATTCCAAGTGTTCTAGCAATGCGGACTGTCAAAAGCCAATGTCGGGGGTTTGGGGGGTCACAGTTCGCCCCTCAAGTGTCCGAGCCACTTCACGACCCACCCCCTATCTTACCACCCGACTGACCCTATAAGATTACGCTACTATAGAAACTCAACTCGATTGAGCATTTTTTTACGGCCAACCTGAAGGTATGGTACCAATCTTAGTAAATGATTACCGTAGCTTATGGAAGCTTGCAATATTAGAGGTTTCTCGCGCGTTTCTGACCCAGAGACATAACGGTAAAAAGTATCGTGTGCCTCTAATTTCACCAGCACCCATACTTTTCAAACAGGAACACAGCCATGCGAGCATTCCTGCATGGCAACAAAAATAGAATTATTATCTATTCTGATTCTTTTAATTCACTTTACTTCAGGCAAAACACGAATACATTTCGCGAAATAGGAGTTTCACTGTGTGAAACTCTTTTCTCGGAAAACTCGTAGTAAAAACTTTTACCGGACATCTAAAGGTGTCATGGAGACGGCTCACTCCCGAGTATACTAATACAGCTGTAGAGGATTGCCCTTAAGTGCAGCCTTCAGCTTGAGGATGAAATTAGCTCTCGAATCGCTGGAAACAGACAGAGATTTTTCGTCTTAATTTAGGAAAATGAAGAGATTATCTCCTTGTTGAACAAAAAACACTGACATCCTACTAATATTATAAACGTGAAAGTTTATGAGGATGGATGTTTGTTACTCTTTCACGCAAAGACTACTGAACAGATTTTGATGAAATTTTACAGGAATATAGCTTATATATCGGAATAACACTTAGGCTACTTTTATCCGGGTAACACGCGGGCGAAGCCATGGGTAGAAGCTAGTCATCATACAAGTAGAATGTACGTAGTTTTACCTCAATTCAGGTTGTGGATCCACTATTGCTAAAAACCGGCCTAATGCGAGTCAAACTCGCGCATTAAAGGTTCCGTAGCGCTATAGTAACTTTTGGTTCCTGGACTGACTACTTGTTCAAGATATTTGCATTTTCCATGTATTTAGAAAAGTAGGAAGATAAAAATAAATGGTTTATCATTATCGTCAATAGCCTCTGCTAGTTGTAGGCCTCCTTCAGAGAGTACCATGATATTTAAGTCTTCTTCACCTCCAAGCAACCTGAAAGATAAAAAAAAGTTTTTTTTTAATCAAATAAAGATATCATGCTTAAATCCATATGGTGTGTCGTCAGGTTCGTAGTCACTCTATCCGAGAACCTTTTTTTCCGGCGGTTATCGGCAATTAAATCATTGTACAAATAACGCATTACAATACCGCATTGGCGATAAAGTGGTAAGGAATATGGACAGACACAGTCGCTTCTACTGGCCCCATGCCAGCTCGACACTTCGTTTTTGCTGTAAATACTTACATGACTAGTACATATGTCATTTTTTTTATTATTGCTTCGGTAAAGGACACACATGCGTGGAACAAAGTTCGTTTAGTAATAACCTGAGTCGGAGTTTTCGCAATACAAAGATTCTTGTTTATATATTCTGCATATATTTTTATATTACATTGTGTTTTTGCCTTCGAGGATTCTAATACCTGGAATCAAAATTTCATGGTTCCAAATAAGTATCAAACTTTTGCATTTTAGTAGGTGTTCGTTCAGATCACGAAACAACACCAAATTATTAGAAATTGTGACCAATATGAACCTGTCGATCATTTGCAAAGAAAAGACTATATAAAGATGAAAAAAGAACATAATAAAATAAGATCGGTTAAAACATACAGTGTTCTAACAAAAAAAAATAACGTTGTTTGAAACAGCCTTTGAGTTTCTCTTATTAATATTTTTATTATTTGCCATGACGTAATATTCAGCTTTAAAAGATACAGCCTTGTCACATACAGACATTTATGTACCAATGGACGGTGCAGGCTTATTCAATGGGTCCTGTTGACATCCTTTGTATACGGAATCCTAAGAAAGATAAACAGGTACCACACAAAGCAAATCTAATCAATTATTTACCCGAGAACTTACCCACGTGTGCGGGTATTTCTAGAAAACTTATCCAAATATTGTAATTTACTTCTGGAAAGTATCTTGTTGTATATTTAATTACACATTTCCACAGATAATAAATGGTGGAGTACTAACATTACTGTCCGGCCGAAACTATCGTCTACACTTTATTGGCTTCGTAATGTGGGGTTTGAATGAAAGCGATCATTTGTGAAGAGGATACCGATTTACCTAAGACCGGGAGGTAACAGTCATCAACCCTATCTATCGAATAGCAGGACGAGTCCAAGTACACTCATTGATTTTCGTTCGCTTCGCTTACTCGATCAATAACTAGTGCATTACCTCAGCACCAGTATTATCAGTCATGTAGTTTAAATTATTGAAATTGAAATACAGTTACATGAAAAAAAACAGTCTTTATTAACATTAAAATCTTAAATATATGTCATTCCTTGATAACATTGGTACCCAAACTAGGTTAACCTGTGTGATGGCATACCAATACCCTCCGCCGGGATAGTCAAAGTCAAAGTCAAAAGTCAAAGTCAAAATTCATTTATTCAATAAAATCACAAGGACCACTTTGAAACGTCGGTTTTTATCTAGGTGCCTGTTCCTCCGCGACCAAGCCAGGAAAGAAAGGCAAGAAAACAAGGCTGGTTATTCTTTTTAATGATCCTTTTACAAAACAATAGGTTCGAGTTGGAGCATTTTCAATACGAATAAAATATCTTAAGAAGTTATTACACTTTTATTGGATAGGTAGGTAATCATAATTAATCATTCAAAATCATCAAAAGTAAACATTGCAGATAAAAAGAATGTGAAAAAGCATTTGAATATATTTATATAATACTAAAATAAAAATAAAATGAAAATATATAAGTGAGTAGATATATGAATACTTCATTCATTAGCCCAAGGCCACTTCTTAGTGGGTATTTTAAAATATCCTTAACAATCCTTAGGTTGCTTTGATGAGACCAGAAATCAGCTGGGCCCCAACTGGAACTCAATTTAAATGTTCACTGTCATGTCTGTCCAACCTCGGTCAGTCAATCGCCTCCTTAACTAAAACACTACTATCGATTTCTTCACCGCATAATATCGTATCAATTTTCGTCGTGCCGAGCCAATTAAAGCGGCATAAACCTCTTATTAGTCACCCCCTACCTCCACCCCCCTTAAACCAACATGGCGTCACGATTGTCACCTAGCCTCGACTATTTTTAGTTTTTCACGGGTGAAACTAAAACAGTTCCTATTGCGTTGGGAAAAGAATGCGTGGAATAGTAATGAAAGTTTGTATTCGCCACCTGGAGAGTTCTTCACGCGTGTGCGATATTACCAGTTCTCGTTAATGAGCAGCAAGATTCGACCGTATTTTGACGATGCTAAGGTTTATGTGGGTGCTGAATGTTAGTTTTGTTTAAAGTAGGTGGAGGCGTGACATTAACGCCACCAAGGATTGTGGAATTATGAATGAAGGGTTGTCGTTGTAGGGTTAAGTGTTTTTTTAAAGGGTGATGCATTATTGAAGTAAAATGGCCGGGGAGATGGGCACGTAGTAAGTTGACGGGAAAAACGCAAATGTTCCTCCACTATAAGAGCAGGTGAAAAATCAATAGTATTGACCACAGATGATATTAAGGGAAGATATAGCAGTGTGATATGGCGGATGCATAGGATCACAGAATATTTGATTATTTTTTGTAACCATATTACTAAATAATACTTACATTGTATTATTTAGTAATATTGTAACACGCATCTGCGAGATCGAACTCACGTTGCAGCGCCCTTACAGGGATCATGTACCTACCTGCCTATTTAAAGTATTACTTAGACCTATACAAATTATGTTTTGTGCATGAAAGCAATAAATAAATAAATGGAGTACATAATTTGTTTGCCGTGATGGAGCAGGCGAATAACCGGCGGAAACGAATCGTGATGTTTTGGATATTACGCAAAACAGTCGAAATAAGCACTTTGTTAGTGTGATCAGGGGGCAGGCCTGAGTGCCTATATATTATATCCGAGGGTAGTGAAATAAAAATGCCATCCTGTCAAAAACTTATTCACAATTATTTATTTATTTATTTATCAACAACGGCGTCTAGAAGTCCACTGGGCAATTGGTTTCTTGCAGTGAGTGGAAGAACCACGACGCATGGTCTTGAATCAGATGCATCCACCGACACTCAGCCTTAAATATATCATCATTCCATCTTATACTGTTTCGAGCAGTTTACAGTAAAATGTAATTCTAAAATATATTTTGCACGTCCAGATCATTAATTGTTTTATTGGCTACATTTATAAAAAAACAGCTGTTGCCAGCGGCTTTGCACGCGTGGAGTCGTATTAAAAAAAATATTGGTAAGTACTCCCATACAAACTTTTAGCCCCATTTTTATTTATCTTCTGAGCACGGTGGGTGAGCGGCTGGACTGTCCTATATTCAGACACTCGACCAAGACTCATATGTTGCCCTGACACTCAATGCGTTGTGCCTGATAATAATTTGTAAGTATTTTTAGTAGATGTGAATTTATTGTGACATGAGCGTGTGATATAATAGAATGAATTATTTACTAACAGTTAAGTCTAAGAACCACGTTTTATAAAATAACTAGCTTCTGCCCACGGCTTCACCCGCATCGTACCTGAATAAAAAGTAGCCTATGTGTTATTCTGATGTATAAGCTATATTACTGTAAGGTTTCATCAAAATACGTTCAGTAGTTTTTGCGTAAAAGGGTAAAAAACATCCATCCTCACAAACTTTCGCGTTTATAATATTAATAGGAAGAAAGTAGGATTCGTAGCAAGTGGAAATCCGTGGTCTCTGCCTTCCCCTCCGGGAAACAGGCTAGAGTTTATGTATGTATGCCTGTACAAACTTATAAAATCGAGTTTTTGGCGGCTGCTGCAAAAAAACAACAAAAAGTATTACAGAAGAACCACCTATAATCATGCCATTGTTTTTATACAAATACAATATTGCTTTTATAAATCCGATAAGCTTATAAGTAACCGGAGAATATGTGGAGACGCTATTGACTATTGTAGCTAAAAGTTTTTCATGGTAAAATAATTGATCGAGTGAGCAAAGTGAGTGGAGAACTTATAGTAAGCGCAGCAAGAAAAGCGGAGTCTACTTGGCGTTTCAGTGTTTGTAAGAAGGTATGTTGTTTGTCCAACAATAAACGCAGAACCGTTTATTATAAATTGATGAAACTATTCGTATTTAGGTAGGTTATACAAATAGAATTAGAAAATAATCTTTATTGTTTTTTTAACTATGTAATAAAAAAACACTTCCGTTGCGAACTACTAGTTAATATTTGGCATTTTTAGCAATACCCAAGCACAGGTTAAGGTTTATTTAAAAATTGATAGGCTCAATTCTATTAAGGTAGAAAGGTATGTATTTGAAATTGTCTTATCAATCGAATTGTGTTTGATTTGTTTTATGTAGACGATGTAAATATAATTTGGATACTTGTATGAGCGCTATGTATGAATTTTCACCTACTACTTACCATATATATATGTTATAATATATATATGGTCTATTCTTATATGTTAGAAGAAAACAGGAAGAATTCGTATCACTCTAGCCAGCGCGTACAATCGGAAGTAAGGGTAGGTACCACCCACTGGACAAACACGGCTGACAGTATCATGTATTTGACAGTGATAAGCATTTATAAGTTGATAGGTTTTGCTATAGTTCATGTAACGTTGCCTACTCCATAGGTTTTGTCGGCCACACATCGGGCAATAAGAGAAGCGCGCGCAGCGTCTCCGATGGCGCCAGTAGCCTCCATTTGTATATATTTATTTATACCTTGTCTGCACATATTTATATACAGGGTGGCTGTAAAAATATACAACTCCCGAAAACTGAAGGCAAAAATAAAAGGCAAGTTTTTTAAGCAACTTACCATAGACACACAACCTCTGTGGCGCAGTGGGTGAAGGCCCGCCTGAGACGCAGAAGATTGCGGGTTCGGATTCCCGCCGCGAGATAAATGTTTGTATGAACTGCAGATATTTTTCTCGGGTCTGAATGTTTTCTATGTGTAATATGTATGTATTTACAAAAAAAAAATATGTAAGTGGTATATCAGTCATGTAGTTCCCATAACACAAGCTATGCTTACTTTGGGGCTTGAAGAAAAATATCTGTGCTGTGTGAAAAATGTCTGGCATTATTTATTTTTTTACAGAAGATAACAAGGAACGAATTATACACTATAAAAATAAATATATCGTCGAATTGAGAACCTCCTCTTTTTTTGAAGTTGGTTAAAAATTAGTTCAACCGATTTTAATGGTAACTTTAGGAGTTATGAGCCATCATCATTTGTAATAGATGTCTAAAGGTCAGTGATGATGATAATGGAACTTCGGGAACTTAACAAGACGTGTCTGGACTCTGGACACGTCTACTCTAACGCAAAACAACCTCGAATGATAGATAGATAGATAGATAAACTCTTTATTGCACACCAAAGCAAAATAAAAAAACACAGGAATTTATTAACTTAAAAGGTACAATGGGCGGTCTTATCGCTAAAAGAGATATCTTCCAGACAGCCTTTGGATGGACAGGATAAAATGGAATCAAAAGACTTAAGAGAAGAAGAGAAGAAGAAAGAAGAAGAAGACGAATGCTTGAAATCATTTTGACAGATTTTTACAGTGGAATGAGACGTCATCTATATGTCTATTTGGCTGTCATTTGAATCTGATTTTAGTACCGCCTGCTGTGTGTGGGACACCCTGTATAAAAATATAGTAGCTGATACCTCACCAAGATTCCCTGTGTCGTTGGTATCAGGAACTACGAATACGATAGCACAACGCCAAGACCACAACAAAGATTTGCAATGTATGCAAATATAAATAAAATAATAATAATAAATAATGCTGGACATTTTTCACACAGCATCATCTAGCCCCAAACTAAGCAGAGCTTGTATTATGGAAACTACATGACTGATATACTACTTATATATTTTTGTTTTGTAAATTCATACATATTATACATAGAACACACCCAGACCAGAGACAAATATTTGCAGATCATACCAACATTTGTCCCGCGGTGGGAATCGAACCCGCCACCTTCTGCGTCTCATGCGGGCTTCCGCCCACTGCGCCACAAAGGTCGTTATGATATTTATCTTGCATTGAGAATCGAACCCCGTCCCGTTTCACCCCGTCCCTGAGCAACGGAGGTCTTCATTTAAATGAATGAACGAAGCTCGTAGAATTGGTCAACTTTATCAACACCATGTTAATTTCATTAATCGATTGATTTCATTTCATGACGACCTCTGTGGCGCAGTGGGTGAAGGCACGCCTGAGACGCAGAAGATTGCTGGTTCGTTTCCCGCCGAGGGACAAATGTAAATGCAAATATTTGTCTTAATTTTTTTGTCTTTTGTAATTAATCGAAGGGATGTTAGTGTTCTAGTCAGCAGCGATAAGATTGAAACCTGTCACATGGAATGCTAATAGCGATATAAAACGTGAGCATGTGCCAAATATAATTTTTGGGTGTGCCTCTGCCTACTCTACTTCGTATCATCGCAAATCTACGTACAGATCTTAAATCTGAGGATATCTATCGTGCAGATTTAAGTCGTTAGCGTGTTTGTTTCGCTTTGCATTTGTTAATTTCATCGAATGAAATCAAAATCTAATTTTAAACATGTCTTTTTAGTAGGTATTTAGTTTTATAACATAAATAAAGTTTTAAAAATTGCTATAAAATTATTATTTAAATGATTTTTGATGTCACTTTCGCCCACATGGTGGTACCTAAATATCGGTACTATAAATGCGGTTTTATGGCCCAAGTCATAAGAGGTAGAATATTGAATCGCTAGGTACTGAGCGTTTAAAACAACTTAAGCAGTTACATTGTAAACATTTGTATGATCATGAAACATGCGCCGTTAGAAGTACTCTAGACCATGTACGGTCTGGAGTACTTCTAACGGCGCATGGTTGGCATAGACGATAATCCTACTAATATTATAAACGCGAAAGTTTGTGAGGGTGGATGTTTGTTACTCTTTCACGCAAAAATTACTGAACGCATTATGATGAGATTTTACAATAATATAGCTTATACACATAGGCTACTTTTTATCCGGGTAACGCCTCAATTTTGCCATAAGTTTGCTATACAGAGCGTCCCAAAACTATGCGACATGAAGGGCAAGTACCTTAAATATTGTAGATAGGATATTTTGCTGAAAGAAGACTTTATTTTATTTTCAAAAGTTAGTAACACTGCATTCAAAGATTTTCTAAAAATGACTTGCTTCGTCTGGGAATCGAACCGACTCAAATGTGAAAAAAAAACACTATGTAATATATGATTACTACTAGCTTCTGCCCATGACTATGCCCGTGTGGTACCCGGATAAAAAGTAGCCTGTGTGTATAAGCTGTATTATTGTAAAGCCTCATCATTATGCGTTCAGTAATTTTTGCGTGAAAGAGTAACAAACTTCCATCCTCACAAACTTTCGCTCTTATAATATTAGTAAGATTATCGTCTCTTGTGAGAAAGCAGTACTTACAAAACAAGTCACTATGACTTTGTGTGAGTATCGTTTGAAGTGTTAAAAGTGGAAGACAAGACAAGATAAGGTTCGATTCCCGCCGCGGGACAAATGACTGTATGATTTGCAAATATTTGTCTCGGGTCTGGGTATTTTCTATGTATAATATGTATGTATATTTATACGAGGAGGGATGCTTGGTGATTAAAACTACCGTCATCACTACCATCATGGTTCTCTATAATACAATAATACCTGCAATAACATTAGCTAAATCGATCAAATAATCTGATGAACTTATCAATGACTTCAATAGTTATAACAATAAAAGAATGATCTCTATAAAAAGAGGGGCTAACAATAAAAAAAGAAAATCTATCCGTAATTATAATTTTCAAAAGAACACGCCAAAGAAACAGAATTCGTTCTGAAAAGGTGTTGACTCAACTGCTGCCGACGATTGAATGCGCTCCTTTTTTTTTCTGAATGTACTTTAATGCTGCAGGGCCGCAGATGGCCTTGGTCAGCGTCACCGGACTACGGCGAGCGCAGAAGGCGCTCAGCCTGTAAAAAGTTAGGATGGGGCAACTTACACAAGGGCACCACTTAGGTACGGACCTCGGCTTGGGCCGTTGCCATAGGGGGTGGAATAGGAGAGAAACGCCCTGGTACATTTCTGTACTGTGAGTAGGCGGAAGTGGGGACTCGTCGAGCCCGCCGGCGGGCTCGGTGTATCTGTGGAGTGTTTTCTCGGTCGAGACTTGATGACGTCACCACCGCGTTAGCGGTGCTGATGGGGTCATCAGGGTCACCAAGAACGTGTCTTGGTCTACGGAGGGTTTATGCGCTCCTTTCGCTGTTGCGCCGCCTTATATAGTCGGAGCACTTGTTGTGAATTGATTTCGCAATGTAGGTTCTTTATCACTGAGTTTAATGTTTGCATCGATATATTAACAAAAAAAGTATTTCAGTAGTAGATATATCAGTCATTTAGTTCCCATAATACAAGCTCTACTTAGTTTGGGGCTAAATGATGTGTGAAAAATGTGCAGTGTTATACATTTACATATCGTATTATTGAAATTTTTATTAATTGTACGTATGATTGAAATGAAAAATAAATATACTATATTTATACTAATTTTAGGGACCATGGTTGATAAAAAAAATGCTTGGCTGAAATAGGTACTTCTCCAGACAAGCTCTTCACAAAGAGCTCTACTACTTCCTATACTTCCCATAATTATATGTACAGCCATAGTATTTGTCTGGCCACAATGCGTGCTTTCGAGAGCACTCTCGGAATGAGTCGAAACTCAGTTGGTGCCTTCATCGATCGGTACAGTACGTAAAAAATACCATTTAAATTATGTACCGAATGTGTTTTCCAGTTGTGACTGTGGGATAGATGTATCTCGCTGTAATTCTGTCCTTTGCGCTGCGCACGCGCATCTCAGCGGCGGGCGGGACGCGTGTCGTTTGATGAGCCGACAAAGCCGCACCGCCTGCTGCTGCCAACGCGAAGTGTCTTTCGATGGAACTTTCTGGAATCGTCTCTTCCGAGATGCTGAAATGTTTCGAGAAGACATTCTTCTCACTTCCTGTATTCTGTTTTTTTTCATACAAAGTCAATCTGTGTATTTAATTACAAAACAAGGAACTTACCAAACGTCAACTAAGATTAGATAGATGGAATAATCTTTTTTGCACAAGATAGTTAAAGGCTCTGAGTATTGGAAAGCTGTAATTTGGCATGGGTATACATATTAATCACGTCAACAATGTGGTAAAATAAAAATTATAAAAAAAATAGGTTACCTAACCTACCTCCCCTACATTTAAAATGTGGATGTTTTTTTTTTCTCTTTTATCTCATGTCGGGTGTCGTTGGATAGTTCATTCAAAAATATTGCGGACGTGTGAAAACTTTTTTCGATTCATAGATCCGTTTTTGAAATATTAAGCTTTGAAGAGCTATTTTTTTAGAGTCTCATGCCAGCTAAACGATTGTTTTTGGATTTGTGAAAAAAATCACAGTAGTAGTAGAATATAACATATAGTTTTTCTTTTAATTTAATTAAAATTAAAAGAAAAACTACCACAGCTAAGTAGACTTTACAAGTTAGCGAGTAAAGTCGATCAACTATTAAAATGTACTTGGAAAAGTAAAAAGGAAAATTTCGTACACATTGCAATGAAAATTACTTATATGAAGTTGTTAGTTGTGTAAAACAGGTAGTAAATATAAGTTTATGAGCAACTACGGAACTCTATACAGCGCGTGGCCAGACACGCACTTAGCCGGTTTATTTTAGTCTGTGCACCACGTCCAACGTATGGTGTTTTTTTTACTTTGAAGTCATTTTGATTGTCAAAGAATTCACATCGTAAATGGTTAACGAGTCTCTGACAAATTCTCACACAATCAAACTCAAACTTCTTAGAAAATATCTGATGTTCGACGTCTAATTTAATTAAACACGTTCACATAAAACCTTTTTAATTACAATCTTATCTGTTCATCGACAAATTCCATTTTTGAATTTCAACTTTTTAAATTTTATAATCGGAATAGTACATCATAGCATTGGGCGGGTGGTCCAGCGATGATATGCCGCGATGCGCCCTGCTGCGCCTTGCTCACATACCGACCTGTCCTGCGATAAAATATCGTAATACGTACATTATTACCGCCGCTGTCATCAATTATTGCTTTACAAGCTTTATATTTTGTTCGAATTTATTCAAACCCTTTTGGAACGTTACCACCGAAAATTAGATGACAACTGCCATTTTGCATGCTGAGTGCCAATCAATGAGTTTAGATTGTTTATTTTTTATTCCTGGATGATTACTGGTCCGTTACCTCTCCATAGGTTATACGATAATGGATGAGTCCGTTATCGTTAATGTTGTATCTCAAGGAAGAAATGTGAGTAATTTACCCAAAATCAGTTAGAACTTTTAACTTGCCTTCTATTTTTGAATACATGGCAGAAACAGAAATTTAGCGGTTCCATGCTCTAAAAAGAAAAAGCTTAAGGAACGCGAGCAGACATTCAAATAAAGAACATCGCTGGCGCGTTGGCGCCAACGTTCCGAGCTAACTTTTTTTATTTATTTTTTATTTGGACCACGATTTAATTTGCTATGGATCAGCCGTCGAGGTCACGATTGATGTCGTGATTGTCGTGTGTGTAAGCTTCTTTGTTTGGCGATTTTACACCAATACTTTGTAATATATGGGGATTAGACAGGTTTTATAGACGGGTTTCCTGGAATTTCCTAACAGTTTGTTTAAGCAATCAACAACATTACCTAGTGATATTAAAGATATTGATGCCTGGTCTGCACATAGACTTAAGCATGGTTTCTGCAGATTTATATGAATACCTAGGTTAATGTCCTTAAGACAAGCTTTAGTATAAAGTCATTGCCTAAGCATAGTGCAGATGGGTATTTGGTTCAAAATCAATATTAGTATTAACAAAATAATAATAACACCAAACAAACCACATATTCCTGAACTTACACTAGGGTTCCCTGAGTCGTGGGTATCAGGAAGTACCAATAATAGGTACCTACCATAACATCGTACAACAACACGCAGACAGAATACTATCTTATAATCTTATATGAGGATAGCACCTGGCTTGAAACACTTGCCTCGTGTCACTTATTGGCTTTAGTTATAGGTGGCAAATTGAGAACTTATTTTACTTCATGTCCTCCCAAATTTCTAAATGGCAATACGTGGCGCTACGATCGATAGATCGCACAATATTATTTCAACCGAACATGCCATCGAACTAAATAGATAATTTAATCCCACGAGTGCCACTTTAAACCGGGTGCAAGTAATTGTAAAGACGCATTCGGAATGTCGCAAAACGCATAACGGAGCTAGTCGACCGAAAACTTTAAAAGGTTGAAACCTCTTTGAAGATTGGATTGGCTTAATCCTAGAAAAAATACTGGCTTGCTGTATGCAATCATTGCTAAACGTTTTTCAATGTGTTTGTTCGTGCGATTGACGACAATTATACTGTCAGGGGCTGTGATTGCTAAATGATTTTCAGGTAGAATGCTAGAGGCGATTTGTAGTCGAATGTGAAATAGTTTGAACAATTTGACATTATGCTTTTTGCGCTCTGCCTGCACCTGCCTAAGGTGCGTACTATATACCTTAGGCAGGTATAGGGAAATTATAAATTAATCAGGCTATGTAGTAGGTTGGTACTATCAGATTTTGAAAAAAAAACAAAATTCCCATAATTTTTTAATTATATCCCAGCAGTTAGTATGCGTGGAAAAAATCCAGCTGTTGAAACTTTACAACGCGGTGGAACTGGTACCCTTACAGTAGTCTACACTACAGAAAACAAAAGTATCAATAGGGCTTAAACTTTTATAGTTATTAAGCAATCATTCACTTGGATAGATACCTAATGTTTAACTGTCATAATTAGTCTGTCCTACTTATTTTAGTATATTATACGACTCAACCTTAATTACTATTCTTAATGTAAAGTACGTGGTATAGTCATAATAATACCTATCCTAAAATTATATCATACCACGATAATTTAAATGCTAGAATGTAACTCTTGATCTAATAATTTTGAATTAAGAATGTCGTCTATAATTCAGTTAGGTCAACGATTGAAAGTAGGTAAAATGTTCGTAAACTAAGACAGTTTCAAAGACTTTCTAATTAATTTGTTTCTGGATTTTTAATTAGACCACAAGACATTCAGTAACCAAAGGAAACGTCTGTCAAAACGTATACAAGTTTTAACTATCATTCTAAACATACCTTTACAAAACTACCGAAATGTCACTACAATTCGGCTCGGATCGTTGCCTGCAGCTACAAAAAAAGAAAAAAAAATCGGCACAAACTTTCGAGAGATTAATTTGTCATTTCGGTAGGAAACTATTTGGTAAATTGGATTGTTGAGGTAAAAAATTGGCGGGACCGTCTGCAAGTTTGTGACAATGGTGAATATTTGGGCTCGCGACTTTTTCAGAACCGGATTTGTGTATTGATGCCTTGGACAAAGTCATGTCGAAACAGTAGGTAAGTATGTACTTATTGTCAGGAATATTTAATTAGGAGCTTCTGCCTATCGACTTCGCTCGCATTGTACCCGGATAAAAAGTAGCTCATAAGTTATTCTAAGTTATAAATTATATCTACCTGTTCCAGATTTCACCCAGATCGGTGGGTTCAGTTATTACGATGATTTAAGAAGCAAAAATCTACCAATCCGTCGAAACTTTCGTTATATATGGAGTTTAGAAATGAAATAAAATACTAGCCAGCATAAAAAAAAAAGTTTAGTTGACTCATTTGCGAAATTAAAACAATATCGCTTATTTATGAGAGGATATTCTTATATTGATCTTGAAATAGTTGATTAACTTACTACTTGTCTCTTTCTGATTTATGTATCATTATAAATTTAACAATATTTTTTTTTTATAATTTAGCCACTAAATTTGAGATTCTGTAGGTATCAAACAATGTATCGTTGAATCAATTTGTCAATTTCAATTACTGTTACTGTAAGTATATTATTACTGTTACTGTAAGTATATTAGAGCCAAAGTGTTATTTATATTTGGAAATGGAATAGCGAGGTCCTCTAACTTAACATATTCTTTCCCTGCTTTATAGTGTTCTTTTTAATCCTTCCTCACCATGTTATCTTAAGGAGCGTTTTGAATTTTTACACCACGCGCATGATCGAAACCTTCGCTCTTCCGAAACTCTACAGCTTCATACTCCTGTCCATAGTTCGCAATTTTATGGTAACTTCTTTACGGTGCAAGCTGTACGACTATGGAACGCCCTACCTTTCTCTATTAGATCATCAAAGTCACTTGCCATTTTTAAAGTTATGGTATACAACCATTTCCTTTCTATGTCTCAGAGCTGCTAGTAAATAGTTTTATATATTATTACATATTATTATCTCACATTATTATTATTATTTGTATGTATATTATATAGGATATGTATATATATTTGTAATTTATGTATGTATTTATATATATATATATATGTTGTAGGTCTAGGTACTCGTACACCGCCGTTTTTTGATTCTATTTTATCCTGTCCATCCAAAGGTTGTCTGGAAGAGATCGCTTTTAGCGATAAGACCGCCCATTGTACATTATATTATTGTGAATTCCTGTGTCTTTTTGTATTTTGCTTTGGTGTGCAATAAAGAGTTTATCTATCTATCTATCTTAAGTATTTTTATACTTAAAATAAGGCTTCGACATTTTGAATAGTTTATTTTGGCAAAAGAAATAAAACATGAAATAAAAATTATAAGCGTTATTATCGTCGTAACTTCATTCTACGTCCTCGACATTTGCAAAGCACTTTGTACCTACCACTGTTCTGTCAAAGTAGCTTCCTCTGCACGAGCGTGACGTCACAAAAAGGCCCAGCATAAAGCTCGCACGCTCCCTTGACCCGGCCGGGGGAAATTATCCGGAAAATAGCCGGGTAACGCACGCCGGGAGGTGTAGTAAAGTCTGTAATGGGGGCCCCTTACAGACTTGCGGTGATAAGGCTGGAAGTGAAGGTACAAATTTTAAGTTTTATTTCCACGTTTTCCCTGAAACTTCAGTAACTGCCGACAAACTGTCGTACAGTTTGGCAGAAACTTTATAATGTAATGTACTTTTAATTTGAAAATAAATAAAATACAAATAAAAAAAAGTCTTTTGATCCTTATAAGAAACAGGATCGATTGGCATTAAAAATTTTTTTTTTGTGAAAATTGACCATTTTCTGACTGACTGTATTTTTTTCCGAAATCTATGAAAACAGGTCAAAGTGTTTCCAAAATGTAAGTTTAGTCTTCTAAGAACGTTTTACGTAGCTACAATGGTCAAGGCTTTTACTACTCTATCTCTGAGAAAGGTATGCTAAAGTATGTCAGGATTGTAGCAAGTGAAAATCCGTGGACTCTGCCTACCCCTCAGAGAAATAGGCCTGCGTGTATGTATCTGTGTATGTAATGTAATATTAATTTAGGGGTATGTTAATACATACTCGGTTACAGAGCTAAGCTCGGTCATTTATTTGTTACAAAACCGTTAATCACAGTTTCTTGACAAACTACTCAAGACCTGAAGGAAAATTTTATTCCCTAAGGAACCAAGTTGTTTCACATATAGCTTTTTTTAGAATAGTTTTTTTATTGGAAATCCGTCAAATCTATTTCATATCTCTAGGAAATCAAGTTAAATAAAAGAGAGACACAAAATAAGCTACATCGTAGTCTTTTTCCTGGATTTGGGTTTCAAATCAAAACTGATTACGGAAACCTTGAAGTTATTTTAAGAGCGTACTAAGAGAAAAAAAAATTGCTCTCTCTTATGGCGCGTGAAAAAGTGTTTAACCATCTACGTACCTACGTACCATGTACCTAATTGTAATCCTAGCTTTGTTTTTGAGTAGTTTGAACACGTCTTAGGACCAATTTTTTTTCAAATAATGTTTAAAACTGGCGGAGAAATCGGTCTATGGAACATGGACGGACATAACAAAACTACGAGGGTTCCATTTTCGCCACATGCCTCTGAAACCCTAAAAACGTATCATGTAAAAATAAATTTAAACTTTCTGAGAAAAAATGTCTTGGCCTTTTCGGGTAGGGAAGTTTACGGAAAGTCAACATGATTTGCTTGAAGCAATTTTCTTACAATAAAACTCGATAAAATATAATACAAGTTGGCTAGCCCGTTTTGCGAAAGTTGACCGCGCGAATTATTTGATAGCGATTGAAATTTCGTGTGGAAAAACATGTGTAGACCTCAGATTTTAACACGCTTATATTAGCTTCACTTGTAACTTACTAAAAAACTAATAATATAATCAAATCTTGGAAGTTAATTTTAACTTACTTCTAATCGTCGTATCAACATGAAACTTTGTATGTATAAATGTGGTTCAGATGACAAACTATAAATTGGTATCTTGGAGCTAATCTGATGATGAAGCCAGGAGGTGGATAGTGGAACTCTTCAGTGGCTACTGGTAAATCCCTCGACTTTGGGCTCAATATGATTCGTTTTGACGAGTTAAGTAGATTGGGCTTGGTAACAAGGGTCTGATGATGGAGCTAGGCGGTGGATAGTGGAATTATTTATTATAATTTTTAGTTCGTGATAAAAGCGTGTTTTTGATTTTTTTCAACAACATATTTTTATGTGACAATGATTTCTATGTGAATTGGATGCGACGCGCTTTGGATCTATTTCCATCACAATTATTTCGTATGGATTGGAAGAAAAGCTGACCATGTACGATAAATAGCTTGAAAGAGAGAGAACAGTGTGTACCTATCTTGAACACCACTATAACAATAAATAATAAATAATGCTGGCCTTTTTTTATACACCATCATCTAGCCCCAAACTAAGCATGAGAACTTATGTTATGGGAGTAGTTCTCATAACTGATATACCACTTATATCCTTTTGTTTTTCTGCGTCTCAAACGGGCCTACACCCACTACGCCCCAGAGGTCGTCGACTATTTCTCCGAACATTGCGTCAAAAAATCGGTAAAAATAAAAAATCTGCAATGCGAGATAGCCCTTGGAGTCCATCTTAGACGATCGAAGACAATGAAGCGACACAAGACACAAGCGATATTAAAACCTAAAGTAAGCTAAGAACAGCTCAAATTCGTTAGACAAAACTACATGAATCACAGCGTCGGACCTGTAATTTTCAGCCCAGCTATCGTAAATCTTAACATACTGTTTTAGAACTCATTTTACGGTACAAGTGGATGCAATGTGGCTCAGGCCTTAACAAACGGATGGGGGTGAAATGGGGTGGGGTGGAGACGAACAGCGAAGGTGAAGAGATAAAGTAATTTCGCTTAACTGAGGGTAGTTAGGGGTAACGCGCGATAGCAAGCTAGCTAAGTATGGAATTGTTTTTAACAAACTTTATGAATTTCATATTTTTTTTAATGTTCTTAGCGTCTTAACCCAATGGTTAAAACTAAACCTTGTTTTATCATATCCGTTTATCCATCCTTATCGTACCCCAAATCGACATAAGATTTGGTATACCAAATCCGTATACTAACGTGTTTATTTAATCCGTAAACAGAAACAAGAAGTAATTAAAATAATATAACTTTTTCGGTAAACATGTAAGTAAAATAGGAGTTGATTCTTTAGTAGCACCCCGCCGTGGAAGGTAATGTTAAATAAATCTTTAAAAATCACAAAAGCTTTTAAGATTCCCTCATTAGGCTATTCCGCAGTGCATCAAAGAACGAACGAAGTGGAGAAAAGTTTTTTCGGATAGTTGTAATCTGACAGATCTTTTTTACCCGCAAGACAAGGCGTCGGTATGTGTATTTGGGGTAAGAGGCTGTTTGTTCGTGTGTGTGTTTGTTTGTATGTTAACAGCCAACTAATACTTCGTATTCAAGACGGTTTGTTACGTGGTTTCTTATAAAAATTTTAGGTTGTTTTTTTATCGCTACAAGTCATCAGGAGGCGTTGCAATAGATGATCGAATGGCGTAACCGATCTTCGTTCCATTTTTTGTAATATTTTGTATGTCTTCATGAAATGTACTTTGATAGAGTTTACGCCACAAATCACCAGGGGGCATTTAATTGCATGATAGGAAAACAAGTAGGTATGCCATTGCCATCCAAACTAGGTAAAGATATGTCTTTACCTAGTTTGGATACCTATTTTGTCCCGACCAGATTAATAAAGTACTAAAACTGTTATACAATGTGATGAATTTGTGACGTCAGTTACTGCAAAAACTTTAACCTATCGTTATCCCTTATAGGTCAGATATTAAAAATTTTGAAAAAAAAAAATACTTCAACAAAAAAGTCCGTTTCTATACCGACCCGGCTAATGGCCAGCCAGACGGTAGCGCTGGAGATAAAGCGAAGTGTTCTGATGACCTCCATCCTAATACCTTCGCAGTAGGTAGGCACTTATAGAACATTTCGTAATTATCTGTTCCGGGAACGAAGCTTAGCCATGATTCGCAAAGTTTTCAGAGATTCCATACAAATTTGCAGTTTTGAACAAACAACGTTGGAAGGTATACAAGGTTTAGGGCTATATAAGGGATAGTCATAAAACAACAGAGGTGTTGAAGATTCTAATGATCCATTTGAATCATATCCATCCTTTTTTTCATAAATAACGGATCTTTAAACATAATGTTTACGTCAACACCGAAGGGGTGAGAAGGAAAAAACGAAACAGGTAATATAATATTCTAAAAAAAATTATATAGATATATGATTGTTATAGTCCTACGATTTTGGATTTTTTGTCCCATTTCACTCAGTTTCATGTTTTTATGAAACTCCTATCCTGAAAAATTGCTACATCCCAAAAACTTTATTCTACGTGAACTCAAACGGATTCCCTAAGTAAACACTTAGGAACTTGTCAGGTTTGGCGCACTTTAGCATTGCACCAAAACTGCTATCCAAAGTCTAGAATATACTTACGTGGTATTGATTCGGATGGGCTATTGTAGTCTTTTACCCGTTTTTTCATATGGATCATCTGCCTTGAATCATTCTGTATAAGTAACTGAAATCCTTTGGCATTTTTGCGTTTCGTATTTTTGAAGAAGTAATTATGAATTGTATTATTATTTCTTGGATTTCTAAGCAAAGACGTGTACGTTTGTTTGTATGCTAAAACAATGTGATAAATACATGGGTATTCTCATATTTAACCTTGGTACCTGGATAAAAAAAGCCTATGTTATTCAGATCAGGATCAAGACCAAATATGTTCAGCCGTTATGATATATCAATTTTATTCCAAAAACTATCGTGAACTTGACTATTCATATTGTAAAAACGGGAATGTTCACGTACTGCACTATCGGTGAAGGCACCGACTAAGTTTCGACTCATTCCAAGAGTCTTCATCGCATCATGCACTACGCGACGCGATGCGGAGGAAGAAAGTCGCAATCACTCACCCTGATCTGTACTGCACTATCGGTGAAGGCACCGACACTTAGTAGATAGTGCTTAGTACTTAGTAGATAGTAGATAGTGCAGTACGGGAAAAAATCCCGTTTTTACAATATAAATATCCAAGCATCCAAACTTTCGCATTTATAATACTAGTAGAACCTGTTTTATAGCCACAAGTCACTAGGGGATACTGTAATTGATAATATAAATATACGTAAGAAGTTTTAAAATGTAGTCATTATTCACTTTTCATAGAATCCATCTATTCAATCTTTCCCTCAACAAACTAAATAAACTAAGAAAACAACTTAAGACGCCCAGTATCATTATCACCCCCTCATGTATTTTCAACTCGTAGTTCCGAGTTCCTAAACTTGGGTAACTGCTAAAGCGGTTTGGGAGTGGCGCCTTCTTAATTACAAAATCCTCTCATTTTCTCGTGAACAATATTCAGACGTTCACTTTCCTGGTTCATAATGAGAATATAGACATTTTGTGCATCAATATTCTTAAATTACTAAAAACTGAATTCTATTAATGATTTTTTAAATATGAAATTAGCATTCGCCATCTTTGATTTCAAACTATATGGCAAAATAGTGAATCGGGGGACAAAGGGCAAAATAAATTAACCCCCGGTGGAGATAACGGCTCAGTTACCTCTAGCATTCTTCATCATCTTCGTTTTGCTTTGAACTTCATATTATATGTATTTCAGTTCAGATCTTCACCAAACCACAAAAGACTCGTATCATGTGATTTTAAAGTCTGCAATTCCAACAAAAAGAATTAAACTTAGAAGTTGTTGGTAAGTTCTAAGTCTTCACTACGAACAAAAGATATAAAATCGTAGAAAGTTGTAAGTTTCATAATTTCGTATCTTGCTCTGTCCGATCTTCGATCGCGGCTCCAAAGGATTTTTATCACTCCTGAAAAACAATACCAAAAATAGCCGATCGTAAAACATAAAGAGCACAGCGTACAGAATGGTCAAGTGCTACCATAAAAAGAACACTTACCCCACTGGATCATAACAAAACGCTGATTCAGAGCAAAATGGCGTAGCTCGGACTTTCATAAAACAGGCTACGTCTAGCCGAAACAAAATACTGAGATAAATAAAAGTATAAAATAAAATATGAAATGAAAGTGGCGCAGGACTTGGGACGTAAGAACTCACGATCCTTTGAATGTGTTCTGTAGAAGGACAAAAAAACAATAGAGACGTATTGCTTCAACATTCTCAGGAAGACTTTCCTACGCCTTCGCGAAGTCAAATGTTACCATTAACTACTTATTTTTGTTGTAGATAATATTTTTTACAAGATAAATTTTGCTTTTTGGTAGCGGTAAGGTACCATAAGACACAATGGGTGAAAAATCTCATATGCCTGTAATTACACCCTTCAAACCGAAACACAGCAATGCGAGTAATACTGCTTGACGGCAAAAATAGGTATGGCAATTGGCGGTAGTACTTCCCTGTATGAGCTCTTTCACGAGGAGCTCTACTACTTGAAGTCTGTGGTATCTGTGGTATAACTATTTTTGTATTTGCTTACCTCTATTCCCACTCGTTCAGTGCGTCAGTTCAGTTCACTGAGCTTTTTTTCTCCCTAGTCCAGTTGTATATGAGACTACTTTTACGTTGGCTTCTACCTGTGTATTCTTCAATTAAATTTTCAAACTGGTTTAAAAACCTTCACTTGGCATTGCTAAATAAATAATGCTAGACATTTTTGACACAGCATCCCAAACTAAGCAGAGCTTTATAATGGGAACTACGGGACTGATATACTACCTAAATACTTTTTTTTTGTAAATATTTACATATCCTATCCTTCTAATATTATAAACGTGAAAGTTTGTGAGGATAGATGTTTGTTATTCTTTCATGCAAAAACTACTGAACGGATTTTGATGTAACTTAACAGTAACATAGCATGTATATTAGAATAACATATAGGCTACTTTTTTCCGGGTTTCACGCGGGCGAAGCCGTGTGCAGAAGCTAGTTATAAATTTAACAATACCTAGGCCTGACACAATTATTTGCAGATCATATAAACATCTGTCCCGCGACGGGAATCGAGCTCGCAACCTCCTCAGTCTCAGGTAGGCCTTCGCCCATTGCGCCATTGGTCGCCTATACGGTTGCGAACAGCTCTACTCATCTCCTGTTCCGGCGGAGTGTTTCTTTGGCCGTAACAATCTGAAGGCGGCGCCACGGGTCAGCGAGCCACCCCCTCAACACGACACACGACACACATGCACGGAGCGAGGCGGAAAATTCGCCACTTTATAAAATGCTCCTATTCTTGCGAACTGAAAAATAAACCGGCATGTCCTAGAACCAAAACTTCGAAGATATGTGCCATTGGTTGACTACCTCTCTCTATTCTCTCTATTTTGACCCCAAGCAACACATTTTCTATAAGCTAATTCTTTTCCAGTTTTTTACCATGTTTGTGTTTTTGGGCTCAAATAAAAATACTCTTTCTTTCTCTTTTCTTTCTTTCTCTGGTGCAGTGGGTGAAGGCCTGCCTGAGACGCAAAAGGTTGCGGGTTCGATTGCCGTCTCGGAACGAATGTTTGTATTATCTGCAAATATTTGTTTCGGGGTCTGGGTGTTTTCTACGTATCATATGTATGTATTGACAAAACAAAAATATACATAAATATATCAGTCATGTAGTATCTTTAACACAAGCTCTGCTTACTTTGGGACTAGATGATGCTGTGTGATGAAATGTCCAGCATTTTTTTATTGTTTAGTGTTCCGATTCAGCGAGGGCTTCCAACCTCTCACGTGTTATGTGAGAACGCAGGTCTCTCTTGTTCTATATCGATCGATTGATAGCCTGGACGGTGCATGCCAAGCATATTTTGGTTTTGCCCCCAGCTTCGCATAGATATAGGCCTAGGGACCACGAACCTAGGATAGTGCAGAATGTCCAGCGGGCGGAAACGAATAATTCTTAAATAAAAATATAAAAGCATGTACAATATTAACATATATTTATACTTAACATTCAAGAGTACAATTTGTTTTGCTATCGACATTGATTTAAACACTTAAACTTCCCATTCAAGTTAAGCATGTATTAATCTGTTTACAATACTATAATGAAAATTACATATTTTTTATGAAAATTTAAAACTTTTGTTTTATATATTGTGGCTTCTCCCTAGTGATGTGTGGGGATAAAACCTATAACGTTTAAAGAAATACCTTTCTTAAAGTCAAACAAAGCGGTAGCAAGTAAATGATTTACAACAAGATCAGCCGATTTGTAGAAAATAAATTAAAATACAAACACTTTAGAGATAAGATACGATAATTTTCATTGGACACAAAAGTTTTACATGGTACAGGCATTATTAAGCACTACGAATTTGAAACGATACCTAAGTAAAAAAAAAGTACTCGGCATATCCACACCTCTTGTGTGTCTCTAGTGTGGATCTCTGAAATCCACACTAGATCTGAAAGCCTGCCACAAGAGAGTGTTATAGAAGATGCGCAATAGACTCTCTTTAAGTAGGAGTTGTTAAAAAAATATACCCTAGGTATCGTCGCGGGTAAGTTACGTTCGACTTAGCATATTTCCACGTAGCCTTTGCTTTGCAGAACATTCGAAGAGCCCTTTGCTCTACGTATAAATAATATAGCATCAAACAGGATCTAAGTATAGGATTTCATAGAAACGTCTCTATGTTTAACTGCAGTAATGTGCTGTCGCATTAGTCAATGTCGGAGACAGGGCGTTAGTACAGTCGCGAACATAATTTTATTGAGTGAAATACTGTTTCAATTTATCTCTACAAAATTAAAAGTTTGATGAAAACTGTTTAATGGTGATGTAGCCGATATATCGGTGTATTGGTAAAAACAAAACGTTACAAATTATATTATTTTACATATTATTTTAACGTTATGAATTATATTATTTTACATATTTAGGTACCTAACCTAACTATTTATGATGTTCTGTATTTTAATGTTTAACTACATTAACAATACAGTATTTTACGTAAAAAGTTGTTTGTTTTTCATTTATCTCCGATACAGCTTATCAGATAAAATGCGGTTTTTGCAAACGATTTGTATGACTTCGAGAGTGGGTTATAATGCTAAAAATGACAAGAGGGCACTGCAATAAACAATGAAAAACAGGACGGGAGTTTGAAAATTTAGAAAAAAATAACGAAGATTTAGACTCTTTGTTAAAACTGTAAGCCTTAAAGTTAGTTGAAACTTTACTAAACTTTATTATTAAACACAACCTTGGTAGTAAAGTTCTAACAAAACGGGAAACCCCTAAACACAGAGAGACCACACGTTAATCTTTAACCTTCTCAACTAATATACTAATACACGATTACCAAAGGAATGTGGTTTATCGAAAATTCCCGATACAGTCGCGTACACAAGTGGTACGCGGGCCTCCCTAGTGGGGGAGGGGGGCTTTTTCAGATACCATTTTTAACTTCAGCTTGTGATAAGATGATGTGGTACGCGTTTCAAATTTGTGCGATGTTTCGCAAGAATTTGTAAAATAATAAAAATGGTGTCGGATTGGATGATAAATGTGTTATATTTTTTACTGCTTATGTACCTGAAAAAATAAAAATTATAAAATATTATAATTTCCACATTTAATTGTTTCATCAGTATTTTTTTTTGTGGCCTTGCAAATTTTAGGAAACCACGATAACGTGAATAATCTATGATACCGTACAATAATCTAAGGCATATCTAAAATTTCTTAGTTCCGCGTGTCGGGGGGCAGAGGCGCTGTTCAAGGCGCCTGAAGCCAGCGCCCGAGATAAGCGACGCCCGACGCCCGTCCTATGAAATTATAGCACCCTGCCGGCGGCGAGCGGTGACGTACTGCAGCAAGTGAGAAAATTACGAATTTTCTTGAAAAATTAAGATAGATAAATTCTTTATTGCACACCAAAGAAAAAACCATAGGAATTCATAGGGTAAAATGGATGTCTTATCGCTTAACGTGATCTCATCCTGACAACCTTTGGATGGATAGGATGAAATGGAATCAAAAGACGACGATGTATCAGTAAACCTATTATATAATCTACCTCCTATTATTTTTTTACCGACTTTATGTTTACTCAGTGATGATATGAACTGAACTTAGTTTAGGCGGCAGTGTTGGTAACGGTTACAACAGAGGTTTTAAACAGGTGTCAAAAACGTGCGTCATCACTATATTTTGAAAGTATACCTCAAAAATCATAACTCAAGATTTTTGATTTTCTCCAAATTATGGATTTACAGTTCGACCCAAACCATATGTCGGACTATCGTCGCAGATTTTCTCAATAATTTAAATCTTTGTAATTTGGCATTCATAATATATTTGCACTTCAAGTAATACGTAAAGAAAATAAAAGAAAATCTTCTAGTGTACCTCACTGCGAACATCGAGAGGGTGCCGAGGTCTCTCCTCCGGGCCATTTGTCAGTGACAGTATGTCGTCCCTCCCTGACCCCCGGATTCTTGCCTCTGCACGCGACTGTACCGAACGTGTCGGCTCACTACAATCGGTATACTAGCTACGAGTAGATTGTCTAGTGATGTTGGTTGTACTTTTATTTTGTTATTAGGTACCTACCACATATTTTTGTAATCTGTTCACACAGTCAATATTGTCTTTAAGATTCAAAATTCTGGTATATATAATTAATATATAATCCTGGTATACTTATCGATAGTTGGGCGATAGCCCAAGGTTTAAATTGACGTAAACTATCGATTTAAACCACCTTTCGTAGGGTTTCCATGCACGAAGAACGTATTTTCCGAAATTACAGCCCTAGAGGGAGGGTGGATAAAAATAAAACTTAGCGCGGGCGAACAGCGCGTTCCAAAAGTCGCATAAAAAGTGTTATTTTCCCATACATACTTCATAACTTAAGGAACATCAAAGCTTTTTAACTTAAATGTTTTAAGTTAAAAAGCTTTAAAAGCACTCAGGGCTTTCATCTTAATCGTCACAAAGCTCAATGTAAATTACAAACGTTTGTGTAGGTAAAGTATGTACCTAGTGTATATATCTATGGACTATACCTGTCAGAAAAATAGACAAAGTTTTACGCCATTTCGAATTAAGTTTTCAGTGTTGAGAACAGATGGCGAATAGTGATCATTTTATGTGAAATATTTAAAGACAAGCAAGCTTGCTTGCCTAAAACAAAAAAGGTTCTATCAAAGATTAGTAACGAAAGTTAACGTCACTTGGACATTCCGCTGTTTTATTTTAAATTTTAATTTAAGGCCTTAGTTTCTTTGAAATAACATTGTTTTACGATGAAGTCTATTTTTAAACATTGGTTAAGTGGCTCTAACAGAACTCAGTTGAACTCAAGTTTAGGCTACATTTTGTCTTGAGATCAAGAGAGGAGGTATTTGTAGGTACGTCGTTGGTAGTAGGTGTGACAGATCTTTAGTAATATCAGTAAGACGGCTAAATCTTTGCTTATGCACATTCCAGACGGACATAAGTTTTCACTACTTAGGTAGGTAAGTGTTGATTAATGTGTAAAGTTGACAGAAAAGTTACCAGTCAACACTATCGTGTCTAAAGCAAAAAGCTTTTATCCATATGTAACTGCTTAACACATAATTATGACACAAATAACTTGTTTTACCACTGTGGCAGGTTAGGCCTGTTCTTTTATAGCGATTCCAAGGCAAACTTGGAGTCCTGCTGGGCAATTGGTTTACTTAAATGCATTTTAATGAAACTCACCTTGCATTGCGCAGCCATTTTAAATCTATATATGTTTAATGATAAAGCTGAAGAGTTAGTTTTTTTTTGTTTGAACACGCTAATATTTGGAACTACCATCTTGTCTGGTGGACATAAGAAAAGATTTGAAAATAAAATCTTTTTGATTTTCCAGGTTTGATAAATATGTTTGCTTTTAATAGCGTAATTCTTGAGGAAGGTTAAAAGCTAGTTTAGATAGTGTTCCAATACGCGGTGATGAGCTTGCAAACTGTCACGTGGAATGCTTCCTACTTTAAAAATGCAGACATGTGCCAAATCTAATGTTTGTAACGTGTCTCTGACTACGCCCTAAAATACGGTTGCGAGCGTGTTATTTGTTAGTTTACATCACGAACAAGACGAAAACAGTGGAAAAAAACGTTTTACTTTTCCAGATTTGAAAAATATGTTTGCTTTTAAATAGCCCAATTCTTGAGGAAGGTTAAAGGCTATTTAAGATTACGCTACGAACATTAGGAGCCAAGCAAAAGAAGTAATAACGCAGGCGGGCGATGCGACGCGCTAGGCCAAGGGCGGCGGTGGCACAGCTTGTTTCAAATAAGTACCCAAGACCTCAATCTATGTGAACTTTCAGGTTGACGATTTCTGTAAAGTTTTCATAGTGCAGTCCTTGACAAATATATATACATTAACTCGCCTGTTTTCTGGAGGCAGAGGCTCATCAACTATCTGCCGGACATACAAAAACATTTGTTCCGCAGCGGGAATCGAACCTACAACTCTTGCGTCTCAGGCTGCTTACCCAACACTTACCCGACTTGCAGGAAAGTAACAAACAAATAAACTTACTCCAAACACATAACACCAGCTCCTTGCGTTACGGATACCTACCATGGTACCACGAAAATTTCAATTTCTAGATTCAGAATGTCTATCCCATAAAATTGTCCATAAATTACCTTTCACAATCAATCCAGCATTCCAAGATGTTACCAGTAAGTCACACCGATGGTCCGAAAGGGCGAGCTGAACAAAGCGCCCCCAACCCCAAACCCACCCCGTTGGGCCCCCAGCGGGGATCAATTTCAACGGGCAAGCTCTGACACAGAAGAGATAGCACTAATGTTTAGAAATATCACTCTGAACTTCTTCCAAGAAGGTTCTTTTTAGGTTTGTTTTGAGTGATACAGAACATCAACGATATAGAGCCGTATTGGCCTAGTGGGAGGTCCGACTTCCTATCCGGAGGTCGTGAGTTTGAACCCGGTCGTGCAACAATGGATTTTTCCACTTTAACCATAAATTCGAAGTCATGTTCCATTAGATAGAGTTCCAATTTGCGGCGATGCTTGCAAACGGTCACGTGGGATGCTTCCTACTTTAAAAATACAGACATGTGCCAAATCTAATGTTTGTAACGTGTCTCTGACTACCCCCTACAATACGGTTGTGAGCGTGTTATTTGTTAGTTTACATCACGAGCAAGACGAAAACTGTGGGAAGTTAATGGATGGAGATGACTAGAATTGTTCGTGATAACGCACTTTGAGGTAATATGCCTCCGTATTCTACCAGTGGGTAGATACCAGGCTGATAATGAAGGTGATTTCAGATGGGCAAGCAAATACAAAAAGACTTTGGAGAGTTGTCAAAAGCATTCTACCTACTGGTAATTTTAGGTTCTCTAAAAATGGTAGAGTCCGTGATCAGATCTGCGGGGCAATCACACTAATTTCATGGCTATCGAGATGGAGGCATGACATTAGCGTGATTCGATTACTTGTCGAAATCACAAGCTTAGTATTCAGGACGGTTCATGGCTTTCAGTTAAGTCTGGGTAAGGGAATCAAGCGATGGAGAATCAGTTTAATTATCGCAATTTGATGTATGGGCCTTTCAAAAGGGGAACTAGTGGCAAAATTGATTGCCATCTCGTTAGTCATGGGTTAGTGTGATCGACCCACAGATCCTGTCCGTATTCTGCCAAAAGATTTTTCCGCTCTAAAAATGTAATACGCTAGGATAGTGCCCTCTCAAATGGTGAAGGAAAACAAACAAACCAACACGCTCACGACCCCGTAACCCCCAGAATGGACATTCTCAGATTCTTTTAAGGATATTATTACGACTATACATTACCTACTAACTATTCTCCTACTGAAGTTTCATTGTCGTTTAGAAGTCCTTCCTCAAGACGGAGCACCGTCCGCGACCACGCAACTAGGTACGTCAGTGAGACGGGAATATCTCTGTGACGACCTCTGTGGCGCTGTGGGTGAAGGTCCGCCTGAGACGCAGAAGGTTTCGGGTTCGATTCCCGCCGCGGGACAAAAGTTTGTGTGATCTGGAAATATTCTTCTCGGGTCTGAGTGTTTTCTATGTTCAATATGTAAGTATTTACAATAAAAAATTATACAAGTCAGTCATGTAGTTACCAAAACATAAGCTCTGCTTACTTTGGGGCTAGATGATGCTGTGTGAAAAATGTCCAGCATTATTTATATTAATATTTATTTATTACATGCTCAGATACAGAGCGTTGACATTTGAAGATACCAAGTTAGGGATATTCAGAAACACATCCAAACATTACATTTGTCCCTCGCCCGCGTTTTGCGTTAACATAATCCATCCCGATGTTCTTCAACATCCGTTACAGTCCTCTTTTTAGGGTCATTCCTCAACCTGGGCTTCTAGACAAATACCTCACACTTAGTTTTCCTTTCACGCTAGCGTAAATTCATGAAGGAAAAACTTGGCAGCAGTCACGTGGCATCTCAATAGATAAATAATTTCCAAATAAATCTTTCCACAGGTGTAAGCGCCAACAGAAAGTGGTTGTTGTCTTAGGATGTCCAAGAAAGAACCGGTACCACCACAAACATGCAGCATTCAAGTGTTGAAAACGGCATCAAGCCAAGCATAGTTATCAGCTAAACACGACAGACGGACAGAAAAGGGAATTCTTAGAAACAGGATATATGTTATCTACCCGCTATCCGTCGCAATGTGAACGAAAACGTCCGGCTAAAAATGACCGTTTGGTCTCCAGGAGGTTTTGTAACACGACACATACAGAAAAGGGTATTCATAGAAATCCTAATAATATTATTAACGCGAAAATTCATATAGCTTATACATTAGAACAACACATAGGCTCCTTTTTATCCGGATACCACGCGGGCGAAGCCGTGGGCAGAAGCTAGTAGGATATATCTATTTTTTATACCTCCTGTTTTATTTTTAAATATAGTTCTTAATTTACTGTAAGGTACCTTAGGACATAATGCTTTGAACTTAGGACAAAAGACATCACTGGCTTCTGAAAACAGTTTTTACTACTTAGTTCGAGATTCTGTGGATTCATTTATAGTCTGTAACATTTTAATATGTCAAATAAATAGACTTTACTTCGGCACTTTACTTTACTTTGGACTATAAAATGAAGATTAACACAGACCAGTATACTTAGCATGAAGCCGCTAGACAACGGTTTTGTCTACCGCCAAGACTAAATATATTTTGTCCCTCTCTTTTGTTTGACAGAATAGGCAACAGAAATAGTTTTTGTCTTTTCTTTCGTAGACAAAACGTTGTCTTGGGTGCTCATTCTAAGCGGGCAGAAAGGAAACGTCACATTTTATATGCATCCGGCTTTTTCTCTTATCCGCAAGCTCTACTCGTGTCGTGTATTCTACGCGGAAATCTCGAAATAGGCGCTGCGCTGGTGCCGCCATCTTGTGGTCTTTATCGCCCGTGACATCTTTCTTCAATGTTATTTTGTTACTGAGACTAGACTATGCCTGTAATCTTCATAAAATAATGTGATAGATAAGTATCGTATACGTTATATTGATATAGAAGTATTGGATGATTTAAAAACAGTTTTATTGGAGAAAGGTCAGGTAAAGAGTATCCTGATCCGACTAAGATGCAAAAAGAATGAGATGAGAGCAATTGAAGCAAAACAGGTGGTTACATAATTAGGTATGTCAGGATCGTAGCAAATAGAAATCCGTGGTTTCTGTCTGGGAAACAGGCGTGATTGTATGCACCTATGTAGGGTAGGTTTCGTTTCAAAAAGGTTTTGCTTTTCATGGTTATTTTTTTACCGACGCAAAAAAGGAGGTATGTTATCAGTTCGACCTGTATATTTTTTAATATTATTTAATCTGGCTTCTTTAAAGGTAACTAAGTAGATCCTATCCTATCCTACTAATATTATAAACGTGAAAGTTTTTGACGATGTTTATTCCTCTTTCACGCAAAAACAACTGAACGGATTTTGATGAAACTTTACATTAATGTAGCTTATACATAGGTTACTTTTTATCCGGGTGCCGGCGGCCAAGCCGTCGGCAAAAGCTAGAAGTAAATAATACATGATCTCTATGAGATAAGAATGTATGCATGAAGATAAGAAGCTTCGAAGGCTCTATCCTATTCTATAGATAGGCTTTATCAGCAGCATAATCTTCACATTTCCAACCAATCAGAGCCTAGTATTTCGACCCTTCACACCGAAGGCGCGAAATCCGACACCTAATACCACTACAACTTTAAAACGACACATCTTCACCAAATATTCCAAAGCAAAACAGACTTTGCTTACGAAACTTAAAGCGCATAGTTATTTGCGGTGCTAGGTGTGAAAATTCACGCCTATAACCCAATCTACAATAGCATCAACGAAACGACTCTATGTCATTGTTGTAGGGTTTGAATTTGCTTGCGTGACTGTCTCTTTGTTCTATGAATAGCCTTTTGATAGCGAGGGCGAATATAAATTGTGAGTTCATAGTGCTATGGTTGGGAATGGGTTGGCAAAATGAAGGTGTTAATTTTAACGCCTTGCGTTTGCATTGGTGCTGTTGGTCGCGATGCTATTGGTCGGTTCGATTTGATATTTGTTTGATTGATAATCTCAGAACGTACAACGTTTTTTTTTAGCTAGGGTTTTTTTTGTTACAACCTCTTGCGTAGAGTATCAGTGAACAGATCTCTGAAAAACAACTTCAGATTTATTGGACCAAAATGGTTCGTGAAGGTTCGTTTGATAGATGCCCCTTCTCAAAATGTTTACCCTTGTGAACTAGAAATAAAACAAAATGTAGGGAAGTACCCAGCTTTTGCATATAGGTATCTACTTATGATAGATGTATCAATAATAATGTCACTTAAAACATCCTTATGCTTCTTGGCATCTTAGTAGTCTGTGGGCTTCTTGACCATTTTGTTTCATCTAAAAAAGTCTGGTCCACCCCAACAACACCGTTCAAATTTCGAACAGAATTCGGTTCGAATGTTAACCTTTGTAACGCCCGCCTCGTTCACGCGCCATCGCTCAATTCATTTTTAATTTCTCATCTCAACTGCCAGTATCTAATGTCTTTAATATTGAGAGATCACGTTACCATGTTACGCCAAAACATGGTTTATAGTGTTTTTATCTTTGACCTGTCATATTGTATGTATCTGTTGTGCAACCAAAGAGATTGATGAACGAAGAGTGCATGCGGCTGCGATGCGAATATTGAGATGGATGTGTGAAATTACAAGAATGGACAAGGAAAAGGAATGCGTATATCAGGGGAAGTCTGAAAGTAGCGCCAGTGATGGAAAAGCTGGAAAGTAATAGGTGAGCGTGGTATTGGCACCGGATAAGGAGATAATATTGTCACATTACGAGAAGAGTGTTAAATATGAATGTGGAATTATGAGCAGAGATAGGCCAAAGAAAAGATGGATGGATTGTGTAAAGGATAATACGGGTAAGAAAGGAGTGAATACTGAAATGACGGCTGATAGAGGAGAGTGGAATAAAAAACATGTTGTGCCGACCCCACGTAAGGTGCGACAAAGACAAGAAGATGATTATGTAATATTTTTTATTCCTCTTCAAGTACCTACTTATTGAAAATAGTCGCAATTTTCTCAAAGCCTACTTAGTAAAGCTATCTCACGATGAACCAAACAAAAACTCACAATTAAGTTGTAGATAACCAGTTATATTCCTTAAAAGGCACAACAATAGCTAAATACCGATAACTGTTCGATAGCTCTAAGATACCGCTATAGGTAGGTACTTAAATTATAACGTATCATGCGGGCATTCCATTCTAGTGTCAGCAATTATGTGTAATTAGCAAGTTCACCCTTTTCTTATGCGTGCGAGCGTGACCTTTTCGCCTTTTTGAGGAGGATTCCTAGAATGCTAAAGCTGTTGTATCACTGGCTAACTGGCACGCTGACTTGGTGGTGCTAAAGCTGTTGTCTCACTGGCTAACTGGCGCGTAGACTTGGTGATGTTAAAGTTGTTGTCTAACTGGCGAACTGGCGCGTTGACTTGGTGATGCTCAAGTTGTTGTCTAACTGGCTAACTGGCGCGTTGATTTGGTGATGCTAAAGTTGTTGTCTAACTGGCTAACTGGCGCGTTGATTTAAGCTGTTGTATCACTGACTAACTGGCCCACGGACTTAGTGATGCTAAATTGTTGTCTCACTGGCTAACTGGCGCGCTAACTTGATGATGCTAAAGCTGCTGTCTCACTGCTTAACTGGTCCGCGGACTTGATGCTAAAATTGTTGTCTCACTGGATAACTGCGCGTTGACTTGATGATGCTAAAGCAGTTGTCTCACTGGTTAAATGGCGCGCTGACGTGGTGATGATAAAGCTTTTATTTGACTGGCTCAGAGGCGCTCACTTGGCTAGTGTAATACGCACCTAGCTATGTACCTAAAAAAAATATATTTATTTCTCGTCTATCCCATGGAGTAGGGTAATAGTTGGATAGGTCAATAAAAAAGAAACAAGTGTGTGAAAATCATTTTAACATTCAGGAATCCGTTGCAAAATATACCTATAGCTTAAAAGTGCTATTTTTTGTTAGTCAATTACTTAGATAAAGTTGTTAGTTGTGTTAAACAGGTAGTAAATAAGTTTATCGGTGGCTATGGAACCCTACAATACGCGTGTTCCGACCCGCACTAGGCCAGTTTTTTTATTATTCCTTGTTCTTGACCATTACCCATGCTTTTGACAATTTAGACAATTTAATAAGGTAAGATAGGATTCAAACTAAAAGTTCAAATCGAATTAATAACATCATTCTTATGTAGGTACATACATTTCCTAGCATAAATTCATTGATCATGCATCTTAGAATTCTTCAGCCTTTCGAAGATTTAGTTCGATTATCCGGTCGGCATATAAATATATCGTCTATTCTTAATCTGAAAGAGAATACCTATTCTCTTGACTCAATCTCGTCTGTAACATTCATTTCAAATTATGTAAGACACATTTATATAATTATGTAAGACACATTTATATCAAGCATTGACTCATACCTTTTGCTAACACTTTTGACAATAGTTCATGAACACAAACGATGGATAGCGTATGGTCTCATCTCAATCTCAACAGCTAAACATAGACACCTATAATATCTACCAAGTACGTATCTGTTCACAATAAACACAGCTTCACTGTGGGCTAGCTAAATACCAAATCATAAAAACCGATGTTGTGCGGTGTTCACGAGAGGTCCGCGTATAAATAATGAAGCGTGGTTGGAATACGCGCCGCTCGCTGCGGCCTAGGCGCCGCGAGGCGAACAGGATCAATGGAGACACTTTGAAATTAATTATTATGGACCTATTTGTTTACGATCTATTCATATAAAACTTACATATTTTCCTTTTCTTCCAGCAAACCTTTGAGGATAGGGACAGCTAAAAAGTAATAGACCTCTGTGACGCAGTGGGCGAAGGCTCGTTTGAGACGCAGAAGGTTGCGGGTTCGATTCCCGCCCGGGAGAAATGTTTGTATCTGCAAGTATTTGTCTCAGGTCTGGGTTTTTTCTATGTATAATACGTATTTATTTACAAAAAAAATATGTATATAAGTAGTATATCAGTCATGTAGTTCCCATAATACAAGCTTTGCTTAGTTTGGGGCTAGATGATGCTGTGTGAAAATGTTCTACATTATTTATTTATTTATTTATAATGGCTATATTACCTATTTCCTAAATACTGACCCAATATATCGCAGTGCCCAAAGGAGCATGCCTCAAAATAGCAGATATCAGGCTTAAGCGTTGATTATAAGTCAGTCACACGTGACAATTTGTAACATAATAAATATCAGAGGAATGTTATGTCCGTCCATTCCAGTTCAAAGCAAAACCATTTATTGAACCTCTCGGCTCGATGAAGTCACATGGCGGGTGCACGTGGTGATGTGAAGTTTTTTTATTATTTCATTTTCGCACACTTTACCTAATAGTTCGCATACAGTCGATATCATTAAGCCTATTTTTATATGTAATACATATTGTATATCCAGTATTAGTTCATACTAGATTTCAGGGATGGGACGAATGAAAAATGTTTTATCAAGTTCCAAAAAAATACTTGATTTCAACAATTATGAAATCTCCTTTTATGTATAAAATACTTGAATAATGACGGCGAATTTCAAAGGTTACTAACTAATATAGTTAAATATAGGTCGCCACGTTGATTAACTTTCAATAATATTACATTTTCTTCGGTCCAGTTCATTATGAATAGTGCAACAATACAATAATAATATAAACTTTTGAAAATCGTCTCCATTGACATTGTTCTGTTGCTTGGGTGGCGCCGGCTATAAAATTCGGACAGCGGCGTGGAATCCCACAGATTCCAAGTTAATATTAATTGTCGATCGACTAACCTCAACACACTCCCCTCCCTTCTCCCTTATAGCCCCCACAGATACGAATGAGGGTGATAGGGAAATCATAAGTATTTGATTTTGCTTTATGAAATAGTCGGACAAACCTGTTAAATTTTACAAAACATTAGTGACTAGGGGGGTCTAGACAAATACCACTTTCTGGAAAGATTAAATTGTATGCAAATAACATTAGCTGTGGCAATGTCACGTGACAGCTGCCAAGTTTTAGTTTGACAAAACTAGCGTGAAAGGAAAAGTAAGCGTGAGGCATTTGTCTCGACCACATGGTAAAAAAATGTAACCCTTGTTGGGTTCGTTAGTTTTTGATGAAAAACTCAAAAATAAATACTTAATTTTATGACAATAATGACAGATCAATCAAAGCTAGTTTGCCTTGCGGAAGGTAGCACATCTTCCAATCTTAACTTCCCAGATTTATCCCCCTCATTCAAGATCGTTTAGTGAACAAGCACTTCAACTAAATGACCACCATCAAAGATGTCTGATAGCCATCTTTCATTTTCATCAACCCGTTCCCGTCATTCACTCATCGTTTTCACAAATAAATTCACCGTTATCTACACATCAAACTCTCAAAAATCCGGTACCAGTTCCACCACAAATGGTCACAGACCCATCAATTACCCATACAATAATTTATAACTCGAATCGGGAGAAAAAACGGTCTTTTTTAGTGGCAACACAAAGCATAAGTAGCCACTTATACCTATTTGATTTGGAGTTCTCAACGGTCACAATGGGAGGTGGTGATTTTAGGACCCTAAGTAGGCTCCTACCTCAAAATTATTGTAAAATCGTATAATTAGGGACGGCCTGGTGTAATTTCCACGTCTTGCGGTCGCGACTTCCTTCCCTATTGTTGTAGTTTTTTAACCCGTGGCACTGGCAGCACAGGATACGGATAACAAACTGTTTTAATCGATTTGCATGTTTTGACAGTTGCGGTTGGTACCTACGCGATTTTTGGAACTTTTTTGAGGTTCATCAAGTGTTGAGAAACGGGGGTTTGTTATCATTTTGGGGAAAGGTTTTTTAATAAAAAATTTACATGGGGAACTAAAAGTTATTCGATTTTAAAAGAGACCTATCGTGTCAGAAGAAATTACAGTAAGACACACAGTTAGGTACTGTCTTAAAAGTCTTGTGGAAGTTTCATCATGGTCTCTTCACGCACGCGACTAGCCACATAGCATGGATTCTAGTAGAAACAAGTTTCAACGTTATATAAGCCATTCATTATGTTAAGGAGCTTTGTCCTTTGATATTTGAAACATCAAGAGCATAACTTATGCGTTGCATGACCTGAAGACAAAACTAGAAAAGTTTAAATACTCTTTGGGAGTCTACTCATATTTTTTATGAAATATTATCTAGATGGTAATACTCTTATGCAAGGCTAAATTTCTTGCTGAGGCGCTCGTAAAAGACTAGTTTGGTGGAATTTTCTTACTGCAATAGTATAAGTGCATCTCTTTGCTCTTTTCTTTTTGTGTGAGAAGGCTATACAATCGCAGCAAGGAATTACCAGAAAACTAGCCTGTTTACAGTCTAAATTATAGCACATTCCTCGATATGAATGTCAGATGTGTTGCTGACAGCCATTATTGTAGTTTACTTTGAAACAACGCTGAAGTTGAAACTATTTTAGTTTGTCCTATGAATAAGGCATTAAAAGTTATCATCGTCTCATCGTATAACCTCTCCGAATGTATTTTAAAGCATCACTAGAACATTTTTTTTTTTGCGTAAACAGCTTACGTTACATGCAATTGCCGGTTCCAAATTCAAAAAGAAAAGGACAATGCAGCTATTGAGTGACGACAGATGTTTAAATTCGATTTTCGAAATCTGTGTTACCAACAATAAAAGGTAATAATATACGGCCTCGGGGAGTTTTTGTTGTCACATGTCGTTGAAGTGACAAACCACAAAATGTATCTTTCCTACTTATATTAAATGTAGGTATTTAGTTTATATTTATACAATGTAACGTCAAAGTCTAAGCTATCCAGCAAATTCAGCAATGCAGTTACTATATAGGTACTTAAGTAAGTAAGTATAGAGAATTATATTATTACCCTAAATAGAGGCGTTTTCTTTCTTTCTTTAAAGAAAGATAGAAAAAGCCTCTATTTAGGGTTAATATGCCTTTTCTAACTGTTAATTTGCGAGTACTTATCTACAATAAATTAATAAAGAAAGAAAGACCGACAGAAAATAGTTAATTTTGACCAGAAGCTATACCTACACACATAGAGGTATAAGTATTTTTAAATATAATTCGGTTAGGTTAGTAAAATCTTAAAAATATTACAAATTACTTATTTGTACTTAGATGCGTGTTTATCCCGGTAAGACGTGGCTAGTGATAGATAATGTTTGACTCTGCTCCACTTAATCTTTGTTTAGGTACTTTGCCTTTGAAGAATGTTATATTACAAGAAGAATGTTAAATATGAATGTGGATGGAAATAAAAGTAGAGGTAGGCCAAAGAAAAGATGGATGGATTGTGTGAAAAATGACATGGTTAAGAAAGGAGTGAGTAGGTTCTGAGATGACGGCTGATAGAGGAGAGTGGAAGAAGAAAACATGTTGTGCCGACCCCACATAATGTGGGATAAGGACATGATGATGAGGTACTTTGCCTATACACGTTCTTTGAGATGGAAGTCACCTCCAACCGAAACGTATGAGATCTCTTTCACACCATGCGAGATACTATTACCTACCTACCATGGGTTGGGTTTCTAGAATAGTGTCGGGTTTCGTATAGCTTCACAGTCAGATATTGGAACGATAACGGTTGGTTCTATAACATTTTGCCTGAATAAAGATAATCATAGCAATTGTCTGTTTAGGTAGGTATAGTTAGTTTTTTAAACCTACTTAATTATATAACCTGACTAGCTTCTGCCCACGGCTTCGCCCGCTTGGTACCCGGATAAAAAGTAACCTATGTGTCATTCTTATTACTGTAAAGTTTCATCAAAATCCGTTCAGTAGTTTTAGCGTGACAGAGTAACAAACATACTGTGTAGGTATAACACCGTTTTAAAGAAGGTTGTAAAATACAAAAAAAAAATGCTCAATGTGTGTTTTTTTTTGCTGAAAGCACAATAGTTCAAAGTTCTTTCTACATTAAGAAAGTTTATAGGTAGGTACTAACAAAATTTCCCAATGATGATTGATGAATAAATAATTTATTTAATATTATAGATAAGTAATTGTTATTTGTTGCTTCATCAAAGGAAATTTTTCTTTTACAAACCTCGTGGTTGTAGAATAGAAAAATATTTATTGCTTGAAATTAAGTATGACCATCATAATATAACACATCCTACTAATAATTTAAACGCGAAAGTTTGTGAGGATGGATTTTTGTTACTCTTTTACGCAAAAACTACTGAACGGATTTTGATAAAACTTTACAGTAATAGGATAACTTTAACTATAGATTAAAAATCAAAAGAACACATACGCTACTTTCTATCCGGGTACCACGCGGGCGAAGCCATGGGCAAAAGCTAGTAATCTATATTCTTATAGTTAGGTATCTATACGCGTATAAAATTCATAAGTTACAATGTATATTGAATATTTTCATTGCCCATTTCAGCACAAAATATATTTTTAATCTTATCATATTCGCAAAAGATCAGAAATTCAATAGCTTACAGAAAAAGCGAACTATATAAATATTTTACCTAACCCTTTAAATATTCTATCACCAAAAATGTTGCTGGCTATCTGACTAGAACGCCCAAATCCAAAAACATCAGCACATGTTAAATTCAGCCATCAAACGTATAGATTTGGAATAAATCCACGATTTTATCGATAACAATGCAGTGCACTGCGCCTGCGCATCGATCTATAGATCATTTTCTCTCAATCCCTATTAGTTTGGATCGAGGACGCCCCTCCCACTAGAAGCCCACTGAGCATTAATTGGATGCAAAAATCGATGATGGAACGCCCATAGTACAACCGTCTCTTTTCTTCTTATGCAGGAGCGTATACGCGTCTCGTTCTAGCGGTTGTCAAGCGCGGAAGGTCTTGATCGTTTTGTGCGTATGCACAACTGACTCGCCACAATGCGCGCAGCTCCTTTCAGAGAAAAATAGAATGTCAGCTGTTTTTTTTTATTTCTTGCTCGTCCTGTCGTCGTGTGCAATATTTGTATCGAATAGATTTTTTTTAGTTTTCGAAACGTCTAATTTGAAAGTGAGTTGGCATCGGTAAGCTTGAAACGCGACGAAGGTATTTTTATGGCAGTTATCGTCTTTTTTTTCATTTTTTTTCGATCGAGTGGATTCTTTAGATACCTGTGATGAAGAGTTAAGCTTATAATAAGAAAATGTTAATGTGGATATATCTAATGATTTTGACAGGCTTAGCAATGTCCAAAACTTTAAAAACTATCTCATAAAAAAAATTAGCTATATACTGTTATAGTTATTTAGGATCAATCAACGAATTTTCAAATTGCCATCGACTCATCTGAACCATTTTTGATATAGGTACCTTCCTAATAGGTACATATTTGTAGGTTGGTAAGAAAAAATGTTGCGCGCTCCACATCTAATTATATGCCACTTTTACTGATGGAGATAAGCGAATTGTAATTTAGATACCTACTAACCATTTAACCAACCAGCCAGCTTTATCTGAAAAGTTTACAACCACCGCCACTCGGCGACAGATGGCGCTGCAATTAATTAACTTCAATCACATCAATATATCGATCTTTTACCTCTGTTTTTTTATAGATTGCCATTTTATGTTGTGCGTAACTAGCCACAGATGAGTCTTCATACTTTCCTATTTTATAAATAACAACGCCTCCTAATTCAATAAGAACCGAAATAAATAAGAAAAAAGAGAAATCGTTATTTTTTGTTCCAGGTATGTTTTATTCACGTTTTGGATTATAACTTAAACACGTTATTTTAATAAACATGTACCTATTGTTTTAAACTAACGACACTCCACACTGCTTTGACACTAGTGACAATAACCGAAGTAGGTTATAACCGGTGTAGTGTGCACACCGGTTTTATAGGACTAGCTTCTACCCACGGCTTCGCCCGCGTGATACCCAGAAAAAAGTAGCCTATGTGTTGTATAGGTAATCTATATTACTTACTGGTAAAGTTTCATCAAAATCCGTTCAGTAGCTTTTGCATGAAAGAGTAACAAACATCCATCGTCACAAACTTTCGCGTTTATAATATTAGTAGGATTTTTGACTGATAATAATTTAAGTTTACTGGAAAAAAAAAAAAAATATTTTAAAATTATTTTCCCAGTAAGCCTTTAAACAACTAAACTAAACTTTTAATTTCCGTAAAAAAACAATATTGTTCCCTATTATCGTTCAAACCTTAATAATACTTTAGTAGTTATATTTCGGATTGAACGGGGTTCTTGTTACAAACTAACGTAATATATCACAGACCCTCTACCTAGGTCTATCGTATCTATGGTCTGGATACAAGGAAAGTAGAGTACCTTCTGCGTTCCTTGGACTCTTTGAAAAGTAACCCCTACGAGGTCTCGAGAGGTCTCTAGGGAGCAGTGGTGCGTGCAGCCTGCCTAGGCATTTCTTGCTCTACGATCGTAGATATTTCTCTATTGCATGTAGAGAAACTGTTGTATTTTATGTTTGTTTTTACGAGGGTGGCATAGCCGCTGTTTGGCTAAAACTCCTTAAACAATAAAAGATTTTAAAAAAATGTAGAGAAACTAGCTGCTCCTGGCTTTAGATACGTGATACGAAATTCAACGGGTAATATTCATTCAATAGTCAAAATTTTTAATGGCTGAAGATATATTTGTATTGTCACAAATATATGTCTTGAGTTAGAATATTTATTGGTCGAGTGACATTTGCCTCAGTGCTTAATAAGCCATTTTTAATTAGCAATTATACATATGTATGTATTTACAAAAATAAGTAAATATATCAGTAATAGCTCTGCTTAGTTTGGGCACAGATATTATAATACATGTATTTAAAAAAAAAACTGGAAAATGATTATTTTATTATTCTATTTCATTTTATTTCATCGTTAACGTCAATATTGGATAATTAGTCAGCATTTATTATCCAATATTGACACATAAAGTCAATATAGCAATTGGACCTAATAACTGTAATTAAATACTATTCTGGGATACCTACATTCCATCCATAATTTCACATTTTCAATAGGATGGTATTATGTTTAAACAAGTAGGTACCTACGTCTGATTCCCGCAGGGGTAGGCTGAGGATTCCAGATTCCAAAATCTGGTTTGGTAGGTACATGACTATATCTGAAAAAAAAACTCATTTTCACAAACCAAGACGAAAAAGACATGCCTTCCTAACCTAGTAGAAAGTACATTCCTAAGAAGCCAATTCACTCCCACAGATTATAAAACAATACATGCAAACTGACGGATAGTCTTTATAAAAACTGCTTTAAATTAAACTGCTAATAAAATGCTAACAATCACAAAAGGAGGTAAGTACTTAGTAAATCTAAAACCAATTTATTTAAAAACCGTCTTCGACTGTATCACAACTGTTTAAAGCCCAAAACGCGTGTTTAAAACGGAAAAGTAAAGTTGGTCGCTCAAATGCCACCCAGGTTAGCTCAGTAATTTAAAAAGTACATTGCTCTAAAATGCCGGCAATGTCTATAACATGACCATTCGACGTTAATGCTAACTCAATTATATGGCAATAATAATTATTACTGTCACCGGCGGATAATGGTAAAAGGTAGGTTTATTCTATCGTGAAGTAAAACAGCTGTGGCGTAGTGGTGACTTTATTTTGATGAAGTAGGTAGGTACTTTATCATAGCCTTACACGTCTATGAATTTTAATCATATCTTTTAATTTAAAGAGATAAATGGTTAATTAAACATCCATCAGACACAATAGTCCTGACCTTACCAATGTTTTGGTAAAGTACCTAATGCTGAGATGGGGGCCTATTTGAAGCCACTCAACACTAATTTAGCCAACTATTTAGTTTGTCTGTATCAACTATGAGTACCGAGGTACCACAACACCGAGACCCGTAATAAATAGTTATCGAATTAATACTTTAAAAACGTGAACATTAGAAAGTTTAGGAAAAGAGCCCCGTTTTCAAATTAGAGGTATACTTCGATTTTTTTGGATAATGCTTTACCAGCAATATTGACTTTAAGTTTGGATAACTTCCCCCCTAGAGGTTAAGCTAGCTACAACTGGACCCAGTGGCAATTGCGTTCGTTTCCTTGGGTTTATATATTTAGGGGAACTGTAAAATCGGGCCGAAGAAATTCTGGTTGTCCGAAAGCGAAATTGGTCGATGACATAACAGTGTGTCTCTCGTCCATGTGCTCCCCTGGACGAGAGACACACAAAGAACAGTCGACACAGTCAGTCACAGGCAGAATAGAAAGGAGGTTTAGACCCAGCAGTGGGTGATTCCGGGCTGAGATGATAATAATGAGTAAAACTTGGTATTGGGCAAAATAACTGTGACGCACGTACAGCTTGAATCTTTTTGGTGGGTTGATATCCATCAGGCGCTAAGCGGCAGGCAGTCCAAGATTTATTTAGCCAATCTGAGTTTGACAGAATGACATTGGCATGTGCTGATATAGTATTAGCTGTGAACTAGCTTTGAAGAGCAGGAATCTATTCAAGACTGCACATGAGAGAATTACCTACTGGTGCAAAAACATGTAAAATTTGAGTTTTATTGAAGCGTCAAATAACAATTGCTAAGTCTGTCAAAATTAACACCTGCGTTCTCTATGTCCATTTTACAGGTGCTCAGTGTACCTACCTATTTATCTTTCTGGCGCAGAATTCGACCATGAGCATCTCAACACGGCCAATACCATAATAATTGCACTAATTGATTATTAGTGGAATTACTAATTCATTACAGCTATTTAGTAATATTTATGAATATTCAAATCTCGAATTACAAGCACGTTTAGATAATTAAATGAAGCTAAAATTAAGATACTTAATTTGAATGCTAAAAACTCTAACCCTGTCCTGTTCTAACACTAAATAAAAGATAGAGGCAGACGATTTTCAGCAAGCTGCTGTAATTAGTGGATGATTATGAATATGAGGGTAAGCCTGACATCCACCCGTAAAGACATCACTTTCTTCCGCGGTCATGGGGAATACAACTGTGTAGAAATATGGGAAGTGTTGGGTGTTACAAAGACGGGTAAATCCCGAAAACTGAAAGGACATTTACAATAACCTACGTCTAACCCTAGGTGAATACAAAATCATCAAGTGTAAAAGATAGGTATGTAAGGAGAGCGAGAAATGTCATTACGAGAAGAGCGGTAAATGTGAATGTGAATGGGTATAAGAGTGGAGGTAGAACTAAGAAGATGGATGGATTGTGTGGAAGATGATATGGGTAAGAGTGGAGTGATTACTGAGATGATAGCTGATAGAGGAGAGGAAGAAGAAAACATGTGAAAACACCACGTAATGTAGGACAAGGGTAAAAAGGTGGTGATGACAGCATTTATTTCCTTAGTATCTGTTACAATTTTTTTTTAGTTCGAGTCGATTAACAATTGCCTACAGTAGGTAGCTGTCTGAACGTCCCATTTACTTTCGGGAGTAGTCTTTGTACAGTTTATCTATTATAAACTATCACAAAATAAGATAAACATACCGTTTCTAGAGAATAGTAAGATACATTCACCATCGTCTTCAACATTGACTTCATTTCATGATGTTATTAGGGAAAATCGGTTTGAATTGAATTAAACGATAAACTGATAAATTAAACGATAAAATATTAAGTCTAGAACACGATCATACCCATAATCGTATGCAATCGGAGTGGTTCGAAGATGTTTACTTCATCGTGATGAAGAAGATCTTTACAACGTTAGTCCAACAGCCTACTTCTGAGTGACAAAATTCTGATTAAGTTATAAATTCTTAAAAATCGCATTCTTCTTGCTCATAGACGATAAAATATGCGTGTCAGCTATGCCATCAACGCTTTAAACAACTACAAACCGTTACAAAGTAGAATATGACGACCGGGCCTTCGTCACTACGAATTGGGATTCAATGTTAATCTTTAACTAGATAGCAGGTGTTTTAATGTTTTGGAGGTAGACATGCTTCCAAAGTGGGAAGCAGTTGCCTACGTGTCTGTTAAAATTTGCAATACCAGAGGCGTTGCGGAAGTATTGCCTGCCGTGAGGCGTGAGGAAACTAGCGTTTATAGGACACTAGAGTGTTGTTTTACTCTCTATCTAGCCTCAAGATTATCCTGGATGACCACTGTTCTTGCCTTTAAAATAAAAATAAAATAAAAAATAAAAGGGCATTTATTTACTTACACTTAAACAAACATACCTAGCCTAAGTACAATGTAATAAGTAGGCATTTAAAATAGTAGGTATAGTGAGAAGGTATGTCTGTCTGTAAGTAAAAAGGTCGAGGACTCAGCCACGCTGTTTTTCAGCCTCGCCTACTGATGTAGCTGCTGACGTCACAGCTACTAGTAAAAAAACAATTTGAAAAGATAACTTTGCACAATCTATCTTTTTTATTCTGTTTATTTATTTGTCTGTGTTATAAATGTAACACATTACTAATATTACATCTACGAAAATTTGGATATTTGCTACCAAAGCGGCTGGATAAATTTGGATGAAATTAAGAATAGACATTTTCTGTTCTTCTCACACATATGCTTTTAATCCAAGTACCATGCGAGTGAATCCTCCCTTAACAAAAACTTAAGGCATGTTTTAGGGGTTTTTTTATCTGCCACTAAAACATGCCTAAGTCTATGCCTAAGCCATTGCCTCATACGGCTTATGAAGTATCTTTATATGCCTTGAAAACCACACATGCATACAAGTATCGCTGCTAACGTAGAGTGAAACATCAGCACATGTTTATTAACTATATTTAATTTATCTGTGGTAGCACGCTAGAGTAATTATTTAAATTGTGTCGAGTCAAGAAACAATAATTATGATAAGTAGGTAGGCATTAGCGATCTATTGCGATATCGATTTGCTCTCAGTTAAAAGAAGAACGTTTGTGTTTTCTGCAATATAACATTACAAAGTTGCAAGGGGGTCGAAATTTACGGTATAACTAAACATTGGCAGCTTGTAACCCTCTGCCTTTTCCCTTAAACGCCAGTACAATCTTTCCCCGTCTTCATATCATCGATCCACCTGTCTGCCTGCACGGCCATAATTCTAGTATGTGTGATTATGATACACTCAATGGTCATAAATATTCCATATTCCGCTCTAGATTTCCTGTGTCTTGGGTATGATGAACTAGTTACTAGTTACTAGTTTTGGGAGTTTGTTATAGATTTTAATTGACATTATGTATGGGCCGTCGCTGTGCAAATATAGCGAGTTAAAAACATTTTTTTGTATTCAATTCTGTCATTTTCTACAAGTATTGGTAACAGTTACAATAGTAAGGGTGTAAACTGAAAAAGAAAATGGGATAATAAGGGATAAGGCATGATCGGGAAAATTCGGTTATGACGAGAGAGGCCCTTCTAAACCGAGGGGGAATAAGTACAGAATTGTTATTTAAATCGCGGTATCTTTGAGGGAAATATGGTGATTTGAGATTTATCTGAACAATACTTAGGAACGTGCAAATCAATATTCGGTATGGAGATGCCGTGACAAGACTTTTCTTTTCTTGTCGTTCCTCAGATTAGATCAGAGTTTACTTTTCATAATATTTAGGTTTAAATATTATGAAAAGTAAACATATGATTGCCGCAAGTTAATTATTTGTATGATCTGCAAATATTTGTCTCGGGTCTAGGTGTTTTCTATGTTAAACATTGTATGTATTACCGAAAAATTATGTAAAGTAGTATATCAATCATGTAGTTCCCATAACACAAGCTCTGCTTAGAGCTCTGCTGGGGCTAGATGATGTTATTTGAAAAATGTCCAGCAGTATTTATTATTTAATTATTATGGTACCTATGTATATTTATTTAATTAACTAACTAGATACAAATAGTATATTCCATCCTGTGTTAGGTTTGTTTATACAGTAGGTTCTCGAAGTATTATTAATGTTCCTGTATCTCAAACAAAAGTAACACATCAAAAACATGAGGATCTGCATGAGTTACGAAGATCATTAGCGACATACATACAAAATTTATAACATTAGTAGGATACGATTTGTGATTGAAATCACTAAACCTTGATAGCTACTCGACACTAGAGGGCGTCTTCCCAAACCTTGTGTTAGGACGAAAATTGTGTTATACTAGCTTCTGTCCACAGCTTCGCCCGCATGGTACCCGGATAAAAAGTAGCCTATGTGTTATTCTAATGTATAAGCTATATTACTGTAAAGTTTCATCAAAATCCGTTCAGTAGTTTTTGCGTGAAAGAGTAACAAACATCCATCCTCACAAACTTTCAGGTTTATAATAGTACTAGCTTCTGCCCACGGCTTCGCCCGCGTGGTATCCGGATAAAAAGTAGCCTATGTGTTATTCTAATGTATAAGCTGTATTACTGTAAAGTTTTATCAAAATCCGTTCAGTAGTTTTTGCGTGAAAGAGTAACAAACATCCATCCTCACAAACTTTCACGTTTATAATAGTAGTAGAATAATTTTTTATTTGAGTTTAATTATAAGCTTTTTTATCTAATCGTGAAAGTTTGAAAAATACTATTTAAGTTTAGACTTTAGTTAGCTAGGTTTCGAATGTTTCCTTATTCTCTCACAAACATTCGAAGCTCTATTACTGTAGAGCTATGAAAGGTGTCGTCCAGGCAAGTTCTACCACCATGCCTATTTCTGCCGCCAGCAGTAATGTTCTCATTGCTGTGTTCTGGTTTGAAGGGTATGGTTGCCGGTGAAATTACACGCACATGTGATCTTTCATTATGAATGATAACTCTGGTATTGCAAGCATCCAGAAACCACTTACCACCAGGTGGATCAATAGTTTGTTTGCCTCTTTAGTAGTATAAAAAGGTTAAGACATCATCACCGTACTATTTAGTTACCTACATACTCATCAGTACCAGCGGGGTAGTACCACAACTTTCCCTGGCACCATCGGATGGGATGAATCATATCACGCTAATTTGTAAGCTGGATGAGCCATAGATGGGCAATGCGAATGAACAAAATTGGTTACATATTGGACGTTCCGTTTTTTGGATGGATGGGCCATTAAAATAAGGAACTAGTGTCAAAATTGATTGCCATCTCGATAGCCATGAGTTAGTGTGATCGCCCCGTAGGTCCTTAGTATAAACGACCAATCAGTTTCGTCGAAGGAGAGAATTAAATATATTGTGCTGTATTTGTAGAAATAAAAAAGTAAAGTTAAAAACGACGCCAGAGATACATTTGGTATATATGAAATCCTACAACAAAAATCTGATATTTAAAAAAAGATAAAAGAATAAAATAGAAGATTATTTTTCTCTCAAAATGCTTTCTCCGTGTGGTGTCCCTATTCAATGATACACCACTCAAAATCTCATTGAGGTTTCCGAACTACTTACTCATTTTTTATTTTATGTCACCCATGTAAAAAAAATAAAATTGCATCCTAGAAGTACGTAACCAATTTCATCAAGTAACTAGGTAATAATTTTTTTTTTTAGAAATCACCAATGATAGATTCTACGATTTTTCAATCAATAAAGTCAATACCTAAGCTTAAAATCCGTACAATTTGGAATTCTCATTAAAAATAACTGAATAATACCAGTTAATTTTAATATGAATTATTTGAATAATAGGGGTTTGAGTTTTTATCTCACTCGCGTGGTCACGTGGTCGCGGACGTTGCTCATGAGGAAGGACCTCTAAACGGCCAACGAAACGTCAGCAGGAGAATAGTATAGTAGTCACAAGATATTGTCGTAAAAATATATTGAACGACCTCTGTGACGCAGGGAGCGAGGCCCGCCTGAGACGCAGAAGGTTGCGGGTTCGATTCCTGCCGTGGGACAAATGTTTGTATCTGCAAATATTTATCTCGGGATCTGGATATTTCATACTAAAGTAAATACCTACTTGGCTGAAATGTATGGAACAGCGGATTTTTTTTTCGCGTTCACAGTGTTGGTACCATAGTAAAAGTTGTTCGTATTGATGGGTACTTTCACCTCCCGAAGTTTTCGGGAGTAGTCTTATTACACCCTGTTTAATAATTATGAATTTATTTTCAAAAAAAATGTGTTTTCATAACACAAGCTCTGCTTAGTTTGGGGCTAGATGATGCTGTGTGAAAATATCCAGCATTATTATTATTACTGAATATTGGAGGTATCTTTAACGAGGCAAGTTCGAGACCCTATCATGTTGTGTCTCGACACATCTTGGGCAGATTATTAGAGTGCTGAATCCTAATTAATCTCTGTTCTTAAAGAGACTTGGTTATTTTCCCCAATAAAAATGTTATCTATATTAAAAAGACCTGTTCGGTTTTAGTTCTGATTAAATTGATTAAACGGTCGTAACAAGTACTTACTAAGGTTTTTTCTTTAAGAAGCAGTAAACCTTAGTTTTTATTGACTTGGATAAGAATGCATTAACACTATAATGAGGACCTGTTTGGTTTTATTTACAGTATGTTACAAAAACCCCGTCCAATCCCAAAGGATTACCTACCTATCGATTTTTAATCACTTTTATGGAAGTAAATTAATCCTACTACTAATAATATTATAAACGTGAAAGTTTGTGAGGATGGATGTTTGTTACTCTTTCACGAAAAAACTACTTAACGGATTTTGATGAAACTTTACTGTAATATAGCTTATACATCAGAACAACACATAGACTACTTTTTATCCGGGTACCACACGGTCGAAGCCGTGGGCAGAAGCTAGTATATTAATAAAAAAATGAATATAGGTACACTTAACAGACACATGCATAGGATCCCACATTAGGATTTCCTGTGTCGTGAGTATCAGTAACTACGAGTACCTACCATTTCACTACAACACGGGACAAAAGCATGTTCTGCATATATTTGTCCCGGTAATCGAACCCGCTAACTTGCGTCTCAGTCGGCTATTTGCTCGCTGCGACACGAAGGTCATCATTTGACTTAGTGAATTAAAAAAGGAGAGTTTTCGATTATTTATAGGTAAAAAGATTGTGAAGTGATCTTTATTGATAAAACTGTAAGAATGTTATGGGATATTAATTTAACTTTTCCTATTACAAAATATTTGTTTAAGAATTAAAACTATAGGTACTGGAAGTAGATCAGTTTTAAAACGAGAAAATATGATTCGTAACATTACCCCACTTTTAATTAATTTAGTTGGCCGTCCAATAATGCCAAAAAAATGTAGTTGCCCCCATTAAAATGTAAAAATCCAAAAACGTAATTATTTATTTATGCTCAGTAGCTTTAATTCTTATTTTCATTTTTCAAACTTCAATTAAGACTTTTATACAAAGTTTACACCCTGTTTCCCCCGTTAAAATAGTTTGTCCTGGCTGACTGACTGATCTATCAACGCACAGTCAAAACTGAAGTCTAGAAAGCTGAAATTTGGAACATAGGTTAATTTTATATCGTAAGCATGTGCTAAGAAAGGAATTTTTAAAATTTCCACATAAAGGGGGGTTAATGCGGGGGTGAACATTTTAATTAGGTACTGAACAAAAATAAATAAGGGTGTGTTTCAGGGTTTTTGGATATTATCATAATAAGGGAGGAAAAAATAATTGTATGGGACTATTTTAAAGATAAGATAAAAAAATGAAAATGTGTATTGTTGCTACTCATCATAAATAAATAATGACATGTTTCAGGGTTTTTTAATTTTGACATTTTAAAGGGGGAAAATGGGGAAAATGAAAGTTTGTATAGCAGTATCAGTTTTTTAAAAGGAAGGAACTTGAAAATTTGAGTTGTTGCAACACATCATAAACAAATACATGTTTCAGGGTTTTTGATTTTCAGAATTTAAGGGAGGAAAATGAGGATTACAGTGTACCTATATGGGAGCAGGTATGGGTTTTTTAAACATGAACTCCACGCAACAGCTAATATGAAATAAAAATAAGATAGGAATGTTTAAATAAGTAAGTCCGGTCTAGCTACTGCTGTATCAATGTAGGTTCGGCCCTTTGTGAAACCTAACATCAAAGTAAAACGCCTTTGGAGTTTTTCCCAAAGACAAATCTTAGGAAAAATCTCTGTCACTTAAAAACTAGATCGAGTTCATTTGTTTATTAGCTATTTTGAAAAAATGTTTATATAGGTCCAAGTAACTACTTAGATACTATTTTTGTGCTCAAAAACTAAATTTAAATTATCTATGCCTCTGCAACAAAAAGAGGTGAGGTGAGAGGTGGTTTGTTTGTATGTATGTTTGTCTGTTAGCATTTAGCTACGAAACGGCTTATCCGATTGAAATGAGGTTTTTGCAATCGATTTACTTGTATGACTTCAAAGATGGTTTTTAGATTTATCGCCATAAGCTACTAGGAAGCGCTGCAATAAAGGACGAAAATAATGAAAGGTACTTTAAAAAATTTGCAAAAATACCTACTTACCTACTATACTTACCGGGCGGCAAAAAAAACTATAAGCAATATATAGATTTTCCAAATCAAAATGTAAAAGTATAACTAGATTATATTTATACCAGTATATCAGTACATAAAATATCATAAATAAATGATTCATATAAATAAATAATGTAATGTAAATGTATAAATAACATTTTTCACACAGCATCATCTAGCCCCAAACTAAAAAGAGCTTGTATTATGGGAACTACATGACTGATATACCTACTACTTAGGTATATACTTTTAATACACAGAAAACACATTAATATATACATTCATATTATTAATAGAAAACACCCAGACCAGAGACAAATATTTGCAGATTATACAAACATTTGTCCTGCGGTGGGAATCGAACCCGCAATCGTGTCAATATAATATGTAGGTACCTATTCTATAAAGATTTGAAACAGTTGATTCGCTACACAGTGTCTTGATTTCTTGTGTTGAATTTGAAATACCTACTTAGGTAGATACCTAACACTAATCAAAAAGAGACAAAACTGTGTTTAGATAATGAACTGCTTTCATCAAAAACTAGCGGAACTAATGAGTGCCCTATGACTATTATGGGATTTCTAAATTCTAATAATATTTTTATTTGGAATGTTTAAATTGTATTGTTTCAGTCTCTTCCTATGCTCTAAATGAATTCGAATAAAATATTCCCTGTAGGTATCTATATAATTACCTAGGTCCTAAGTGTAATACATACGTATCTAGGTACAAAATTATCTATGGAAAATCTCAACATTTTATGAAATTTTTGGGGTTGTAATTTTGGAATACGCTAGATCAGTGTCTTGCGATAATTATTTTTCATGGCATTAAATCTATCGTATCAGTATCCCTGTTTCTAAGAAAGTTCCTGCAAATGCCTGGAGGGGAACTTGTACAAAGTTCTCGAAAGATAACCAGGACAGGAAACTTTTCGCAACAAACGAAAAAGTTTCGCATCCAAACAAGTAGCGAGTCAGCAGCGACTGCGGCGCGGCGCGGCGGCGGTCCGAGACGACGGATGGACCGATGAGCTCTCGTAATGGAGGGCCAGCTCTAGCACCGCCACAAAAGATATTGCGAGAACGTAACGAGCTCAATTGATGAACGAACGGAAACGTGTCCAATTAGAAGGAGGCGGCGGCGGCGGGCGCGAGTGTCGCCCCCGCGCGGCATTAACCAGATTAGCGGAGCCCCGCGAGCCCCGCACGCCGCGCCGTGTCGGCGCGCGAGGTGTGGCGGCGACGGACACCTCGCCCGCGACGAAAAAACAACGCTATGTGGCGCTGCGGCCCCGCCCGCCGCGCGGGGCCGCGGGGTCTGAGCCGCCATTGGACGACGCGGTGCGGCGAGGGGGGGGTGTCGCGCCCGGCGCCGCCGGCCACCAGTCGTTTGACGCCTGCCGCGCGAGCGGGTGTCGCCAGCACGCAGAGTGTCACACGAGCCGCCGGCCGGCGCGTTATGGACGTTGCATGAGCGGTCGCGAGCGCGACGCAGGAGCCGCAGCCGGTCGTGGAGCGCGCGCCGTGGGTCCCGGGCGGCGCGGGCATGCGCTTCGAGGGCGCGGAGCGGCGCGACGCCGTCGCCTTCCATCCGCTGCTGGCGCCGCGGCCGAGCGACTTCTCGGTGTCGGCGCTGCTGACGGCGGGCGCACTGCCGCCGCCGCCGTACCTCTCCTCGGCACTGGCCGCCGCCGCCGCACTGTCCGCACCCTGTCCGCTGCTGAAGCCGCCGCCGCCGCCGTACGCGCCGCTTCCCCCCGACGACGACGGTGTCGTCGACGACCCTAAGGTCACCCTCGAGGGCAAGGACCTCTGGGAGAAGTTCCACAAGCTGGGCACCGAGATGGTGATCACCAAGAGTGGCAGGTCAGTACGGCCCCGGCCATGTGCCGTCGTTGCTCGCTACACGTCGCCTGTGATCGTGATAGAGAATAATGCGGACGTGCAATCAAGTGTTGTGTGTGATCAGATCAGATAAGCGAATATTAATGTTATCGTGTGGCTGAAGTGGTAAGTGAGGCGAGGGCTAGGGAAAAACGTCGGAAACTTTGGTCACATGGAGTTGTTTACAATAACAACCTGAGTCGGCTTCGGCAAATCACTTTGCTTGTAGTTCAAACTTTTAAATAAGCCACTAAACTTTGTTTTAACACTAAAATATGCAACATTTATTTGTTGAAATCCAAAAAATAACAAAAAAAAGACAACGTCTATCTTTATCCAAGAATAACAAGAAATTAGAAAGAATCTTATTATAATATGAATAAATAATGAGCCGCTCGAACAGAGGTGCGATTCTACAAACCAAATCACTCTTTGCCGAATAAACCAGAGAAACAGGTTCCCTATTATAGTCTAAACACAAAATATTACAAGTCGTTTACTTAACTATAATTAGTTTTATTTGTAGCACAAGTTTACTAATCCACGCGTGCTGCAGGGTGACCCGCTACTCTGTAGGCGTATTTTTTTGCCAAAAAACGCATCCGACGGCCGTGCTCTTCCATTAATTTACCCATGCTCAAGTTTCAATGGTACTATTCCTTGTTTTGGTCGCTGTTTTGCATCATAATGATCATTTTTTTTTTAAATTGTACAATAGTGTAGGTGACAGTGTAGGTGAATTTTAACAGACATAAACCAAAACTGTGTAAACGCTTCATGAGAAAATAATTAATTAAAGACGTCCTCCATAAAAAAGTTATTAGAAAAATGTTGTGTTATGAACATTGGATGAACCCAAATGAAACAACTAATTTGTATTTAGTGGTTTTCGGTCCTTTTAAGAAACCTAAGTATTGAGAAAAAAATGGTAGGATATCATTGACGATTTATGAAGACATTAATTTGTCAAAATAAATGCAAATGGAGGCCGTTGCCTTGCAGTGGGATAGTACATGCTCAAAATAAATTAATAATAATATACTAATAAACCTTCATTTTTCTTATGACCAAGTGCTTTAATTGGGTCTCGCACATTCTTCACCAGCTAAAAGTATACCTAACCAGAATCACATATTTTGGAGAGTTATTACCTAAGAATTTACGATCGGTACGAAAGGTATTTTATGAGCCCAAGGAGTGTAGGTAACTCACAAATTTGTGCATAACATGTAATAAAACAATGTGACACGACCACGCACTGAATGCTGACAAATTTATTAGGAGTCGAATAAGTCAGCTTCACGCAAAACATTTCTTAGGAGGGTCATAAAAATTCCAAGCCATAATTATGATTTGTAGGCCTAATCGGCAGACCTCACAAGGACACGGTTAACGACTGAGTTTATATAGTGACCGAACATTAAAAAGTAAGATATGATAAAAATACTATTAAAATTTTCGGAGTTAACGGTGTGTAAGATCTTACTACAATCTGAAGACAGCTTTTTGTTTGAACTTCTTATCTAGAAAACAAGTAATGATACGAAGAAATAATATAGACATCTAATGCATAAAACTGTAAATTTAAATTTGAGGGATAAACAAATGAAATAAATAGTAGTATCCACTCGAAAAGTCCCGTGAAAATTTACGAATATTGGCTCCATTACTGCAGTTGAGAACCAATAAAAAGAAAAAAAAAACGTTCCTAAATAAAGTATGACGCACTCAACCCCAAGCAGGAAACTTTTAAACAGTGACAAACTTTTAAAAGAGGGACGACAAACGGAATATTTCGGGAGGGTAACATTGAAAACATCAAAGGTCGGGTGAAATTTCCCAAAAAGAAAACTCCGTGTAAAAGTGGCAGACGGGTTTTGTAAGAGGCGCCAGCTCCTCGAAACCTTTGAAAAAAATGTCCTAGGAAAAGTTCCGTTTGGTGAACATTTGTTTTCATTATCCAATTGGGGGATAAACGTAATTAGCAAGCGTAGTCAGTTACACCGTAAAATAACACCCACACAGTGATAAAAGACAAATACAGAGAAATCTTGGTAAAATGCTGCTGACAATTATTGAGAAGACAGAGATCGTTTTGCATTATTTTAATGTGGCCTTTTTGAATTTGCAGTTAAATTGCACCTAATATAATAATGATGTTTGCATTAAGCAAATTCTCTACACATCAGTATTTCGAAACTTCGTTCTTGTACGATTTGGTCCTTCAAGCCGGATTTTTACTTTCAGATTCTTTAAAAAAACTCTAATTAAAAATATTTGTTGGTTTCTTCAGCCTAAGCTTTCTTGTCAATAGGTAACTCAGGCCTATAGTCTGCCAACTAGAATCTACCTAATATACCAACTAGAATTTAATGTTTGTTAAATAACTAATTTTATTTAGGACTGTCTTCAAAGAAAATGTACTGAGGTTTTAAAATAAAACTTTTGATAACTAAGCTACAGAATTGAAACTAACATACTACCTACTACTACTATATTGTTGGAAACCATTTTCAAAATTCAAATACTTTCAGCTAAGTCAAAACTCCAAGAAAAAAACTAAATTTTGCTAAACAAGTGTTTTGTCTATTAGAAAATTTAGATATTACATGATATTAATATTGTATCAGGTTAGGCCACCACCAGGACCCAGTGGTGGAAAAATCTACGATCAGAAAACAGTGTTTTATGATCGTAGATTTTTCAATTCGATACTGTTTTCTAGGCAGTTATAGTTTCTAATGTAAGAAACAATGGTTTCTCTATATATCTCCTCTATGAAGCTTCTGAACTGTATCGAAAATGGCTATAGTGTTTACACGTGTACTGGCAGAATAATAATGCTATAACGTTCTTCAAACACAGATTTTTTAACATTTTCCAACATTGATCAAGAATATTTGTCTCGGTTCTGGGTGCTTTCTATGTATAATATGTACATATGTATTAACAAAATAAGTATAAACCTAAGTAGTATATCAGTCATGTAGTTCCCATAATACAACCTCTGCTTAGTTTGGGGCTAGATGATGCTGTGTGAAAAATGACCAGCATTATCATTATTATAATTATTATTAGATCCTAGCTTGGATACCGTCAAACATCCGTCATACTGTCAGAATCTGTAGAGCCCCCAAAACTACACCAGCATGTTTGGAAGCTTCCTATTATCCATGTCTATTTATGTATAGTTTCTCTAGCTGTTTTTTTAAGACTTAAGTATATCTAAATAGATCTCACCATAGCACTAGCTACTAAAGCTAATGGCGTCGATTCTCTAGTACACCAACTAAATATATAACTGTCGCTCTCTTTTACTAATAGTACACGCAAGAAAGAGATGCCAAGAATTTTACTTCTGTCAAATTATTTAACGTGTCGCTTTTTTTCGTGTTTATAATGTTTTGAAATCACGACTAAAACTTGTTTGGAAAAACTTAAATCTGACTAATTGGACAGTCTCTCTTTTTTTTGTACTAAGACCGAGTAAAAGAGAGTGAGATTGATGCAATTCAGTTGGTGTATATGAGAAACGACGCCATAATTCATAGGTATAATCTACGTTCATCTTTAGGTATCCCGTCTCTGCAAAACCTTGAACCTACCAAAATATTGTTTCCGAAGAAATTGGCATTTGTTTACTAGAATTACTTCTTAAATAAATATCTAGTGACTAGTCAAATAAAAGATAGATGAATTTAATTAGACAAGGCTAATTGCATGAATAATAATAAAATTAGCACCGACTTGTTTTTTTTAATTTATGAGAGATAAATCTCAACTAGGTTTTGTAAGTTAATTAAAACAAGCTACTGCCCACGGCTTCGCCCGCGTGGTACCCGGATAAAAAGTAGCCGATAAAAAGAAGTGCATTCGCACGACCGTCTTTTCATCATCTTACGTTGCAAAATTGGTCTCCACGAAAAGCCCTTTTATATGAAATTAGTAGTTTCGGAGATTACTCCATACATACAAACTTACAAACTTTCTGCCTTTAAAATGTGATAGATATAGTAAAGATATTCTAATACACTGTTTCTCAAAGTGGGCGATACCAGCCCGTGGGGTGCTGGAGGCCTTCAGGGGGGCGGTAGAAGGCTCTAGAAGATATTGGAACGCTATGGTGGTCTAGAGGGGAGAGCATAGGTTGTTATGTTTAAAAACATTGGGGGGCGCGAGGATTTTCTTTTATTCTCAAAGTGGGCGTGGGAAAAGTAAGTTTGAGAACCTATGGTAACAGATGAGCTAGGTTCATATTCAACACCGTTAGTGGCATTTAGATCCAAGGGATCTTGCTTCGGAGGGTTCAGACCTTTCTGGGTGTAATATTCGGAGGCCGATTGTTCTTATCACTCCGACATCTTAGTTGGTCACCTAATCATACGAACTTGAGTATCTAACTACATCATAGTAAAGTTATTCAATATTATACTAACATAGTAGGCCACCATTTTCTATCTTGTAGGTAAAATTGATATTCCATTCACGATGCCGGTGAATAATAACTTAATAACGCCAGCAGTAGATGTGATCAGGCCTACCATTAAACATGCTCTGAGATCTTACTTAGAGAATATAATTTCCGCGGCTATAGGTATTATGGAAATCGTGGAAATGACGTACACACTGAGAGGTGTACCCGCGCGTTTAGTTTTGACAGATAAGGGTTTTCGCAAACAGAAAGTAGCTATTCGTTCAAGCGTTCTGCGTTCTTCGTTTTTCGTATTGTTTTTTACAACACAAAGGTACTTCTAAAGATACAGAGACGTTCAGACCATGTTGTTCAATGTATGTAATGGAACGCTCGAACGCGTGATCGCCTTCTTCGAAAACCCTATGTCGACAGCACAGAACAGAGAATCTCTAAATATTCCTACATTGGCTTAATGCAATGCAATTCGAGACTTTTAGTTTCAATCTATGTTTCTTAGAGAAAGAAATGCCTAATTATTTTTATTTGAACCCAAAAATATAAACATGTTTTTGGGTAAAAAACTAGTAAAGGAATTATGCTATAGAAAAAATAGTTGCTTTGAGTCAAAATAGCTTGGGGTCTCAGCTTGATGCAACATCTAAGACTCGTATCTAGAATAAAACTTCAATTAAAGTTCCGGACTCTTTTTCTGAAGATTATTTCTGGAAAACGAACCTAAAAGGACAAATCACCAACCACAGACTTGACGTTTATAAATAAGTGGAAAAAAATACATGTTTGTTTTGGCTTAAACCTTAAATCAAACTCCGATCAGTTAAAGGCTGAGATCATGAAAGTTTATTTGCAATTGGAAGACGTTTTTAGATGTAAGCATTAAATTCTCGCCCACGTGAGACAAACGAGCATACGATTTTATATTCTCAAATTAAAGGTTACGTGTACATTAATTTACAGATTTGAATAAGCCTTTAGCAGGATGGAATCTTACCTACCTATTATTGAAGCTGAGATAACCACCATTAGATAGATGATATTACAGGCACATCAGACTTTTCAACTTTTTATTGGACCACGCAATAGGCGTAGATGCAGATGTCTAAGCGACGGTATTGGTAGGTCTTTTGTATTCAAATAACATAAACACCATAATCTTTATTTAAGTACCTATGTACATTATCATGAATTCATGAACCTATAGCCCATTACTCAGGTTTACGAGTAACTTTACTGATATAAAAAAATCTCAAAAAATCTAGAGTGCGAAAAAAGAAATATTATTAAAAGTCCCATCACTTTAGAAAAATCCTTAGCTCGTAAGTGTTATAGAATAAATAAACGGCAGCGTATTTCCCGCTATTAAACGAAACCACCCAGTGCGTAGGTAGGTAATACCTAGTGGTTATCGCTTATCAATATTAAAAGCTGATCTAGCTAAATACGTACAGCTAGCCTAGACAATTCTAGTAAATTATAGACTACACTACAAAATTATTTCATGCGCTGAACAAATAAAATTACGCTATTAAAATAATAAAGGTGCGTGCCGGCTTTAAAAGAATCAATTTCTTAACTATCCATGGGCTTTGTTGATAATGTCCATTTTATTCTTGCAAGCGATAGTAACACCAAGTTCCAATTACAGCCATATGCGGAGGACGTCTCGTTTCTCGATGAAAAAAGTTTTGACATTATTTCAAGAAAAACCAATCCGTCACCATTTTAGCACCGTGATTGTTGCTAAATATCACGGTGCGAAAATGGTGTTGAGTTGATTTTTCAAAATGTAAAAACTAACTGGCATTAAAATGTATCTAATTATAAACCTTTCTTGAAGTCCATAGTCGTTTACCTAGACTGTTAGCCCGTTTTGTAGAAAAATGGCAACCGGTAAAAAACACACAAACAAGATCTCACCCTAAACACATAGGTATAAAGTCAAAAGTAATGCCCATCTGAGGTGAGTGGGGTCAAAATGTATAGACGGGTAATTTTATCGTATTTTCTGAGTACACACAATCAGTGCACCGACTGGCAATCGGGCAGAAATCCCTAAAGTCGCGTTAAAAAGAAATAAATCGCGCATAGATAACGTGCTATATTGATATAATTCTTGAAAACTGATGGATGACCACGTCTTCTGAACTAGAAGACCCATGTAGCAAAAGTACTTTTTCCACCACTGAAGAATAAAGCTTTTCATTTCCTACAAAACGGTGGTCGTTATATAAAAATAGTCAACAGACACACACATAGCCCTGCCCCCTTCCCCCCTCCCCCATCTTCCCACATTAGGTTTCCCTGAGTCGTCGAAATCAGGAACTATGAGTACCATGGTACCACAAAACTCAGACTCGGAACAAGTATCTGCAGTAGATGCAAACATCTTCCGCTAAACGCAAAACACGGAACGGAAACCGAACCTCTTACGTAGCTGGCTGCTCGCCCGCTGTGCCACCGAGGTCGTCATCATAGATCTGAGAATAGACGGGGGCAACTTTACCCTCAAGTTTGATTTCAACTGCCGTATATGAACGCGTCTTACCAAGCCTGATAAGACCAACTCTACTATGACTCTACCATGCCAAAAAAAACATATTTCGCAAAACGCTAAAAATGGAATGGAAATCGTACCTCTTACGTCGCAGTTGGCTGCTCGCCCGCTGTGCCACCGAGGTCGTCATAATAGATCGGAGAGCAGACGGAGGCAACTTTACCCTCAAGTTTGATTTCATTTGCCGTATATGGACGCGTCTAACCGAGCCTGATAAGCCCAATTCTACTATGACCCCTACCATGCAAACTCGAACCATCCCAACTCGCTAAAACATGAAAAATGTTATCGATGCCTGTTCATAATGTTTTCATGAACACTCCCCAGTGGTTATCGTAGTGTTAATTATAGTGCATTATCACTAACAAGTGTTGTTTGTCACGCGAACGTGTGTTTTAAGGTCATAGCAACACCAGCTGTGTCACATTAGCTGATGATGTAGTGGCTCACTGAAAGGACATTTATTTTAAAAGCCACTAGCTTCTGCTCCCACCTTCGCTCGAGCAGCCTTTGTATTATTTTTAGGTAACGATCTACATATTAAATTCATCCAAATCTGTTCAGCCTTAAAAAAACAAAGTATACTTTAACATTTTTGAATGCTTTTCCCCACGGCTTCACCCTCGTTGTATCCGTATAAAAAATATTCTGATGTATAGGTAAGCTATATTACTGTAAAGTTTCATTGATATCCTTTCAGTAGATTTTGAGTGAAAGAGTAACAAACATACATCCTCACAAACTTTCACGTTTATAATATTAGTTTATGAATGATATAATATTGACATCAAAAATACAGTTTTCCTATATGGTTAAGATATGCTAAATTTTGGTAGGTAACAAAATTTTATAATATAAAATGAACAAAATACTTATTTTGTTGATGTTACTGGATTAGATTTTCATAGAGATAGAGTTTAGTAAAGTAGTTAAATACTACGTCCGTAAACTGAAACAAACAAAATATATTCAAGTCACTCCAACGATACCCCTAGTACGGAATTCACACATCATAATTAGCGTCAGATTAGATGAGTTTCTCTGATTATTCTCATATTACTTACTTAACTATCTGATCTTTCATCGAGCCTACTATGGTATATCTCCAGGGTAGGTACTTATCGGTCGTTCATAAAACTTAAACCATTTTTACAGTTTCAGTCGGTCCTGGTGGCACGTTTTCGACAAGGGGGCATACATTTTCACAAAAAATGGGATAGATACCATGATTTGTTAGTTTGCTTGTTTCCATTAATCATGATGAGTTGTTCTTATAAGTATCAAGCAAGAGATGTTCGCTTAGAACAGCTAGCTCAACAGCTTGCTTCACTCGCTGGATGATTCATGACACGTTGAAGAGACAGGACTATTTGATCGGGATCAACCGAATTCAACCGAACACTCTTGTTCGCCATTACATACCCGGAGGTACATTATACGGTTATTAAGAGACCTGACAAAAGTCGGCCATCTTGAAAAGGCGCGCCCAATAATGTAAACATTATAATATTACACAAACTTTTATCTATTTAGGGTAACACTTCGGTTATGAATGTCAATATCAGTTACTTTTATAGTAATATGGTGGTTATTATTCATTAAAATTAAGTAGAAAATATACAATAGCTTAGAATTTTTGTAACTTAGCATCCTCTCCATCTAAAGGTCTGGAAGAGATCGCTTCTTAGATCGATAAGACCGCCCATTTTACTTTAATAAGAATAAGACTAGATTTATTTTGTTATTTGCTAATGATTTACATAAAAGTATTTTCATTCATTCATAATTTTTTTAACTGCATAAAATCCAACAACTTTCCACCACAGGCGTAAATGTATACAAACTTATACGTGCATCGCTAATCGAACTACATTCGAATAAACAAGCGATGCGTTTGAAAATCGAATACCAGTAATGAAAAATAAAAAATGCGTGGCCAGTGTCCATGCGTGAAATATGCCTGTATTGTTTCACTAATTTACTTTAAACCTTAATCCGTTCTATTAGAAGCTGTACTTTTAGTTCTTATATTGTTTGGTTGGCTAATTGTTCCTTATCATGCTATTTGTGCTTTGAAATTCTTGCGACTTTGCATTGATACATTGTTTCTTGTGCGTGTGGTCATATTCGAGAATTGAAATAGTTGTACCGAGATGTGCGGTGAACAGCCATAAATGCCTATTTCAAGCCGGCAGTAAAGTACTGATATTTCGTTAAATATTCATGTTTCGTATCTTTGCGATATTTTATAGGCGGGTTTGCGATCGCAAGTATTTTTAGGCAAGTCTCCCACCATTGTCTGAGACAATTCTCGGACATTTAATATGTTTTAATGATAAGCACTGTTAGCAAGATACATAAGCTCTTAACATCATCATCGTCATCAAGAAAAGAAAGAAAGTACATTTATTTTAACCCACACAAATATCGACTTAGCCTGTAGAAAAAAAAATATGTCGCTTGGGGTCAAAATAGGTCCATGTCTCAAATTAATGCAGCATCGTGTTAGCACGTTGTTGCGCTGTTTTTCAAACAGGGATCATCTTTAGGATCAACAGCCTAAAGCTGGGCATAGATACCCAAAGAGTGTCAACTTTGATCTTGGAATACCTCCACCTTTTCCAACAACCTTCAGTTCATTCTACTCGTTATCCCGATTCGTGGTCTACATTCGAGCACCTTATTTTCCCAGCCCACCACCACCAAGTGTTGTTCACCAAGTTCATTAAAAAAAACACGCTCATAACTAATAATCTCCATAACTAATAATTTTGGGAACGCTTCCGTCTGGTAGTGATCGTTTGCAACGGTCATTAGATAGCTAGCTGTATTTTTTATACCTACTTGTACATAGTCGTATGAATAAATGTATTCTTTAATACATTTCTCCATAATATCCATGATCAATTTCAAACTCATAATGCCGAAAGCAGGTTTTCGTACAAAGATATTTTGCCTTTTCTATCCTCGATTCATTATCTTCTGAGCTCTGAGAAGTGTGAAAAGTTCTTTCAAATGAAACCTCTATTTAAAAATTTGGTTGGCGCCTGGGAAGCGTCTATTCCGTAACCGCGTCGTGGCTGCTTACCTATTCCCCTTGGAAGCCCGACCAGTGGCACAGACTAGCTTTGAGTTGATTGCCTTATACCATGATGCTAAGGCTGTATTTTTAATGCGTGTGACCGACGCCGACGCTGGCTTTTGTAAATGATCCACTACTTGGACATAAGCTGCAGCACTCATAGACCGGGAGTTCATAATCGTCACCCCTATTAATCTAGTACCAGAACAAGTTATACACGAAAAAGGACAAAAATAACTTAAATGAACCTAGACTGCAAAGACGCAGCTTGGTAGGATTTTTTTAACAATTTTTTTTCTTGACTGTATCTAATTAGCCGGCTGGGCCTAACCAATCTTATGAAATTTTCCATTTGTTTGTGTGTTCTCTCAGATATAATCGGATAGATTCAGATAGAATATAGAAACATAAAAAATCCTGGCTATTTGACCATGCTTGTCGTTATTTTGATTTTAAGATAACTTTTAATAATTAAATTTTTCGAACAAGATGGCGGATACTTAATAGGAATGCTGGCCCTTTCAACGTTAAATGTTATTGAATGCGGAAAACTCATCTTTACTCTGCACGATTGTAAGACAGAAAAAGTAATATCTTGTTAACAATTGTGCAAAAAAGTATTTGCCACCAGCGAGAAATAAAATTCTCGGAAGCATAAATATTGAAAACTCGCTACTCTTTTCTATCAGCCGTATAATATTAAATACGCACTATAAATTTAAGCCTTATTTTCTTTCAAATAAGATTGCTATTATAAAGTTTTTTTTACTCTCCATTCTTTCCAAGATACGCAGTTTTTGCAACAATCATGTCAATTGTAATTAACACTGGCAACACAAGAATAGTGCGAAAATGGTTGTAATTTTTTTTTTGGTAACTTTTGTTTTTTCTAGAACATTAATGAGGTGACGTGTCTAGTTGGGCTACATACATTATGTTCATCTTTTAACCAAGTTTTAATAGCTAATAGTTTTTAAATTGAGATTGAGATGTGCGTCCTAATTTAAATAAAAAACAAAATATGTGGGGTTTTCTGTTGAAATGTTTTTAACCAACTTAAAAAAAGGAGAAGGTTCTCAATTCGGCTGCATGTTTTTTTATGGTGTGTGTTACTTGATATCTTCGCCGATTGTGAACCAATTTAATGATTCTTTTTTTAATGGGTATAGAGGTGGTCACTGCAAGGGCGGTCCCATATAAATTTTATGAGAAAAATCCTACTAAAAAATGGTAGAATGAATTTAATGAAAATTCTCTACTGTACACCACAAGGTAACAGAATAAACAAAAATTTTATATAACTAAAAGTTCAACATCGTTCGTATCGCTTAAAAGATGGCAATATGACATATTAAAGCCGGAGTTCCCCAACACAATAACCAAAGGTTTTTTACATATATATTTTCATAGGAATCTGCTATCATAATCAATGGTTAGACTTGACCGTTCGTTTATTTTATTTTGTTCGTGAACTCAATACTTTCAACTTGGCATTAGTTCACTGATTGAATGTTCTACTCAGAGTAACGCCATCTATTTTCAACGTTGAAAGATTCGATATCGCCGGTTTCCCTCATTGGAAATTGGCATTGTCAATTAACCATTAACCTTCCGGTTCTTCGTTTGAAAAGGCACAACTTCATAAACTTTCAGAAACTTCTTGCCGGTAAACTCAAAGGGCTTGCAGAGAAAGAAAGGGGTTTGTCGGCAAAATGAAAAGCATTGGACTTTGTTGAGCTTCGGACTGACAATGTGTAATTTAACACCACTTGCGGTGTTTTTCTTCGCGTTTTTTTTAAAGTCCTACATAACAGAACGGTGGGTTCGATTCTCGCTGTGAGACCATGGTACTCGTAGTTCCTGACACGATACAGGGAATCTCAGTGTGGAGTCAGGACTTTGTATTTTACTGTTGGGTGTTTCTTTTTGTTACTTTTAATTAAATAGGTATATCAATCCGATGAGGATGAACATACTATTCTTACAATTTCATAGATTCCTCTTCATCCAAAAGTTACCTAGATAAGATCACTCCTAAGCGTCAAGATCATTCATTTACTTTAGACTTTAAATTATCTTGTGGTTAGCTTTACGGTATTTTCATTTATTTTTTATAAGGTAAAACTTTCCGTTAAGAAAAGTCTTAAAACAAATAAACAATGCATCATACAAATTTATTTTGTGACTTTAAGTTTAAAACAAGTTTTTCATGAAATATAATTTTTTAGGGTTCCTTTTTTATATGTTTGAAACAGGGCCATATCTTATTACACCATTAAATAATAATAAGACAAGGCCCTATGAAGATTTTTTTTACAGATATTCATTCAATTCATTTAAAACGTCTAACCTCTAAGGACCACCCTATACAATCATCTTGTTACCAAAGAATTTGTGTTTTTATTGCGAGTACAATTTGCACTGACATTTATCGAAAGTAGATTTTATCGTTTTATTTAAACCAAGGTTTCTAGAAATTCTCATCTTGCATTGAAATTTCCGCACAAGTAACGCTCTATTAGTAGTCCCTCTTTACTTATTGATTAAAATCTCCCCAGCAACATCGGTACTTTTTTGTGCAATCATCGACCTTATGCTAACGACATGTATGCTAAAGAAGGGCTTATTAGTCAAATGTAGTAAAAATATCACCATAAAATTTTTTTTAGAATATTATTTATATAATTTGCTAGTCTCTGCCAATGGCTTCGCCCGCGTGATACCCGGATCAAAAGTAGCCTATGTGTTATTCTCATGCAAAAGCTATATTACTGTAAAGTCTCATCAAAATACGTTAAGTACTTTTTGCGTGAAAGAGTAATAAACATCCATCCTCACAAACTTTCACGTTTATAATAGTAGTAGGATAGGACATACTAGCCTCTGCCCACGGCTTCGCCCACGTGATACCCAGATAGAAAGTAGCCTATGTGTTATTCTGATGTATAAGCTATATTACTGTAAAGTTTTATCAAAATCAGTTCTGTAATTTTTGCGTGAAAGAGTAACAAACATGCATCAATCCTCACACTTTCGCGTTTATAATAATTGTAGGATTTTCTTATATATAACACGATCGGTTAGTGTTCTAATTAAGGCGTAGGCATGTGCCAATTAAGTGTAGTTACTTAATTGGCACATGCCTACGCCTTACGCCTAAAGTATTTGGACTTGCTTCTTTTCACCCCTACTTGGTATCCTCACCGATCTGCATACTGAGTATTAAAATAAATAAATAAAATAAATAAATAATAAATAATGCTGGACAATCCACACAGCATCATCTAGCCCCAAGCTAAGCAGAGCTTGTGTTATGGGTACTAGATTACTGATATACTTAATACAATACATTACATAGATAGATATTTTTTTATTATACATAGAAAATACCCAGAACACCCGGAACAAATATTTGCAGATCGTACAAACATTTGTCCCAGGGCGGGAATCGAACCCTCAACCTCCTGTGTCGCAGGCGGACCTTCGCCCACCGCGCCACATCGGTCGTTATTGGTTTGAGGATGTCCATCATGTGGAACACAGCAGTTGGATACATTTTTATTAGTTCTTTCAAAGTACAACGCACCGCGTCCATTTAATTTTGTTTCATTTTACCCGCTACGGTAGAAGACGGAAGATATGTGTTTGTGGTAAAGGTTGTTTATTTGTTAATTCAGAATCAGATAACTTATTTCTACAGGACACAGTAATTACAGATAACATTTATAGGTTATTAAACGTATCACTATATTCTACTAAGTTGTTAGTACAAATATTCATCAAATAAATTAACAATATAATCAAAATTACAAGGCAACAAAAATCATCTAACAAAAGTCAACAAAAGGATTTTTTAAATAATATTATCACTCTTGTTATTAATTCTATAACAAAGGGATAACTATTCATTTCGTGTCGTCATCGTCAAGGTATTCATTTATTATGGAGTAGTAAATAAAAAATCAACATTTTATTCAATTTATTTTTAAATGTATTATAATTTTCAATACTTTTCAGTGTCACCGGGAGTAAATTATAAATATGTCTGTTACACTACTTCAGAAATCCGATGACCGAAAATCTCCACTTCGAAGCCTGTCATTAGTTTATCCCTATTGCCATTTTGTTTGTATAATAAGGGGGCAGCTTTATTTGTTTTTTTTTTAATAATCTGTGTCCGTATTCTTCTCTGTATGCCTTAGTAAGACTAAACTGATTTTTAGTTTGAATTCTTGGTCCAATAAAATTGTTCGTTCAATGAAAGGATCCGATTTCTCAATTAATTTTTCATTTAAATGTTGATTATCAGTTGTCTTTCGTCATTTGCATGTGTTCAATCTCGATCAGTATTGTGTCAAACACTGAGTTCAATCAACGGCAATTCATTTAACCTTGGGCGTGGTTCAGTGACACTTTACTGCCGGGCAAAATGATAGACCCACGCATCTTGACCGCGAAAATGGAGGATATGAGTATCTCACTGAAAATCTTTTGGTCACTGCATCGATAATATTCGATGATGGAGGCTTGCCTGTCATAGTTTGTACAGTTTTTTATCGTACTCAGTAATTTTTTTAATTATTTCATATCCTTGTAGAGGACAGTAAATTATTTCTTTAAAAATCTATTGATTTATTTTATAGATTCTCTTAGCTATCAAAAACCTCAGATCCTCAGAAGAATACTAGCTAGGAACTCAGAACCCATGGGTAAACCAATCTATTTTTTTTAAATACAACAAAAAAACAGCTTTAATTGATTTGAAGCTGATAGTACAAATGACGGTTTGAGGGCTGTCGTACATGGATGACTCTGAACAAAAACAAAATTCACTATAGAAAAGAGGTTGGTAGAGTAACTACAGATATAGTATGGCTTTTTAAAAATAATTTAACAATTTATGGCTTATTGTTGCCATGCAAACCATTGTTGAGGCTCTCCCTTAGGGAAAATCTCTGCTTTCGTAAGCGACTCTGCTATTGAAAAACACAGCCCAACTAGCGTCATCCCAATAACTAGTGACTCATGGCTACCCTATCTTAAGGTGTGCTCTTAGTTGCAGCAAATCTCTGCCTTCATAAGCGATTCCGCCGCTGCATTGCTCTACCATAAACACAGCCCAACTAGCGACATCCCAATAACTCAGCGACTCATGGCTACCCTAACATTGATTGACGAGAGCCCTCGTACTTTACGAGAGGCTTTAATTAGCGCGACACGACCGACCTGTCTCCATAAAACCCGACTAAATCGTACCGTCTCCGTTATTGATAAAAAATCCCGATGGCGTTAATGTGTATTTTTTTAAGAAAACAGTAAATTTTGTTTTTGCGTGCCATTCTTGATTGTGCGTTTAATTGGGCATTTCTGTGATTGTAGGTGTAATTGGATTATAAAAGTATAAATTAAATTAAATAATGCTAAATATATTCAGGCTAGGGCTCAAGTTTGAACAATAATTTGTCGAGATTAATTGTAATTGTGATCAATATCATAAATGTCATTAATTATGTTTAGACGTTTGTTTGATACTAATTTTCTTCGTAATGCATGAACTGATTTAGATGAAAACTAGAACAAGTATAGTCCGTGACCCAGAATAACACATAGGCTACTTTTTAGTCGGGCACCACGTGGGCGAAGCTGTAAGCAGATAATAGTTATAAAATAAATTTTAAGAGTTCTGAAAGTTTGAATTAAAACAAAGACGATAAGTAAATCTAAATGAATCGACTATTTAGGTTTACTTGAAAATATAACCAAGTTGTTTAGCAAAGGTATAAAACTCCAAGGGTGACAAGAGGTACCTAAATGATTAAGGTGCCGAAATTTAGGCCACTCTAACTTTGAGGGGTTGAAAAGGTGATTGACTTCGTCAGAACCTTTTATGAGCTAAAGTACTGTTTGTTTCCAGTTAGTCTGTGTGTCAATAGTAACGAGTATTTTGATTGTGTACTTCCTTAAAATAATGAGTAAAAAAATTTCAAGCTCATTTTCACCGATCTGTCATTTAGAGATTTTTCAAACTCAAACTAAATGATCTTACCAACGATAGTACAAAGCAAACGCTTATATGACACATTTAACAAATAAAGTATCTCCCAAAAATAAGAATGAACGTCAAACAACACACCTTTTACCTTTGTAAAGACGTCATATCCAGGAGAGAACTATCTCCACAATGCCAAATTTAAGAAGTAGTAAAGCTCCTTTGAAAGAGCTCGTCCGGGCAAGTATAACCACCATATCTATATCTGCCGTGAAACAGTAATGCTCGCATTGGAAAATGTACAGGAATTGGACAATTTAAATATATTTCGGAGCAAATTACACAAGTTATTGGCAGCTAAAGCATACTGTAGCATTCAAGAATATTTCACGGACAAATTATGATGGGACTAGATAATAGATAATAGTGATTAATGTGTTGAACTTATTTTAAAATGTAATGATTAGTATATATATTTCATAAAGTATTTGTACGCCAGTTAAACGGCGAAACATGGTCGATCTAAATCTAGATGTTAAGACCTGTCTGCACTACCTATGTTTCGAACAAATAAAGTAATTGTATTGTATTGTATAAGACTTTTCACCCGTTGTGTCTCAGGTTCGGCAACGCGCGAGTCATATTTCTGATCTTGCAAGCGTCCAAAGATTACGGTTACTTACCAATTACTTACCAACAGGTGGGGCGTATGCTTGTTTGATACTTTAGTTGTATGCTTGGTGTTGCAGATGTAAGGAACCGCTTACCATCTCTTACCTAATGGGTTGATTGACTCCAAGTAACATAACAACTTAGGACTATGACTTGATAAGTTGTTTAAACAACAAGGGGCTATGCCATCAGAAGGCGCCTTTGATACAATATCAGGCAATAATTATTTACGATTTAAAAGATAAAATATCTTATCAATGGCCCCAGCCTTCCTATCTCAAGGACCTAAAGGTCAGATCCACAGAGTTCTTTCATCAGCCGAGAGATCCAAGTGGTTTAGATAATGCTTACTTAAAATGCCGTAATGTTATGATTTATGCACAGATAGGGTGGGTTTTCAGTATTTTTGAGTAAACAGCTTTCATTGTTGGTACCTTTCGTCGAAAGAAGACTTATTTCTTAGGTTATCTGCACACGTTGTAGTCAAACCCGAAGAGTAGATAAAACTAGCTTTGACTAAGCAACGTTACTAGTTTTATAAACTAGAGTTGACCATTGTTTCAAGGCATTGTTTTTCTCGTCTGTCATTCTGAGTAGCTATTTCTTTCATTTTGAGTAGCTATTTCTTTTCGGGCAATATGGCAAAAAATCAATGCACAAATATGCAAGTAATTTTTTGAAGTTTTTGGTAAAACTACTTATGCGAAATAGATAATATTTTGATGAGACTACACTGAGATAAACGTCCTAAAATTACAGTAAAACCTATAAAATTCTTGGATTATTTAATGCAGCTAAAAAGTTAGAAAAAGTCAATGCAGAAAAAAAATCAATGGCCGTCGAATTAAGAACGACCCTTTTATGAAGTCAATTAAAAGCCAGAGAACAGAAGCGAAATAATACAGGATGCAGCTGAATAATGGGACTCTCATTAAAACTATTTCTTTCTTTTCAAAAGCAAAAATGCTCCAAAAATCTTTATAAACAAAAAAACACACATTTATTAATAACGGTGTCTATGTTCAGGTAGATCTATCAGCACTGAAGTGTGTCCACGTTGTGGGACTACTGATCAGTCTGATCACTGACAAATAGAGAAACCACTCGACTGAGAAGCAAGGTTACGCATCTACCGTTGGCAGTTCGTATAATTGGCGCATTTCTGTTAATTTTGTAGCGTCAGAAAATATGTAAGACATCTACTTGTTTTAATCCTACAAATATCTGGTTTTACTTGAGTTCAATTATTTAGTTAAGCTATCTATAGATCGCTTGTAACGTTCTTTGATGGCTTGTTTTGTTTACGTTTTATGTATAATATTATAACTACTTAAGTAATTGTATTAGTTTTTATGTTAACTAATGTAAAATGAATTATAACTACTTCAAATAAAAAAAAAAACTCTTTATGTATTTAAAAAAGTATTATAAATATTTGGTTTTCAACCGTTATTATAACGTACGTACTTGTTTCGATCTTAGCACAAATTGTGACTTTGAGCTACTCTGAAACGGAAGCTAGCTATTAGATCTCCTCGATGGATTTTCATAAGCTCATATTTGAGACGAGAACTCTCACTGATCTGAGACATCAATATTAAATTGCAAGGTGATTGTCGCTCTTCTTCGAATATCGTAGGTTAATTAAACTAACAACCTTCAAGTTTTTGAATATTCTTTCTTTACTCCGCGTTTGCATCGCTTTGCTAACTTGATATAATCTTTTTAGTTAAATATTGATACTAACTTATTATACAACATAAAAAAAACTTAAATAATAAGTTTTTTTTATGTTATGTATACGTACTATACGTATACATAACATAAAAAAAACTTATTATTTATATTGCTTCTCATATATATGCCACAAAAACAACTTTTCTTTTATCATTACCTTATATTATGGAATGCTATCTGTACAATTTCATTCGTTACCGTTCACAGTCCTATTGTGTTTAGCTGCAGAGTATGACTTATTCATTGCGTTGTAATTAGAGAAATATTTTAATTGATTCTGCTTAAATTGACGTGCTAGAGAAGTAAGTTGGGGGTTCGTGTACAAAAATTCAAATGTTATGTAATTTTACCAATTTTATAAAGCTACGTCGTCGGCATTGATATATATACTGCCATTGACATATATATGATATATATATCTTTCTATAGCTACGGCACCATAGCTATAGAAGTATAAAAAATAGAATATACTTCTAACAACATACTTTAGTAACTTACACAAAATCATAACACAAAGAACACCATGGCGAACTATCTTTATCCACCTTCATCCTGGTTACCGACTTCGTAATCTTAAAGATGTCACCAGAATCTTCCTAAACTTTATCGTCCAATTCGTGGTCGAGTTCTTTCGAGAACCTTTCTTCCCCAGCGGTGTCTGTTCCCAGAATTAATGGCCTATAGACTCCTCAACTTGCTAATTCTCTAAGCTATAACGGTGATTTTAGTTGTTCTCTGGATTTTCTTGTTCCGACTAAACGGATATTTTCATGAAATTCCCGTTCTACAATGTGAATTATAAAATTCGCTTTTCACTTACTTCACAATTGCAAAGAAGATGACTGTATAACTCGAATTAAAGAAATTGAAAAGTTATCCGCGAAGAACTAAAAGGTATAAACATTATAATAAATTCAATAGCGCAATAGAAACACGATTTAAAAGCAATAAAGATGCACATCGCTGAAGTGATATCAAACATTGTATTGCAGTATTGGCACTTACAACTGTGTCGATTGCTTGTTTATTTGCGCATTAGCTGCACGCGATGCTTCATGATTTGTGCTTGCTACTCGATGCAATGTGTCTTTGCGAAGGACAGATGCTTTATGTACCTACATGAGAGCCGATGACATTAAATCTCTTGTTGATTATAGTTTACATAAGATTTGTTAGGTAATTGTAATTTCGGTGGATCGAAAAGTTGTTTAAGATCAAGAACATTTGATTAATCCACTGTAATTTTGTTTTTTTTTATATTGAGTTGTTTTAGGCACTCAAAAAAGAACGATTCTGTCTGGGTTTCTTGTACATCTATGATATCACGAGCTTTCGTAAATAAATTCGATTGCTCCTTAACAAACTTCTAAGGTTGTACATTCAAGCTGCTTCTTGAATGTACAACCTAGGCAATGTCAAAATCTTAAGTCTCTGAAAGATCGGCTCACACGGCTCCCACAGAGGTATAAGACTCACAATAATTGGGCGTATATATTTCTTTTGTGCGACAAATTCAACCAATTTATTTATCAATGCAATGCCGTTGGCACCTTGCAAAGACACGTAGTCGCCTTAATCATTCCTTCTGACCAACAGCGTCTATGAATTAAGCAGTTCTCATAACTAGTAACACATCCGGGTTCGGCACTATTGTTCCACAATCAATTCAAATCACGATGTGCAAATGTCTCGAAATTGACGCCTCATATATCTCGATTTTGGAGTAATCGGTAAAGTGGCTGACTGATGCTCGCAGAATTCTTAATTTTCGGCTTATTTGGACGTACACATGTATATTTGGTGCTTCCTTGTGAATTAGCAATGCATATGAGTTCTAGGAGACTGTACGTCTGCCTTGATGGATGCAAGGACGTTTTTGGGTACCTCGGCCATTTGTATGCAGATGAACGAGGCGGATTTGGACAATACTTTGTACGGTTTTTTGCTTTTGAGTAAAAATTGGAAGGCTTGTGTTTTTTGGTTTGACCTATTTATTTTGCTTATAGCTCTTATGGTGTTTATTCTAATTTAAAAAAATATATATACGAGTAGTATATCAGTCATGTAGTTCCCACAATACAAGCTCTGCTTAGTTCGGGGCTAGATGATGCTGTGTGAATTTTCACACAGCATCATCTACATGGACATTTGTCCAGCATTATTTATTTATTATTATTATTTATTATTCTCTGCTATCTCATTGCTGAGGATATGTCTGTTAATCTACACCCGCTACTCGCGGAGACGCGATTGTTATATCTCATGCGGAATTATTTAGTGGCCTCATAACTTTTGTTTAAAACATCTGTGACTGGTAATATTGTTTTGTGTAATATAATGTAATATAACATGAACTCTCGAAGGCCATATTCATCCAATCGTATCGCACCTCACCCTGACCCTCACAGCAAGTCAGTACCCATATCATTATCAACTTATTAAAATGCTAATAACTGTACGTATGCAATGATCAGTTAATTTTCCCTATCTTGCAACGGTCGGCGCATGCGCGGAATATGTTTAGTGTTCTTGTTCACACACTACCTGTTCGATTTGTATGCAACACCATACTGGGTCTGAGTACGTCTCGACCATAGCTTATAGACTTTAGCTGGGTTAAAGCGAAGTGGATCAAATTCTTACAACCATAGCTTCTGTGAGTTTTTAGACTGGTCTTTTTTTGAAGCCATGGTGGTAGCGGAAAAGTTTTAGAAGTCAAAAATATTTTTAAGTTTTCTCTGATTGTCACTAAGAGACCTTTTCAATTGCTGATTGAAGAAGTCTTGGCTATAGGTAGTTCGGCATTTTATAACTAGGCAAACAGTATGATCATTTGAATACACTTTTTGGTGCGACATTGAACTGTCTAGGTAGATAGATTAGACAGTAAGATGCGTGGGGCATTTTTGTTTCAGTTATACTTATAAGTAAGCTGTTCTAACTTATATATTATTATTATTATTCTCATAACTTATCCCACCATCCAAACTTCCAAAATTTGTTGTATTTTTTATTATGTCGTGCTAAATAAACATTTTCTTTCTTTCTTTCTTGGGCTTTTAAGCTATTCATATTGTAAAAACGGGAATTTTCACGTACTGCACTATCGGTGAAGGCACCGACTAAGTTTCGACTCATTCCGAGAGTCTTCATCAGGGTGAGTGGTTGCGACTTTCTCCTTCCGCGTCGCGCCGTGCACTACTTTCTTCTAAGCTTTTAAGCTATTCGTAGGGTTACTAGATTCCTCGTCTGTGCATTATTAGTTCAGATATTCAAGAATTCTGTATCGTATACATATACCTACATTTTCTCGTATTGACTATTGACTATTATCGTATTGTAAACTTGACATGTAAAATAAAATCCACAAAAATTTACGCATAATAACATGTTTTCCATTTTATTAAATGAGTTGAGTTTGAGTTTGGGCGAGTTGAGGAATGATTTTTGAGTACGCAAGCTGAATTATATAGTCTGTGGTATAAGTCGCACAACCTTAACGTCTCGATGTCTCGTTACAATTTCGAGAAGACATCGAGGTTTTTAAACAAATTAGTCGAAAACAATGTCTCAAGGATTTCTCGTTATAAAGTAGATACGCAAAATCTACTGATTTTATTTTATATAAACAAAATTTATTGTTTTTTTCATATCTGTAGGTAACTAGTATATTTTTTTAATGTTATACAAATACAAATTAAAGATCATATTATGTAGGTACTTTTACTTACCTTCTAATAAAATCTGTTAGTAAAATTGAACAAGCAGTTTATTTCTCATAAATGCTACCTACCTATCAACAGGTGCGAATAATTATTTATTGTCTACAGAAATAGCACAGAAATCATGTTTTAGGATCAAACGTAGAGGATAACGTACCACCATAAAGTTTGTCCCCGATTTGAATCCCTTTCAAAGGGCCAACAAGTTTTGTCGGAACGTTGATCATCTGCTACGAGAGTTACTAAACCACAAAACCAAACAATTTTCATCATCATCAATTAGATCTTCAGATTGACTCACAAAATATGTAGTCCTTGCTAAATTATCGAACTCTTCTTCAAACAAATTCCAATGTCAAATAAACGACGCTTTGACCAAAAATGTGCCTTATTATTCTTATAACATCTCATTCTATATGCCTTAAAGGTTTGTAGATAAAGGCTTATTTTCCATGGCAAGCTTTTGGATACTAAAAGGTCCAGTTGTAACTCATAAGTTCATGTCGCGACGAATTCCAGAGTCGAGTTCGATTTGAAACTATGCCCAAAGAATACAGGATGTTCTCAAAATCCTCGCCGGCATGGCCCATTTAAGATTCCAACTGGACTATTCTAAGACCAAACGGTAAGAATTCTATCAATTTGTCATTCAAAAAAGGTTGAATTTTATCTGCTAATCAAAAATCTTGATCAAACTGATTAGCAAAATCATTGAAACGCCAAGGTATGTCAGATCAAAATCTTGATCGAAACATAATCGATCGTTTATGTGATCTTATTATTCATCGTTTGTCACAAAAAATCGATAGATACCTAGGTATTAGGTACACATTTGTAAAGTTCATGATGATTAAGTAACTTATAGTAATATTCAGGTTTATTAATATATTTACCGTTAAACTAATCTTTAATTATTTAAAAAAAAAAAACAATTCAGCTTCTACCAGCCACCCTAAATTAAATAAACCATATTTACATAACATTATTAGGGTCTGGTAAGTATTATTATATTTTAGATCATCCCCTCATAAGCGGACGAATGATAACTTTTTAAATGTTTTACTTTAGTAGTCCCTACCCATAAACTCTTTGTGGTCTCGAACGTCTTTGCAGAGTATTTTATGTCAAGAAGTATTGTTGTTACGGTCGTATTAATGACCTTATCGGTTTGATTTTGATGTCCCTTTCACTCCTAGCACATAATACTATAACTGAATATCATAAGCAGAGTCTTGAATATTTTGACTCAGTGGCTTCGCTTAAACATCTTCACAAAACCGAATCAACCTGTATGCTTAGCGCGGGTCTGGCGCCGTCGGTCGTCCCGAATTTTTGACGGGCGCGATCCTGCGATAGCAACATGTATTATGTATAACAAATGGTAGATATCCAAAATAAAGAACAAAACAGGAGCCAAACCTAAGAGCATTTGGCCCTGAATTCGTGGGGCCAATCCACGTGGACATTCCCAAAATTTCGTCGTAGCTTGCCGCCGCACCATCTTTCTTTTATTATTTTTGGCTCGCGACTCACCATTTTTAGCGGACATCGGCGTTTCTGTAGAACTAGGATCGAGTAATTTTGTGGTTAAAGATTTTATTTAAACCGAGTTCACTCACATTGAACATTGTAAAGTTTAATAAAGTTTTAACATTATTGTATATACACAAATTTATGTTAGTATTATTATGTTATGGTAGTGTTTTCAGTACAAAATCTTTGAAAATAAACACGTCCCTCGTCACTCGACTTATAATATGTGATGCAGATTTACTTTTACGTTTAATTTTATACTTTCATTGAACTGTAAGTTCCTCTATACCAACAGTTACTGGCTATTTCGATCGTTTTCATGGTGACATAAAAACGCGTGCGCAGTTTACAGCCTGGAACTTTGTGGGTTTGCTTTTGCAGCTGAATGTAACTGATAAAGCCGCACATGACCCGATTTGCACAAGTCAGGTCAAGTTGATAAGCTGAACATTCTGAGCAAAGCTATCAATGTTAAGTATAACGTTATCACAGAAATTCAGACCACCATCAATGAATTTTAGCCCTTTTATAATTCAACGGAAAATCATGTAGAAAGTAATGCTTATCTGCACTAAGCTTAGCCATAGACTAAGGCGTCTCTTAGTAACAGATTTTTATAGTTAAATGTCAGTCAGATACATCGAAGTCTTTATCTTACTTGCTTTCTTTGGCATTAGTTATCTAGTTAATTGAGCTTTTAGTTGATTCATTATTGTGTTGAATATTTTGTCTCGCATCTCAGATATCAAGATTCTATAATATTTATCACTTTTGTCACGTTGCCTCGAATTTCCCATCATATGTTTTAAAAACTAAGCACGTAAAGAGATCAGTTCGTAGTAGAATATGTATCACCGAATTCAGCTTGTTGACTTTCTTGTAATTAATTGCTGTTGGTTAATTGGACTTCGGGATTGCAACGACTTCCGGTTGTTTAAGTACGGTACGTGAGGTGTGTTGATACGATGTCAATGTACCGGCATGTTTGCGTCTCACAGTAGCAATGTTTGTGATCCTTAGATTTTATACTCGTGTATAAAATTGTTAAATCAGAATTGAAAAATAAAGCTTGTTAACAAAACAAAGTCATTAACATCAAACTATAACATAAATAAAATGGCATTAATTTTTATATATCATTATGCTCTATATACATTTTGCATAACAATTAGTAGAGTACTCGACGTCGATGGATGTTGCTGTTCACTTTTTTGAGTCCTGATTTATATCCTGGGCCAGACTACCTTTGATATTATTAATGAAAAAAACAGTAACAGAGTAGCGACTTAAGTGCGTAGTATGGCGAATTCGACGTTAACATGAATGTAATCAGTTTCTTTACATAATTTCTCAGCACCCTTTTAAGTCCAGTTCAAACAGAATTCTAAGCACCAACTTTCAACCGATTTTTTTTCTCACCGACGTCTCAGACAAGTCAACTCAATAATTATTCACGGTTTATCACACGATCTGCTCCGAAACGCCTCCGTTCCGACGTCGACATGACAGCGACATCGTGTTTCTGTCTTTTTTTGTCGTTCTCGGGTTTTGTCGAGCTAATCGACACTTGCTCTTGCAGTCAAAAGAACCGCTCTCAAATAATGACTGATGACACGGTGTTATTATTGATGACTCGTGAAATTTTGTTTAACTTAGGGATTTGTTTGTTTTGATGACGTAGTTATAAGTCAGTTTTTTTATAGTTTTAAGTTAGATGTAGTTATTTATAAATTTTAATTGATTAATTTGTAATCATAAAATCCCTACAAGTTAACTATTTTAATTGAGAGTAAAATATGCTACGGATTTGTCATAACTGTATTCTGATAATAATTTATTTTCAAAACTAAAATTGACTAATAATGAAGAACAAAAATATGCATGTGAAAAAGGACAACAAAATCGCGTATTTTAAAAAAACCTCTGCCATAAAATTCCACATTTCAAGGTTAATTTTTAGCAACAAAAACCGCATAGCAGGTGCGCGTTTATTTTTTGCCCTCGACTTCGTTGGTGTCTCATTTACTGAGTTTAATTAATATTTGATATAGAGTTTCATTTAGCAGTGATCGAAATAGAATCATAGATAAAGACAGTAGGCACCTTAGTTTGTGATTTATACAAGTAAATAAATACAAGTATCTAATGATTTGGCTGGTACTTTTTAGCCAACCAATTTTGTAATTAGCATTTTATACATAGTGATGTGAATATCGGTATTTGTAAAGGGATTTTAGTCAAGGGACTGTATGGACGAATGCCGTACATTTGGACAAAACGAATTTGGCGAATCGTGAGGAGTCTCTTAGGTTTTTTTTAAATCAAATAACGTAGGTATAATCAATTTGGTTCAAATAGTTTTTAATTACTAAACAAAAAGCTTAGAATTATATAGTTTTGGTAAAAAAAAAGGCTATTCAAAAGCTGCGGCATTATTCACAGATGTAAAGTAATGAGTATCATAGGTGGATGGCGTTAGATTGGGGCCACCATGAACCGGCGCCGCACGGTTAGACGCTGCTTATCTTCATCTGCTACTAAAACTATAGAGTAGACTTTCAACTGCTGATTTTTTACATAACTAACTTACCTAGGTGTGACTCAGCACTGTGTTGATAAATCGTTTCTGATTTCAACTAAAGAGGTCTTTATGTTGGACATTTTAACGTTCTTACATTACTAAGTACTACATTACGTGGCCACGTTCTTTGGTCCGCGCGATCAATACCGTCCTCACTTATAACTTTTTCACACGTATTTGCCACGGATACAGTATGAACGTTGCTTAAATATAAACTCTAATAAAAATAAGCCTTGTATTTATCCTTCCTAGTACTAATATTATAAACGCGAAAATTTGCGAGGATGGATGTTTGTTACTCTTTCACGCAAAAACTACTGAACGTATTTTGATAAACTTTACAGTAATATAGTTTATACATCAGAATAACACATAGGCTACTTTTTAATCGGGTACCACACGGGCGAAGCCATGGGCAGAAGCTAGTCTGTCATAATTAACAATATTATACTGTAAGCGCAGTTTGGCAGATTTTTATGTAAGGGTCCGGTCAAACTGACGCGATGATAGACTGCTGCAAAAACTTTTTTATTTTTTTTATAGTCGCTTCTGCCCTACGTCTTTCTTGTTCATTACAGAGCTACCGTCGTCAGTCGACCCTTCGATAAGAGAGCGAGATGACAACGCTTTTTGTTAATCGTTATTTATTGTGTTTTTTATTTGGAACTTTACCATAGACAACGCCGGCTTTTGTCTTAAATCACTTTGGAATGAAAGCGGTCTCTTTAGAATGATTGTTTTCTTGGTTTGCTGACTTTTGTATCATTATCAACAGTCAGTAGAAGTCCGATGATGTACAAATGCCTCCTATGAGTACCATAGCGAACAGTCTTGAGCCACCTCCATTTACCGACTACCCGCAATCTTTAAGATATCATCGGCTCTCTAATCCGGTGGGGGCCTTCCTATTTAAGGACTTTGGTATTGTTTGGTATTGACTTTGGCTTTGGACTTTGGGTAAGTCCCACAACGAAAAAGTTACAAATGAGCAAGAAATAAAGCGTAAATCACGTGAAGTGACTTTCTTAGTAAAATAATATTTACGCTATAGGGATTATTTCCGTTACAAGCCAAATTACACTTCACTTCACACAAAATCTTAAGTGAGTCCTAAAGGCATTTTCTCTTAGAAACCTGTTGCTTAAATATATATAATGCAGACGGGCATTACTAACAAGTATTCACTTTTTTATAATTATAATTATTTGTATTTGAAAAACTACAATACAAATACACTTATTTATAAAAAAAATAAACATTTCAAGAGCATTTTAAAATAATAACCATAATATACTATTATATTATAATTAATATGTCATAGTTTATAATTCAAATATTTTAGGCAGTTTGAATTTAGATATCTTTTCTAAGTAAGTTATTAGCTTATTGTTGTTTCTTGTCATCATTGCCATCATCAACAACAACCTATACAAGTCTACTGCTATACATATGCCTCTCTTCTCTACATATAGAGTGCTATAATGAAAGATCTTGGGCTACTTCCTTTAAAATGGCTACGGGACAGCTCTCAGAGAGGTGCCGTTTATTTAATTCAGATATTTTAAAGTACTTATTTTTTTACGACCAGCTCAAATATTATAAAACGTTCTTGCTGCCACGCTGTTGTGTGGTCTGTTTTTATTAAGTAAGTTTGAGTAGGAAAATATTATAACTTTTGATTTATACTTCTAGATTATTCTTAAGATTAAACGTAAAAAAATGTGTAGAACATTGAACTTCTGTCAATGTTTTATGCCAAAAATATTGCATACATCATATTTACCTTAATTTTATCAATAATTCATTTTAATGTTGCTACTAATCCCGATGCAAATAGAATAAAGTTAAACTAAAGAAATTAAACATGGTTTATGTCGTTAATTTTACGAGTTAACCTGTTTCCGTGAAACAATGTGTGTTTGTAATTATTAGGTATTTTTATTTAATTATGATAAATTTTATGGCTTCCTTTATTTTGCATCGTTTATACAAGATAAACTACTTTGCTGAGAGTATCTTAAAATGTCTTTAACAAAAGAAAAACGTAACATTTTTAAGATAATTATTTATTAGGGGGAAAAATGTGGTATACGTAATATCATGATAGATTTTTACAAATAAAAACAATAAAAATACATACATAGAGAAAGAACCGTGTTTGTTGCTTCCTTTAGGATTGCTTCTGAGGAATCGTTGTTAATAATTAGTTTATAAATAAATCAGAGTTTATAATATTTCAATATACTTATACTTATTGATTTTGACTTTGAAACACATTTGTTTTACTTAGGAACAGGCCTTTCCATTTAAAAATGCTAAGTGAAGAAGGAAATATAGTTATAGATGGCTGCATTGTACATTCTTAGAGCCATTAAAATACTGCACTAATTGGTGTTGGGATTTTTAGGAACACCAACATATATATCAGAAAGACATAATAATATGACACAGAAGGTCAATAAAAGGTTTTCACGTGTAGATACAGCGTATAGATACATAAAGAGTGTGAGCTGGACAGGAAACAATAGAACAATAATAATAAATATAAAGTAAGTTATTTAGTAGATAAAAATATAGTTAAAAAACAGATAAAAATATGTGCAAAAAGAAAGATGAATTTTCGATTGAACCTCAATTTCGCCACGCAGAATAAAAATCTCCACTAAGCCGCTGCCTCAAGGATTCAACACTGGAGCAGAAGAGATCTAGGTCATTATGCTTTTTTCATAGCTCATTGAACTGGTTACCAAGTCGCCAAAGAATTGTATTCTGCCTATAGTTAGTTTCTACTACAGGAACAGCAAAACAAACTTTGGGAGCAGCAAATTCTCTTTAAACTGTCATTTTAATGGTGCACGCGACATTCTCCCATTCCATATCATTATTAATTAGGCACCACCTAAATGGTGTTGGTAGCGGAATTCAACGTATCTTTATAGTCGATCAGTGGTACTATTTTACTCAGCTGTGTGTAGGATAACATGTAGATGACAATTCCAAACGATGTCACTGGAAAGGAAAATAACTTTTAAAGTAACTTTCTATTACACTAGCTTCTGCCCACGGCTTCTCTGCATGGTACCTGGATAAAAAGTAGCCTATATATTATTCTGATGTATAAGCCATATTACTGTAAAGTTTCATCAAAATCCGTTCAGTAATATTTGCTTGAAAGAGTAACAAACATCCATCCTCACAAACCTTCGCGTTTATAATATCAGTAGGATAATCAATCAGTCGTTATACCAAGTTTGAAAAAAAGGAAATTAATAATTTCGATTACGTGAACTCAAAATTTTCCTATTTATAAACTATTTTCCTTAAAATTTCATTAAGCTGGTCTAACAGCTTCATCACTAAAATTAAGAATAGGTTACAAGTAAACTCTATTCCTGTTTTGAGGTTTGCACAAAAAATAGCCATAGCCCTAAAACCTGTCTTGAATCGTAGGACCTTGTAAGTTGAGGACTGTCTTACTTAATTCCATGTATTCACTTAATTAAATTAAAATATTTAATTATAAAATCATTAAAATATTTATTTATTAAAAATCATAATACCCATTATAGGTACGTTTCTATCAGTCAATAAGTGTCAACTTTTAAATAGCCTCATTGCTACTAATTTAGTCATCAATTGTGTTTTAAAGAGTCGTTGGTTTTCCTAAAGTAATTAAATAATAATAAATTCACTTTCCTCTCTTCACATTCATTTTATTTAAGTCCATCCAAAGGTTGACTGGAAGAGATCGTTCTAAGTGATAAGGTGATAAGGATATTGTATCCCACAACCTAGTTAATTCTGGGGTTTGCAATAAAGAGTTATCCATCTATCTAAATATTAGGAGAGGTCCAAAACATAAAAATATTTTTACACTCTGAGCCTACAGAATGTGCTCTAGCCGTATCTATGCCTTCTTTATATCTGCGTCCGAAAAAAGTGATACAGAGAAGAATTTATATGAAACTAGTTTCCAGCTACACATTTTAATCTGGTATTTTAATTTGGACGTTACGTAAGTTTCTAATTTTAATTATTTTACACCTGTTTGTTTACGGCTTTAACTAAGCTACAGTTTGATGAAAACAGCTGGCTCATTGAATGTAAAATACACAGGTTCTTCTAATTCTTTGTGTAAATTCAGTTGTTCGAGTTAAACGTATAAAATTAAAAACAAAGGTAATTACCATGTTACTCAGATATTAATACTCTGTACGTTGATTACACGGACGAGAAAAAGTATCCATGACTAGAAACCAATTTTTTAAAATTGAACACAATGCAACCTTTTTACACGTCCTCAAAACGGCGAATAAATATCGCAAGTAGGAAAACCAAAAAGGTTTACGTACGCGTACTGAGTATATCCATACACAATACGCAGAAGATTTCCAAATATATCCATTATGGAGAATGCGCAGGTTATTTTTGCAAGTTCTTGTTGTTCTGGTTGCTCAATGTTTAAGTTCTGATGGCACCCGTGTACGGGCTAGTATTTAGACATTTTATTACTGCGATAGTAAAAAATGTATAAAAAACTGCAACAAAAGTAGCCCGTTTACGAGCACCTTTATATGCTATGGAGTGTCCCAGCTGTCCTTTCTGAGCTACTATTAAACTCAAGCCTTATCTTAGTATAACACCTTGTGAGTTAGTTATGTTTTTAGATCTATAATACTTAAGGGGTGGGTGATGGAATGCAATAACGGATGGAATAATTATTTTGCACATTGTGTGGTTTTCTATAAGAACTGTCAGTTATTATTTTAATTTTGACTTATGAGAAACAGAAACAGATGGGGTCCGATCTTACGTCATTTAATCATAGCGTAAGATCGGACCTCACCTGATGTCCTCCTAACATGTTGCAAGGAGTGGATGAAAGTAGCTGAAGATCGTTCATGGCACTCCGGGAGGCCTTTGTCCAGCACTGGACTTCTATGATGATAACGACGATCAGTTTTGTGTAATCAAAAATATTTAGTCGACTAGGTAGTCCAAATTCACTGCTAAGTTACCTAAAGATTACCTTCGTTACAAATCAAACAATACTTGACCTTAATTACTCGTAATAGCTTCTAAATTCCATTGACTAATCACCACTTGTGAATGCTTGCCTACTAATTAACAGTAAACCAATGATTAGATTCTAAGCGTTTGTTTGAAGAATTTATTGCTTCGTTATTTTTGTTGGTTGATGGTTTAGGTAATGTATCGGTAAATTGTTGAGTTGAAATAGGCGTTTACAACTCTAAGAATATTTTGTTTGATATCGCTGAACAAGACCTTTTATATAATACTCTTGATTTGCACACTTTGCTGAGTTTCGCATACGGTTCGTGGTCTGTCGAGAACCTTTCTTCCCCAGCGGTTATCGGTTCTGCATGCTATATAGTCTGCACATTTCCACTTCAACTTTCTAATTCTGAGAGGTATGTTGTAAAAGCGGATAAAGTATCTAGAATCTTAGATTTTTAGCCGCAGATAACATCGCGTCCTAATATCGGATAAGAACCTAAAATGTTGGATTTTAGCCCGCAGATAACATCGCGTTCTAATATCAGATAGATTCAAAAAAAATATTTCTAGCCCGCAGATAACATCGCATTCTAATATCGGATAAAGTGCTAAAATCTTAGATCTCTAGCCCGCAGATAACATCGCGCTCTAATATCGGATAAAGTGCTAAAACCAGGCTCAGTCTACTCTAGTCGAGTAGGTGCAGTCACTATGCGCCGTCGTCGACACATCCGCGTGAAAAACGAGCTGCAGTGGAACGGAGCCGCTTCCACCGACATAATTTGATCCTTTTACAACGTGTGAATAAAATAGCGCGAAACCTCAATCACTCCAACTTTATTGCAATGGATTTATTCATCAGCTTACAGCCACCGACTGAGATCTCGCGAAGTACTGTTTTCACCTGAGTACACAAACTCTCTACCCCCATACAGGTCCGTAAAAATCCCCGTACCGATTAAACTCACATTAAATCTTCAAAATTGTATACGTAAACCTACCTACCTACCAAGGTTTTATCAAGATTGACTAAACGGTTCGGTTGTTATCGTCAGACAAACAAACATACATACGAACAGATACATACTCATACCACAGATAAAGTAAACTCGTATAAACGCCAGATGCCGAAGTAGGTTCAGAGATCATATTCCGCTTCGCTCACTCTATCAGTTATTTCCGAAACAGTACATTGCAAAACTAAAATTAATCATAATAATCAGGCTGTAGAAGTCCACTGCCATGACGAACGATCTTGAGCAACCTGCATCCACAGACTTTTTGCAACCTATAAGATTTAATCGATAATACTAAAATTATCCTTCCCATAGGTATTTGGGAGAATATACTTTGTCGCTGGGCGACAACATCGTCCCGTTAAGTCAACCAAAAACAAATGAACACAAAATATGAATTAAAAACCAAAGTTAACGCTTATCTAATGCTAAATCTGACTGAAATAATATCTCAGGGATATAAAACGGCTCTTTAACCTCCGTTTAACACTCGGTACCACTAGTCCGCTCTCGAACGAAGCCACAAGAATGCCTTGACGTGTCAAATCTCCCCCTCCCGCACCTCAGGGCTCGGGGTAGCGAGCCCACGGTCTCCCAATTACTGGCGGTAATTGTGGGATTAATTAACAGTCTTTTAAAAGGGGCACTTTGCAATAGGTGACATTCTGTGATCACTGTAATTTTGAATATGCATAGTGAGATGGAATAGGAACAAAGGGAATTAAAGACTTAAGGGAGGCTGAGTAGAGTAAAATTCACTTTTGGGGATAAAACTAAAGGGTAGCTGTGTTCACCTTTGGCAGAGAGCTTACTGTTATTATGAGAGAAATAGTACTTAAAAAATAGGAAAATTTCAGAACGCTTCGCAGTGTCCTCTAGTAACGTGTGACGTTAAAACCTATTTAAGAACCTTTTTTGAAGTTAGACAATCAGTTACGTCGTCGAACATTTCATCGTCTAATGTAGCGCCTCTAGTGACTTGTGGCGATAAACCAACTAAGAACCATCTTTGAAGTCATACAAATCGATTGCAAACCGCATTTTAATCGGATAAGCCGGAGATAAATTGTTACATACAAATAACCTCTTATGGCAAACACATATACAGGCTCCTCACGAGCAATTATTAGTTCCACTTTTCTTAAATAAGTACTTATATATTTTTATGTTTTTCTAGCCCCAGGTTTATTATAAGTGACTCATTTTCCAAGAAATATCTCAAAATGTTATCAACCACTTAAATCGAGAACTTTATATGCAATCCATCATTCGGCAATTAATTACTGACAACACTACGTTTGTTTCTTTATCTCCTTTAATTTATTACAGTTAAACTATAAAATACAAGGGAGGCAGTGTAGAACTATGAATGTGATTGACTGTCCTATCTGTGGGACTTATCTTTGACGGTTTGTGAAAGATGCGCTTGTATAGTGATTTTCGTTTGATATATCATTATATTAGTTCAAAGCTCATACAATTCTGACTAAATACTTTATTAATTAATCATACGTAATATAATCTTCTGTACTGTAGGTACATTCCCTGTGTCGTGGGTATCAGAAACTACGAGTACCGTGGTACTACAACACCAAGATCCAGAACAATTATCTGCAAAACATGCAAACATATTCAAAACTGCAGCTGACTTCACGCCCGCCGCGCCAAAGAAATTGCCATAGGATACCTACGAGTATGTATTTGTTCATAGCTGTTTTCAAAAACCAATACCAAGATATTTTTTCTAGTACCTTCTGTTCTTTTACTGATCGTCCACGACCGCGTAAGGTCATAAGACGGGAGCTGATATCTAAAGGTGTGTACAGACTTGCGAGCACTGCGCGCTCTGAGCAAGCAGCATGCATGTGACGTATTCACGTGTTTAATAAAATTCCGCGTCGAGATCGGGTGGTATCTATCTGTCCTCCAAGGGGTCGACTAGCATAATAGGAGCTCATCTAGAGCCGCGCAACTGACGATAATGTATTGCACTTTGTGCTAATTATAATGAATATATCAAAGCAGTGTTCGCGTGTCAACCAAAAGTTCATATACACATAGAAAGGCACGGCTACCAAAAAGTCCAAGTCAACGGAAGGTAACGCGATGTCTACAGCACAAGTCTCGCACTTAGTGTAGACACCGCAAACCAACCTGTGCGAGTCCAAGCCTTACACTTAGGTATGAATATTTTTTGTTTTTCTTGTTGATTTTGTAAACGCTTGGTTTTTGAACGACGCGACGCGGAGGAAGAAAGTCGCGATCACTCACCCTGATGAAGACTCTCGGAATGAGTCGAAACTTAGTCGGTGCCTTCACCGATAGAGCAGTACGTGAATAGTCAAGTTCACGATAGTTTTTGGAATAAAATATTATTATTAAAAAAGTGGTCGCGTGTCTGTATTCTTAAAATGATAACTAAGCTACAATAAATGCCTGCCTGTAAATTCATAGGATTCGACAAACTCGGTAATGCGGACTATTCAGCTGCGACGTAAGAGGTGCGGTTTCGATTTCTGCTGCGGGACAAATGCTTGCATGATCTGCAGATATTTGTTACGGGTTTGGGTGTTATTGTAACACGGTATTCGTAGTTCATGATACGATACAGGTATTACCAATGTGGAGTCAGGATTATGTATACGTCTGTATGGTGTTTTATTTAATTATTCTTCTATGTTTGACAAATGTTAATTGATTACTACTATACTTAGTATTATAATATACTAGCTTTCGCCTGCGTGGTACTCTGATAAAAAGTAGCATATGTGTTATTCTGATGTATAAGCTATATAACAGTAAAGTTTCATCAAAATCCATTCAGTAGTTTTTGCGTGAAAGAGTAACAAACATCCATCCTCACAAACTTTCGCATTTATAATAGTAGTAGAATGTGCTTCAGGTAAGAGTTACTCAAGCACTTAATCCATATTTAAGTGCTTGCGTAACACTTACCTGAATTTCAAATCCATACTCGTTTTTGTGACATGTCGCGGAGTATATCATGCTACTCCTGCATTGCTATATTGTGACAAATACCGTCCACACTTTGTGATATTGTCTCGCGTATCTACGGTTCCGTAGTAATACTCAAATGTGGACCCACCCTTATGTTATACTGTATAATCTTACTCTACTCTAAACTCTATGCATAATATTATATAGCTATAATTTGATAACGGTAACCGCTTACCAACAGGTGGATCCGTATATTTTTTGGCACGGTGGTGGTACAAAAAAGAAACTGTAGCTAAAACAAAAAAAAACATTCTTCCAACGACCTAACAAAAGGTCAACACTACTCAGGATAAGTTAATCAAACCACGCAACTAGTAGTCTGACAAATTGATACTAAATAATATACATTGTATAAAGTTACTTGTACTGCGGTTTACAATCATTTTGCAAAACATAATATCAAGTGTTATATCTAAATCATGTATTTCAATGATATCACACCTGATATGTTAGGTTAGTATAATAGGTAAACTTTATTTTGCATTAAAGCACTGTCTTTAAGCATACTTTTCACATATGAAACGATTATCGGAAATTGATAAAAGATTGAATGCAATTGTTTGAGAGAGTAGTGGTAAAAACTTACAAATGCAAGAGAAACAGTATTTAATAAAGTTAAAGAAACCAATCCGGAGATGTTCTGGAGAAAGGTCAGGTCAAGAGAACACTTAACCAATGAGCATCCATAAAATGTGTTAAGAGTGAATACAAGTAAATTTGGTGCTATAACAGGATCGTAGAAAGTGGAATCCGCTACCTACTCTTCTGCAAATCAGACGCAGAGACAAATTTATAGATGTGTTTGAATGTCATGAAGAAAAATATGAAGAGTATCTTACCATAACAAAGATAAAAAACGAATGGTGTATCTAATGACAGTCACTGCATCTGATTCTGTCATCGTACTATTTAAAATACATAATTTTAAAAGAGGAGGTAGCCTTGGCATAATCTTGTAGGTAATAGTTTTCTCTGTCCGTTCGTCTGTTTGACGTGTGAGAAACGAAAGGGAAAAATAACGCTTTTCCGAAGACATGCTTTTCCATCTTTTAACTTATGAATAAAGCCAAATACACAAAAAAAATAATGAAAAACTAATCAAACACACCTAAACATACCTCTTTTGCATGTTGTGCCTACTTGCCTTGTGATGTACAAAGTTTCTGCTATTCCTGATAATTTTAATGATTTGCATTTATTGTGTAATATCCGGTTTAGTAAAGCCAAAAAAAACGCCTAGGCGGGAATGAGAATCTCAGTCCTCAAGTAAAATATGTATGGTACATGCATGGAAGGCTTCGGACAGTTATAGATCGCATATCACACGGTACAGACAAGGAACTCACCACCTATTTGTCACTCATTCCGTATTCGGCTCGTCTACGACACGACACGACATCCATCAAGCCGTAGTACACTGTGTTCATCACGTAATGCCTATAAATTTACAGGCTAATGAGAGCCAGTGGATCTCATTGTCTGGTTGAGATTGAGGATAATATTGTGACCTTTGCTACTTAAAAAAAATGCAAGAGGTAAGGATCATTTACTTATCTTTGAGCATTTAAAGTGCGTTGTATTGTGAATAAAAAAACAAAAAGTGGTTCCAATAAGCTACCCTGATATAGCTATTTTATCATGGACGCGGAATAAATGAATGGCATTTGGTATCTGAAATCGTTTTATCTACGATGAGTTTTGAACTCGTAATGCTTGCATAGAAAGGAAAAAGAATAGGTCCAAGTAGCTTACCTTGGCTTAGTTACCTATGTTTCAAGTTTTGTTTGCTATCTGCACCAATTTGGTGAGTATCAGATGTGTATTACGAGCAACGACGGCCCTTATTTTTCGTTCTCTTAATTTTAAGAATATATTGTGTAAATATATTTTCCCAGCTTTAGATCCCCACGCCCGTGTGATTTCGGAATAAACAATCTGGGATATTGCAATTCACAGACAAATGTTCCCACAAATGAAGTTCCGCGTATCCGGTTTGGACGCGAAGGCAAAGTACATCCTCCTGCTGGACATCGTAGCCGCTGACGACTACAGATATAAGTTTCACAACAGGTACCGTCCATCGCCTGTTGGAGTCCACCATCGCACATAACTCTTCTTTCTCGCCTGCCCATGTATAACAATCCATCGAGAATTTAGCGTTGTTGACGCTAGATTGCCGGTCTAATGTGCTCTGACATGGATAATTTATTGAGCAACTGCCGGTGAATTTGTTTCGTCCCCGCAGCATCTAGGATATGGTCAAAATAGTCTTACAATACCCTGTTGTGCTGCATTAGCTACTTTGTCGCTGTAATCTCCTGACATGAGTGCTCTACTTTGATTGCTCAATAGAGACAACTATTCCCGGTTTGCTCAAAAAATTGGCCACCTACGAGCTTTGCCTAGAATTTGGCGTCGTCACTGACGCCACATTGTCGGTCACTAATAGATATCACCGTTGATTGGAGATGCTCATTCCATTTTAACTGCGTTCCGTTACACGCTTGTTTTCATTTAGCTTGTGATTCTCCTCACGCAATGCACTAGTTCCCATCACAATTTCGATGCGTTCTTTAATTGCGTCTAAACAATTTGTAAGAAACACGCTTAATTTAAGGGCAACGACATCGCGCGACGATTCAGCCTCGGAATCAGCCGCCGATTAAGGATTCACCTCACATCTGATGGGTAATATCATTAAAATATCTTTGTCTTAAACGCCGCAGCGGTAATGTAAAAAGCGCCCGACACCAAAGGTGAGAAATACCGATGCTACTCGCACTGTTCTCCCAAATTAACCTAAATTGGGATTAAATTCGACTCGATTAGAGACCTCGAACAAAAAACCTTCCGGGTCGATTCAAGTCGCATCCCTCGGGGGCACGTCGAATCGATAATCATCGTATTTGATCGCGTACACTGTTTGATGGTTGATGACAAGCATCGATAAGATTCGTTCTTCGCTTTATGTCCGTCGATTGTCGAATATCAAACCCGCCGCTCGGATCGCCAGTTTGGCAATATCGAGATGTGGCGATAAACTTCGATTTAATATCCGTTAATTAATACGACCCGAGGATTCTGGCCGAAAATGCGACTGAGTCAGCCGTACACTGATACGGACGCCGACAAAGGCCGACCGCCTAGCACTGTTAATATGGTAATTAATTATTACAAATCTTTGATGCATAAATTACCTAACAATTACTCGATCGAAGGTTTCTAAATTCAACGCGTTACTAGAATATTTAATTGTTTTATCCGATGTAATGGTGATCCGCGATGTCCATTCAGAGACTTCAAGGCATGAAGCCTTGAACCATTTCATATAACACAGTTTTATTGGATTGAAGCAGCATCAGAGCGTACAATAAAGCATCGTTGACTCATGGATGCACAAGCGCAGTAAAATAGGTACTCGTATTGCTATATTAGTCACATCATTTTTAAACCCGGGGTAGGATCAGGTTAGTAAGTACTCGAATGGTTATAAGACTTGTCATAGTGGCAAGAATTTCACTTGTGTAAGCCGTGTAGGACCGCATTTGATCACGTGCGTCGCCGACACTGTATCGTGTCGCAAAACCGCACAATGACGCGTACCGCGCCTTTTTTGGTCGTCCGTGGCGGAAACACGACCTTTTTGTAAGTCGAAAATTCTTCGTAACACCTTGTCGGTGTCGCTTCAACGGGAGCAGATACCTACAAAGACGCGGGCATCATTACCAGAAATGTATTGGCAGCAGCAAAGTCAGCCACACTCTGAGTCTATTACAAAATATATACCTTAAATGTAGTCACGCGTGTAGCAGAAACTAATTATTGTGTAGAAAACATTTTGAGTTGGGTATTGGTTTAATGTTAGATCGCTATGCATTGTGACTCATCATTAGACATAGAGAAACATTGAAAGCGTATTGAGCACAAGAAACGAAATCTAATTAACGCGAGACAAGATCACAAGCTAAAACAGTCGATTCTCGGTAGTAAACGTATGTAAAAAGCGAAAACTAGTCCAGCAAGTCTCACAATCGACGTGATGTCAAATCGTTGTAGCAAAAGACAAGTACCAATCCATGTTTTTCTCCGTGTTGCTTGCAGACGTATGTTTCCTGCCTACAAAGTTCGTGTTTCTGGTCTTGATAAAAAAGCGAGGTACATTTTGCTAATGGACATCGTAGCTGCCGACGATTGCAGATACAAATTCCACAACAGGTATAAATAAAAGGGAATTAAATTAAAATAAGAGTTTAGTTCGGGTTTTGATCTTATTTTAATGTAATTCGAACATGAAGGCAAGAAGCATGCGTATTGCGTACCTACCTACTTACGTATGAAATGTGAATTCGGGAGATCTGCGGTTTCATAATACACTAACGTAAAAAAACGATAGCGGCGTTAATATTGGTAGGGAACATTATTTTCCCAATTTGAGAGGTTTTCTTCTTTATCTGTGACATGAGTTAGTTTATAGTTCCTCAGAACTGGCGCTGTACCGAAGGTTAAACGCATAACTGTGGCAAAAATGTGGCTTCTCTACGTTGCCATCTATAAGCGTCCGGGAACTAACCAGGCCTTTTACTGATAAAAAAAGACCTCTCATTATTACACTTGCTTAACGCTCATACCATTAAAATTCACGAATTTGTCCATAATAATTTCAACTCTCTCTGAGTTTCGGTCAATATTACAGCACGTTCAAAGTTATGGTCCTTTGAAATCTTTACGTTTCGTTGCACGCAGATCTCTTTTCGCATTACGTTTTGTGCATGACTGTACTGGTGTATTTGTTTTAAGATTGCTTGTTTGTCACTATTTACTGAACGCATTATATCTAAGCACCATTTATTATTTTGTTTATTTGTAATTTGTTAGTTAATGCATGTGGTATGTGTGATAGCAGGGTTTAGTTTACGCATGTACCTACCTACTTCGTCTTTGTACTCCTACAAGTTTAATGAAACAAAAACATACCATTTACTTCTATCTAGTTATTTTCTGCTTTACTTTTTTTAATAACAACTTTTATGCTACGAGTATGGCTGTAACTTCTTCCTACTCTATGCCCGTATAAGCTGATGCAAGCCTTAGGTACTGACTTATTGTAATTAAATCCGTCCCTAGACTTACCTAAACATGTGTAGACAGGCATTATTCTGTTGCTGCTATTTCAAAAGTCCCTATATAAATTTATCACCATTTCTGTCCAAACCTCAAAAATTTACACCGACTAAATGTCGATGCCTTGATGATGTACAAACACCAATGCCTGCTCTTAGTTGAATTATTAGTTTTTAATGGGGGTCTTTATAACCTTTACCTTTAATCAGTCAATACGTGACCAAGGCTGTTACAACACAGCCGAAACTTTGGGAAAATAATAAAAAGGTAAACGCAATTAAGTCCCGCGTACAAACTAATAATAAAATTATGCTTACAGATAGCGAAAGTTTCAAAAATATCGTTCTTACGGTCAAATATGGAAACGCTACTCAAATTTGAGATAGAGTTGGAAGATGACGCTTTAAGCAATATATAAATCTGTCACTTTCTAACCGTCTCAATACAGCCTTTCAGATTTTGGAGGTGAGTGGTTTAAATGTGTAATCTCTGTCCAGTCGGTGGATGGTCGCTGGCAAAGCGGACCCGGAGATGCCGAAGAGAATGTACATTCATCCCGACTCGCCGTCAACGGGCGAACAGTGGATGCAGAAGGTGGTGTCTTTCCACAAACTGAAGTTGACAAACAACATCAGTGACAAGCACGGTTTCGTGAGTACCTATTTATATTTACAGATTGGAATTGGTGAAGATACTTGTCCATAATATTGTCAAGAAATATAAAAAACACGGTCCATCCATATTTTGTCAATATATATGGATAAAACATGGAATTAAAAATTAACTTGTCCATCCAATGCCTGCGATAAGTCTGCGTATTGTACCTCTGATTTAAAAGGTGTGAAAGGGTATGTTCTATGTAGTTCATAGCAAGTTCAGCCTCCCTATTCTGTGTCTGAAAGTCACGTTGACAATTTAAATAAATAGGGGGCTGTTCTCAAACATAGTATCTTATAAAACCTAGATACCTATTTAAGTTACTAATTAAAAAAACCTTGATAAAAGGTACGTTATGTTTTGGTAGTTTTTGAAACTATCGTTGCCTTTGCATAGATTCTTTCTTCAAGATTGCTTCCTTCGAATAAACTTTGTCTTTTATCAAAATTTTCACCAGTTCCAATCCACCCTTTTTGCTTGACATGTCTTGTGTTGTCCTTTTCATAACCATGAAAGCCCATATTTATCTCACAATAGCCATGTCAAAATACAATACAACCGAAGTAGCATTTTGGAGTACCATCGTTTTTGTTACATTTTTTCGGTACTTATAATGTGGATGATATTATAATCATGGGTATCGGCACAGAATAATAAGAGCATTAATACAGAGACGTCACTCAGGGGTGTTCCGTCCCACCGCATCCAAAAAAGATTCCCGCTAGTATCCACTGTGTTATTGGAATATTAGATAAATTTGACAAGGTAGGTACTTAGGAATGAGTGTACCTCGTGGAGTTATAAGTTAGGGCCCGGTCAAACTGGTGCGGTGGTGATGGAGGTGGCATCATAGGGAAATCGTTGTCAAGTGGTTGTCAAAGTTCGCGTGAATGAATTGAACTTATAATAACTCTACGAGGAACACTCGTCGTACAACTATTTTTGAAATTTGAAAAGATTGGATCTAAAACCCGTGCAATTAAAACTCATTTTCCATTGTGCGCTGACTGAAGTGACATGCGCCTATGGTTATAAGCCCATGGCCCAGCGGGTGAGCATTGTAGGGTACGGTTAATAGGCTCTATTTACATTGGGCTATCATCGTTTGCCTTTCAATAGTGTATTCAGGTAGGAAGCGGCCGTTAGTTTGATTTATAGACCTTTTTTTAAGGAATTGTATCTCCCTTGTGGTTTTATAATGTTTACATTTCAAAAATAGCTAGTTATTTAAAAAAAAAACACTTTTGTAAACGTACAGCGATTACATATTCCAAAAGCATCATAATGTACCTATTTAATCAAATAACGTAGTGGTTATTTTGGAGCTGCGGGTAAGGGTACCCTAGCTTCTTCTCTGGAGGCTAAAACTTCTCGGGGAACTGCCTCGATGCCTTCCCGGCTCAAGCTAAACAATCTGTGTTACAAATGTGATATGGCAGAGTCATGGACTTGATAGTGATAATCGCTCTCGAGACATATTGCAAGATTTCAACAAATAAACTAGACTTTGCAATTTCTCACGCGCCATAAAAACATCAAAAGCCACCCAGATTCCAATTTCAAAAACCCAGTTTCATTTTCAAAAAGGCTTCCGAAATCGCCTTTACATAATACACTTGAGCGCGTTTACACCGCGATTCAATCATAGATAAGACGATTGTTTTTCTTGTTTTTTTTTACGTGTCAGTCCTCCTTTGTCTTTGACGAGGGACAGGTAATTGAAATAACGACGGTCGCGCCACGGTATGCGTAGAATTTCGACCAGCTGACTGAGTTTTTGCTATAAACGGAATGCTTTATTTTTATATTTATAATAGAAGTTAATATTGAAGAGTAAAAATGACAAAATTCATAGAAACAATTTTGTGTTCTAACAAAATTGCTTCCGTTTGACCAACTAAACTCGAAAATAAACATTGTTTTATTTTTTATAACTACATATTTGCTTTGTACAAGAGAAGTAGGCAAATAATAACAAGCCCTACTTAATAAAAACGCTTGATTTTAATAGGTATCCTTTAAAATTATAATGATCAAGAAAACACATGCCGTCAAGTCCGCACTTAAGTACCCATTAGTCAATAAATTATAAAAAAAACAAACATCCCTGCAACCACGTCATATATCTGTCGCAGGTATCTACAAAGATTGGACGATAGATGCTTTGTCTTAATTTTTTTGTCCCATTCTGTCAAACATGCCGATTTTAAACGCCGTTTATTTTTCATATCGATGTTATTGATGACGGTTAGTATTTTGAATTGTACGATTAATTTTGTCGTAAGTAACTAAGTAGGTACTTGATACCAGCAGCCACTTGATTCCTCGGCTAATAAATGGACTACCTACTGATTTACTCGATATTATTATTCAAACAAATATTATATTCAAACTGAAATACTATTTTATAGCTAACCTAGAACATTACCTACAAATTAATATTTACCTATTTTTCATATTGTAAAAACGGGAATTTTCACGTACTGGACTATAGGTGAAAGCACCGACTAAGTTTCGACTAATTCCGAGAGTCTTCATCAGGGTGAGTGGACGCGACTTTCTCCTCCCGGGGTTATATTCGGAAGCTGTGTATGTTATTTTGTATGTAGGAACACCGATTCTTACATGATCGGTTCTACTTATATGGTTTTACTAGCTTCTGCCCACGGCTTCGCCCGCGTGGTACCTGGATAAAAAGTAGCCTATGTTTTATTCTGATATTTAAGCTATATTACTGTAAAGTTTTCAGTAGTTTCTGAGTAACAAACATCCTCACAAACTTTCACGTTTATAATATAAGTAAGATTAGGATTAGGATAGAGCCAAATCACCTTTGTGTTCGCACTGTGACCTGACAGATAATAAAATCATTTAATTGGATAAAAAGAGGTAACTTTCTTGGGCAAAATAATATTATTTTACTTAACCGGTCGCAATTTAAAAGTAGCTTAGAGTAACTTGTTGAAGAGAAAATCTAATTTGTGTGTTTTTCTTAACCACTGTATTATGAAATTGTACCTACCTATATAAAGATAGGTTTCGATTTTATATCTCCGAAGAAACTATAACTAATATTATTTTAAGTTTCTTGAACAATATAAAATAAAATAAATAATGCTGGACATTTTCCACACAGCATCATCTAGCCCCAAAGTAAGCAGAGCTTGTGTTATGGGAGCTAAATGACTGATATACTACTTATTTACATTTTTTTTTGTAAATTCATTTATATGCATAGAAAACACCCTGACCCAAGACAAATATTTGCAAATTATACAAACATTTGTCCAACGGCGGGAATCGAACCCGCTACCTTCTGCATCTCAGGCGGGCCTTCGCCCATTGCGCTACAGAGGTCGCCTATATAAAGTATATCTGTAGTAAGTATATATAAAGTACGCAGCCCTTTTATGACCGCCTAATTGATTGTTTTGAAGTTTCTTAATTCACTATGATTTTACTACAGGCACGTGTTACGTTACGTTTTAGAATTATTTACGGACAGGCATATCTGATTTCATTTCAAGAATTTGGTAGTCTTTAAATTTCTCTGATTCGTTTCAATGTTGGTAATCATAAAATGTGTTCAGTCAAAGAATATGTATGATATGAACAGAGCAGTCACTCATTATCAGGCTATCTTCTGACTAAGGCTTCACCGGTATAATACCTGGATAAAAAGTACCGTCATCAGTCATCACTGATGACGTCATCGCACGATATTTTTTTTATCGTGAAGCTTCTTCTGCCTAAATGCACAGTGACATTAATAACTAAATGACTACTGAATATGTAGCTCGTACACGTTTTTACAATCTCATGTCGCTCGTGGCCAAACAGTAATTATTAATTTTATATTGCTCAATAAATACTGTTTTGCACAAAATTCAAATAAAAAAACTATAACTCTATAGTTTTATTCCAAAAACTATCGTGAACTTGACTATTCATATTGTAAAAACGGTAATTTTCACGTACTGCACTATCGGTGAAGGCACCGACTAAGTTTCGACTCATTCCGAGAGTCTTCATCAACTCAGTGTAGCAACTCTATAGTAGCTACACTAATTTATCCTCTCTCAAAAAAAATAAGATTACAATTAATTACAATTAATAAGAACTCTCATGATACTAATTAAATGATTTGCATAACATTTTAACGTTCCCTAAATTTTCTAGTTTTAAGAGATAATAAAATTAAATAAACTAAAACAAACAGCGTGCGTAGCGGCCGAAAAGCTTAAATCAAGTCACAAAATAATTAAGTAGTAGGTTTTTTCCACCATAGAATAACCATTACTACTATACGCTAAAAGTCTCACTCTGAAAATATTTAACAGATACATAATATTTATAGTTTACTCTGCAGGACACTCAAAAATACTCCATTTAAAATGTTAATTACATCATTGCACGTCTTACTCACTGACTGATAATCACCTGAATGTAAGTCCTAGAAAATTTGGAGGTCAGGTTCCTTCTGATGTGTCTGGGTGCATTAAGAATTTCGAAATAACTCATTTTTAGAACGAAATAAATTTAAGAGTGGCGCAGGCGTTCTACCGACAAAAGGTCGAGGATATATTGAGTGCAATCACTCTTATTTACAACACCTTTGGGTTTAGAGCAACCACTTTTTATGATGCAGTTAACAGATTTATGAATTGGCGTGTCGCCTGTTATAATGACATACTTCGGTGCAAAAAGCGTTCGATAATTTTATTGGAGCAATACCTTTCGGAGTTTTATGATGTGTATCTTCTGCTCATATTTTATACTCTTTGTCTGATTTGATGGTCTGCTTTGATGAGGTTTGATAGACCCTTTGGTTTGGAAAAGCCGCTATTGGGTTTATATCTTTTTACAATACAAATTAAAGGCTTAATTGGTCCAAAATCGAAGTAATTTCCAAGTTACCTTAATTAATTTAATCAGTCAGATAATAAAACAATTCATTAATTATATTTTATCATAAAATAACTATACTAATGTCCTGTGTTTTATACTGTATATATTTGCCATACTTGTTTTTTTAACATAAGTTACAATATATCTCAAATTGACAAGAAAGAACGAGTGACGCAAAGAAATAAGACAAAAAAACCCGTGATAATGATATCAATAAAAACCTCTCAAAGATACTCAAGATTTCATAATCAAGGATTATCTACCTCGCAACCGTTTTTACCAAAACATCTTGAATTCACAAAAGAACCCACTTGGGGTATACTGAAATTAACCATAGACGAAAGCGTCTAGTATATTTTTTCGATGTCTACCACTTTTAATTGTGTTCTGGTAATCCTCAGCCGATATCATTCAAGCATCTAATTCGATGTATTGTGAGCTCGGAGTGTCTTTTCGATCGTGAAACAGATGGCGGGCTCGCAAATTCGGATGCTTCGATTAAGATGCGGGCTGATGAGTTAATAGAGCATTTCGATAGAGCCTTTTTAAAAAGGCTTTATTTTGTCTGTACAAAGACGAACGATCATTGAGATCTATCATCGTGTGATGTTTTTTTTTTGTTTATTCGATACCCTCTTATGCCTATTTTTGACATAATCACGCAGGTCTATAACTCTAGACATGTCTTTTACTCACATTAAACAAAGGATAGAGGTGGACAACTTTTATCAAACTGATAAAGTTATCGAGTGATTATGAATGAGGGTGTAAGTCAACAATTAGGGATAATCCCACCTATAGACATTTAGACATGTCTTTTTGAGAAATAGATCTGACTTTCAAAGGACTACGAACAAGCTTGTTTGATCTGTATTAAACCCAAAGCTTCAGGCAATGGCCTGGATAAAGTAAGAACAAATACATGAAGATCACTCTTCCATTTATTATTGATTCTAAACCCCAAAGTCTTGATATTTCTCGATCCGATTATGCCGATGTTGACGCAGTAGCGGCTTGCTTTCCGCAAGATGACACAAAGTTTCACACGACGAAAATAAATATGTAAAGCACAAAGGGCCGGTGAATGGTTCGCTTGCTTGAGCAGCAAAGGGCATATGCCTTTGCTGCTCAGTAATTTATATACAGTTATTGATCAAAAGGTGTCCTTTGGCAGGCATTGGAGCGACAGCGGTGAGCCCGGCTGAATTGTCTATTAGGGGTGATAAAATCTTGGGCCATCTTGAAGGGTGACATTGGCATTAATTTATCGAGTGCTTTTAGGGTGATTTTTTCGATAGTCAATACAGCTTCACTAGTACCTATTGATAGCTTAAGAGTAGTATCGAGGTCAGACCTGATAGCTTTTGTGGTTCATACTAAAAAGTTTCCAGACAAGGGTATTGTATCACTATATTTGCAGCTCTTTACATAACTTTAACACAGCTAATCTAAATCAAACTCAGGCTTAAAATAATCTTTTACCGTTAAATAAAATGTTAATGTCAATAATTTTAAGGTCTTAATAAAGAAGACTAGGAATGCAGGTGTTGATTAGATTTTCATCGAACCATCTCACATTACTTTAAATTTTATTTCACAAACAATAGTGGATTTGCTGATTCATTTGTAAAAGTTACATACCGTACTATAGGTGAAGACACAGACTAAATTTCTACCTATTTTGAGTGTCTTAGTTCTCTCTCCGTCCTCGTTAGTCTATTTTACAATATGAATGACTTTAAATAAAAAAACTAGCAATTTAAACTCTGACCAAATATTAAGATAATTGTCTCCCATTTTCTCAATAATTTCACTTCGAGATGTTACAATCCACTGATTTTTGAATACGATACTCAAATGGGACTTTGTCGAGGACCGTCCTTTGAGCAATCGAGCAAATATAGGTGTAGTTGATTGGACCTTTCGAACCGGCAAACAAAGGGGCATCCATAATAACCCTTTTGTAAAAACTTATATTCACTTACACAAAGAACCTATCTTAGGCCAAAAAGGTTGTATTCAACATCCTTGAGATGTAAGCTCAAATCCGTTTTTGCAAGCCTCAGTGAGTCAAGATGAAAGTAGGCACTTTAAAGTCGGCTGTAAATTGCGTGGTGGCGCCGTCTGCGGTACTACTTTGGATTTTTATGAGAGATTAAGCTGATTGATCTTTGAATAGCATTACTTTTAAGATACTAACTCTGATTACTGATTTGTAATTGTGGCTTTTTAGGCATTTTTCCTTTATGTTTAAAAAAGTTTTGATGCATCTATAATAATTTATCTTAAATCTCTGTACTGGCAGCTAGGCACTAAATGATGTATGATGTATTTAATAATAACTTGTTTGCAATGTTGCTAAACAAAGTGGAAAATAAGAATAATTAACTGGACTAGAGAATTTAAGTCTAGGTTCTAAGATTAAGGTTTATAGTCATTCCTCAGAATCTGTGCACCTCCAATAAAATCATCCTGCACACAAAATACCTACAGCTAAATGTTTTGGAGTCTGTATAATGTTACAGGCAAACATGGGGTCAGTTAGTAGGTAAATAATGCAACTTTCCGTATTCCTACCAGTATTGTATCGGGGACCAACTACTTGAGTTACTAGTGCTAGGGTTGTCAAAAATAAGCATAAAAAGTTAAGCAAATAAATATTTTAGTACTCATTCCAAAGAGGTCTAAAAATTTGATGTATTTTTTTTATCTTCCTTTATTTCAAAATTACTGGCAATACCTTAAAATCGAGTTTGTACACTAAAAACCTTAATAGTTAACTGACAACCCTATAAAATCACCACTCTTGATTCGGATTAGGGCTTCATAATACTTGTATGGATACCTAGTATTAACCCGTACTGCGGTCATTTTATACCCATTTACTAAACAGCCCTCCTAACTGACAGCTGTCAAATTTACACATTAAAACCCGCGTGTCTAGAGTCACATGACGGATCGCAAAAACGGATACTTTGCACTTTATGTTCTGGGTCATAAAGTCCTGAACTATTGTCATAATCCCATTGCATTCTAGCTCTTATCTTGCTGCATCATTTTAAGTTTCGCTCGTAGATTTAAAGTTGACGTTTCAAGAGGAATACCCGTTAGGTTTTTCCAGCCAAATTACGCACAGTACGATCCGAGTCGCTCGTTCCCACGGGAGGTGGGGCCAAATATTTGCAGTAGATCAGGTCTGGATCAAATGCAGTACTTCGAATACACTGCTAAGTATGAGACAGTACTACGGAAACTCGAACTGAAACGGAAGAGTTTTTTGATCAAAAAGTATAATACTTTGAGACTTTTATGACTTCTTATATTTTGTTACTATTTCAGATTTACCTCGTGCAAATTCAAGGTTTTCCTTGGATTCTATCAATCACGTCTATTCTGTAAATTGATAAGTTGTAAAAAACTTAATAAGCAAAAATAGATCTAAACGTATTTCTATATTCCATAAAATCTCTAGAAAACTCACTTGTTTTTCGACTCATACTTACAATCCATTAAGCACTTATAGTAGCTGTTAATCTATTTGCCTATAATATTGACACTGAGCCGTTGTAACTGAAAAAGTGTCAAACGATACATCTGTTTTGACAAACGTGTCAATATTGGGTATTCGCACTCAGCTTTGTTTGATCCGGCCACTTGCCCACTTGTGTCGGGATTTCGTATTTTTATTTTTTGTTATGAATTCGGATACATTATTTTACTAGCTTCTGCCCACGGCTTCGCCCGCATGGTACCCGAATAAATAAGCCTATGTGTTATTCTGATGTATCTTACTATGATTATAAACGTGAATGTTTGTGAAGATGGATGTTTCCTACTCTTTCACGCAAAAACCAGCTTGTACATCAGAATAACACATAGGCTACTTTTTATCCGTGTACCACGCGGGCGAAGCCGTAGGCAGAAGTTAGTAAGCTATATTACTGTAAAGTTTAGTTTAGTTTAGTTGATTTTGCGTGAAAGAATAACAAATATCCATCCTCACAAACTTTCACATTTATAATAGTAATAGGATCAGTCTGATGTTATCTGTCTCTGACTAACCCGTTCTTGGTATGTTCATAGATCAGCGTTCTGAGTATTATATATGGATCTGAGGATCATGATGGGGATTACAGTTGTGAGCGTGTTTGTAAATGTGTTTGCTGATTTACTTTCGGATTGTTATTTTTTTTTTTTTTTAATTTTGGGAGAGTTTCAAATGTAACGTAGCTGGATTCTCATTACTCAACAGGGCGTCCCTAGAACATTTGAATTATCCCGAAAGGGGGTGATTTTGCTCATGAAAGTTAACAAGTTTTCCTTATTAGGAAAAAAAAATCCCTATAATTTTTCTTCAGCTAAAATCAAGCCTAATCATTTGAAAGGTTACTGGTTTGCGTTATAGAGTTTTACTATAGTAAAACCCTAGTAACTCTATATGAATAATCATAAGTATTTTTAGCACACTCTCAGATTTTTTTTTGATTATTTTTTTAATTTTCCATTCACGCTAACGCGGCAAAGAAAAACTTGGCAACATCTAATGTCATTTTCATACAATTCAATCCTTCCACAGGCGTTAACGCTAACAGAAAATGGTATTTGTCTAGACATCCTGTTTTAACTGTTATCTACAAGCAGTATATTACTTCAAGTAGCACAATATAATATTTATATCTCCTCCCTATATTATACTGTTATATATAACAGTTATATATATAATATATATTATATGTAACCTATCCAACTTATTTTTTTCTATTATATTATGTTTATGTTCTTTTGCAAGTCGTCAACTTACTTTGTATCTTTCTATTTAAGTACTTTTCTCCGGAAACCTTTAATTAATAAATAATTCTGGACATTTTTCACACAGCATCATCTAGCCCCAAACTAAGCAGAGCTTGTATTATGGGAACTACATGACTGATATACTACTTATAGAGGTATATGCGTATCTGCGTCTCAGGCGGGCCTTCGCTCACTGCGCCACAGAGGTCGTCAGTTAGCCGTCAGAAAATATGCACTGGTCTACCCAAACACATTCTACACTTATATCTGTTTTTATTATGTATTACCTAGCTGTAAGTTTTCCTAAGATTTTGAAAATAAAATAAAAATAACGGTACCTCGATAAAATGGTAGAATCTTAGGTAAACTTTGGTAGCAAACAAGTTAAATCTCAGGTCAAACTAAAGAACAACTCGAGTTATCTTAAGAATTAGTAACCGTTTACGTCTATTATCTTCAGTACATTCCATTACAGGCGGTATGAAGTTCGTGTAAATACCGTCGTCTCAGTTTCCATACGAGCTAATAAGTTGGCTAACTTGAACACTTGAGATATATCCTTTAAACACTAACTTAGACTCAAATTTTAGGATATTATCACGACTATATTGCGTTCTTAACTATTCCTCAGCTGACGTTTGGTTGACCTAAAACAGTAAAGAATAGTTAAGAAAGCAAGAAAAACATTTATTTAGTACAACATAAAAAAACAACTTTGCAACAAAGTTAGGATGGTAGGATAATTTATGAAAAAAAACTAGAATAGCCTACTTAAAAGCATAACTGAAACAGAAATGCCCCACGTACCTTATCAATCCATCTATGTACCTAGACAGTTAAATGTCAAAAATGATGGTATAGTTCGTGGTTTAGATGTAATTCATCCTAAAATCATGCCAAACCATGATAATTTCAAATCTACCTAGTACCTAAGATATAAAACAAACAACATTGGTAGGAATTTCAGCGGTTCGCGTTAACGAAGTCGTAGGCAAATCATAAAATGGTTCTTCTTTAAATATGACTCTTAATATGGCTGCGTTATAGCCATATGCACACCCCTTTATATCACGTATTCCGAAGTAGTTTAATGTGCGTGACGTTACGGCGCTCGACTGACACCTGCCCTGGGCGTTGAAATAGCTATATATTATGTTTACTAGCCTCTGCCCACGGCTTCGCTCGCATTGTACCCGGAAAGGTAATATAATAATAGCTGTATCAGTGGTAGCTGCTCCGGATTTTTTTATCAATAATCACCTAAAAATATAAACATCCATACTTTGACATGCATAATATTAGTAGAGCGGTGTTGTATATATTAGTAATATCTTATATAATATATGTATACTTATAATATGACTGCATTATTAAGAAATAATATCATATTTAGAAATAAGAGATGTCCTGTCAAATCGGTTGGATTGGTTTGGATCCTATTAACCAAATGTACGATTCAAAAAATTCGTTTGGTTCAATAATTCACGGCTTGTCCAGTATGCGATTGGACCTTGAACATTTGTACTAAATAAGACTGTCAAAAGTTGGTATTTTCTTTCATTGGAATAATTAGAGGAAAACGTTTGGTTTGTATGCAGTAGGTATACATCCGCGGAACTATGATTAATGAACAGCTTCAAATAAATGTAAAAAAGAGTCCGCATCGGCAATGTCCCAGGTGTTTCAGATGTTAAATGAAATGATAGTACAATAGGCGACGGTAGCCGCTTTCCATCAGGAAGACCGCTAGCATGTTTGCCTCGAATTTGTGTTTAAACAAAAACATAAGTTCAAGTATTATACATTTTTCTATTCTATACTAAGGAACTAAACATTTACTTTTTCCTACAAAATAATAATGTTTCTGCCACTAAAGGCACGCATCATATACCTACTCGTAATATTGTTCTGTGATGCCACTTTATAACTGTTTTGAGGGGTCACACGTCAAAATATTTCCTTTGAAATTCGTGGCACTAGGAGGTAGGGTTGCCACGTTGGTCATAGTTGGTTCAAAACGAATAAGTAGACTATAGACATTAGACTATGAAGGCTTCTTTTCAACTGCATTTTCGTCAGCAATAGCTCAACGCTTCTGTTTATGCGGTTCCCTTCGAACCTGATCTGATAACTAATTCTTGGGTAGGTACAGAAGTTATATTACGAACTCTTCATGGTTCATGGTTCTAGACTAAGAATATCTGACAATTTTATTTTTAAAATTTTAACATGTTTATTGTTCCAATGGTTCAGTAGGTCAAAGGTCATCAATAGGTAATCATAAATATTTTAAAACTTTTTTAGTAAACCTTTGTACACCTTTTGACAAACAAAAGAATTTGCAGGCACGCCATGCCTGTAAATTCCTTAGTTGATCTTATAAAAATAATATCTAGTGCAAGTGACAGCCCTATCAGAAAACAACAGAGATATCAAATACATTACGCATAGAGTATGCGGAATATGTAAAATTGTCGTTTTCACGAGTCGAGGAGCAAGGTGTGAGGGTGACGAAGAAATAATAAAAATATTGTAGAAAATATCATATAAATGATAGAAGAGTATGACGGGAGGAAACGAAAATTCCTCACACGTCTCTGCGGATTTTAATAAAAATTTCTGTGATTGAAATGATTGCAATTCATAACCACGAATGTTTCAAAAGTACAATTATTTTCAACACATTTACTAATCTGTATCATCATTAACCAAATTAGCCGGAAAAGTCCACTCCTGGTAGAATAAATGCCATGACGAACAATCTTGAACTACCTCTACGGACTTTCTGTGAAAGTAATAGATAATTATAGTCAGTGGCATGATAATAAAAATAAGTAAAATAGCACCATAATGTCTAAAATACGCGAAACCCTAAAAATATTTAACTAAATAATAAATAATAATTTTTAAATTCTTTAAAAATTATGGAATTTCGATTATTCATAAGTTCTCGCGAACATATAAACAAGAGTTCACGAATAAAAACACAATATTGAAGTGCCTGTAGGCGGTGGTATCTCCATCATTTTGTGCCTGTCATGCAAAACTATGTCATATCAACGAAATATGTCGTGTCAAGTCTCACATTTACGACTTTTCCATGCAAATCACCACAATAATGGATGAGCTTACGCCTCTTGTCGTATATCAAGTTTGGCTGTGTCGTAAACACCTATTTTGGTGGTTATTCTTTGGATGGAACAGTCAAATCTCTTTGTTGTATCACTTTTACTTATTTATTACAGAATATTTATCTTTAAAGCTATCTCTGTCACTGATTGATACTGCGTTTATATATACGTCATTTGCTTATGAATTTTGACTACTTAGCACTACTAGCGGCGGAATAATAATAACAAAAGTTTACATGGTACAGACAAATTAGACAAATTATTAAGCACTACAGAATTAGGAACGATTCCTAATTAAAAATAATTGTACCTCGGTTTATCTCTGTTCCCCACACTAGGTCTGAAAGCCTGTATAGTGGCGTCACAAGGGATTCGCCACGGACTCTCTTCGATATGAGATGTTTCCTGTGTCAACTAGCTAACTTAATTGTCTTAATTCGATACAAATAACTCTATGGTACCCAAGGAAAATAAATAATAAACAAAAAAAAAAATACATTTAAAGAAAATTAAAAAAAATGATAGGAAAAAGGAATACTAATACATATTTAGCCACAGATTAATACTATAGCCCTCTTCATCGATTTGGACCATATTTATTCGTGATTTTGAATAAAACGTTTGCTACTGCTTATCCGGGTAGGTACTAGGCGAACATAGCCGTGGGCAGAAGCTGGTATAAAGATATGGTACGAGTATCTTGTTCCAGTCTGTGATTAAACTATGTCATCTACCATATCAATCGAGTATTAGAACGGGTCATACATGGGTGAAAGAGTACAAAAATAACGTTAAAAAAACGTATGCTGCCAGGACGCAGCGGGGCGATCACACTAATTTCCCATGGCTGGTATCATCGGATGGGATGAATCGTATCACGCTAATTTGTAAGCTGGACGAGCCATAGATGGAGAATGCAAATAAACAAAATTGGTTTCATATTGGACGTTCCGTTTTCTGGATGGATGGGCCATTAAAATAAGGAACTAGTGTCAAAATTGATTGCCATCTCGATAGCCATGAGTTAATGTGATCGCCCCGCTGGTTTTATAAAAACATTTTTTTGTTGACCGTACCTAATAACGTAAAAATAATGATGCTGCTAGGGCAGTCACGTTATTTTTTGTCTTTTTTACCCTATATATGATCTGCCACCCTATACTGTATCTGAAAGTCAGTCGATGACGAACGTTTGATATGTCAAATGATAAAGCCCTTATTCTGTGGCTATATTGATAGTAACTATGTGTAAGTTAAGTTAATAAGTTAAGAAAGGTACCCTAACTAAGGTAGTTACTTAGTTTGTGCGTCATTAAAGCCTTGTGCTGGAAATCAGCGCTGAGAATTCGTTCGCAGCATATGCTGAGCTCAAGGCTTTTCATACGAACCTAGTACATATCAGAATGTCGGCCCATCCAGTTTTTGTGTATGTGTTATTTATTGTTGTTATGTACAGTTCAGATGAATAAATGTTTTCTTTCTTTCTTTCAAGTGAAAATCATTTTAAAAAATCTTCAAATTAAAATCAAGTGACTTTCAGGTACAGAATACGGCGGCGGACCCGATACTCAACTGATAGATTCAATAACTGTGTCCTGGTCTATTATTATCAGCACTGCAAAGTAGATCTGTCAAGTAGAAGCCTCATTACTACGATTATGTCTCAATTTAATCGAAGAAACCTACGAATCCATATTTGGTCAAAATGGCTGGGCGGGGGCAGGCTGGCCTCTGATTTTGAAAGGACTACAGCACTTAAGTCATGTCCGTATAAATTACTGTAATTTACCTCGTAATACGATGCCTCTCAGATGATTCTCTATAACGGGTGAGGAGTATTTACTCAAGCGTGGCTTTTGGTGGTCTGCTCATACTTTTGGTACTTATAATCATTTAATTTAACAACATTTTTGTACATTTCCACTTGCGGTTATAACTTGTTTATAAGATGGCTACTTTATAACTTTTGAGGAGAAATAATACTTAATTGGAATTCGGTAAATTTTGGTTCGCGTTTTTGTGGTAAGTTATTTTGGAAAGACGCTTGAGGAAGGATACAGCATTATATGGTAACTTCTGCGTGAAATGTTCCAACAGATAACTTTCGCCATTCTCTTCTGCCAGCCACCATAGCTCAGGCATTTGTAAAATTTCCATTTTGATAAGAAATTTTGCGCCGAAACAGATCGATGAATTTTCATCTTGTGAATATCATGATTTGAGTTCCTATTGTTTTTTATTGATTTATATATTTTGTTCATAATTCTTCTCAAACAGAAGGTAAACAAACTCCACCTAAATTACACCATCAAACGTTCCTATTCAAACGGAACACATAAAAACGAACAACACGTGAAACCGTTAGTTTGGCACCCCCCTTAATAATAGGTGATTTGCCCCCTTCACCCACATATAGACACGGAGGGGGTCTATCCAAAGCACCTTGAGCTTTGGAGAAAGACGGAAGTTGTCATGTTTTAGGAGGGTTAAAAGGGCGTGAGGGGTCTGGATTTTCTGGTGTTTTTCTAGTAGATGCGTGCCTTTGGCCCATCCCGCAGGTTTCAGCCTAATGCCACTTGTATCGGCGTTTTATTGTGACACAGTCGTAGTTCTCTGAATCGTGGAGGCGAAATGTTACCCGAATTTTCGGAAGTACGAATATATGCTCGCAGTGACGTTTTTATTGGCACTAAACGTAAAATAAAAGTGAAGTTGGAGTGTTTGGCTCTATGTGGTTTTATTTTTGTTTTTATTTGTCTAACTTTATGTAGATGATGTTCTGTACAAGTCTATTATAAGCCCTGGTAACCTATTTAGCTTATGACTTGTTCGCGACATGAAGTTTTTTTCGGATACGTTAGATTTGAGCTTGTAGACAATCGTTCACCTCAGTTTGTTTACTAGTAGAAACTTCAGAAATTTCGTCTTGAACACCGAATTTATTGCCACCAACCCTCGCTAGCAAATCAACACAGTTAACTCCTAGTGTCGAAATACTTCTGCAACTATTTCTTCACCCAATACTTTCAGCGCAATAAAATCCACAAACTAAGTTAGCTTCGACCGCAAAGAATTTAATAGACACATCAAAACCAAAAGTTTCGCCTCGGCTAATAAAACCCTAGAAGATCCCATTATGGCAAACTTCGGAAAAATATTTTCCAAAATTTGTTGTTTTATTTTATAATGCTTTCGTGGGGTGCTTTTGGTCGTTTGCATAATTTTGTGTGAGTTTATTAGCGGTTTGGTGGAAGTGTCGTTTTCTCAATTTTCCTGACAATTTTGGGCACAAAATGGCCGCCCTTCCAGCTCACGCACCTCACGCAATCTTTTACTAGATCCATGGACATAAAATATACCACAGAGCCTGAATGGCAGATAGCCTAGCTTGTTTAGGCAAGTTAATTTCCTCTTTGGAAGCTGTTGGAGAGTACAGTGCCATGAGAAACGATCTTGGGCCACCTCCATCCACTGACTTCCCGCAAACTATGAGATGTCATCATATACCGGGAGAGGGGCCTTCTTACACCGCGTCGTCTCTTTAGTAGTCACAATTCGAGAACCTTTCTTACAAGCTGTATGTATACCGTCAGGTAAACTATATACCTAATAATAAATAATGCTGGACGTTTTTCACGCAGCATCATCTAGCTCCAAACTAAACAGAGCTTGTATGATGGAAACTATATGACTAAAATACTACTTATATACTTATAAATACATACATATTATATAGAAAACACGCAGACCCTAGACAAATATTTGCAGGTCATACAAACATTTGTGTAAAATGGCCCTTAAACTTTAACCAGGGACTAGCTCATACGCTTTCGTCCCTTTGTCTCTATTTCGTCCCAAGTGCCTACTATTTGTAGTTCGTATAGTGCTTCCTGTTCATACCTATGAAGGTGCGCATTTTATAATTTATACTCTGACGAGGATAACGTAGTTTTTCCTGAATTATTTATAGGGAGTCGATAAGTGTGTGTTCAATGACATGTGATAAAAATGTTTGTGACTCTGTACAGAAGTTTTGTCCTGATTTATTGATGTGTATGAATATGACACTTGATAAACCGTACTGTGTCTAAGTACTGTATCTTATTTTCTATAATTGTTTTAATATCGGTATGTTATTGCGTTTACCTTTTTATTAACTGCGATGTAAGGAGCCCGTTTATGCGTTTGTCCTAGGAGGTTGTTTGTTGATTGTCTGTTATGATTTATCTCCGAAATGGCTTAGCCAGATTGTAATGCGATCAATTTGTATGTCAAAGAAGGTTCTTAGTTACGTTTTATAACCACAAATCACTAGGTACCACTGCAGTCGGAGATGGAAATATACGTACGGGGTATTTCAATAAAAAAAAACTGCATTGCAATAAGATAAGCCGTCTTGTAAGTAAATGATAACAGACAAACACATAAGCAAACCACCTCTTACGTCAAACGCATATACCTACGCGCTCCAGACATCGCTGGTAAAAATAACAAATAAAATCATCGTTTCTAATTGCGAGAAGAATAATATCAAAATTGATCAAGTTTAAGTATAAATAAGGACCTCAGCTACCACAGCTGATGAGTTTCGTGACGATGAACTTTCCACAAACTTTGTTTTTTCTTATGGACCCAGTTATTAAGAAATAGATAGATAGAAAATGCTTTATTGCGCAAGATAAAACAAGCACATAGGCGGACTTAATGCTAATTATCGTTTTCTTCCAGCAAACCTTTGTGTAATGAAGGGGTGGTAGTGCGTTTGATTAATTACCAAAATAAGAGAAAATTTTATTAAATGAAATAGCTAGCTACTTCAAATAGAAATAACGACATACATAAATGAAAAACAGTTCATACTTAAATACATATATCCAAATATAAATTAAGATACATACAAATCTTACTAATATTATAAACGCGAAAGTTTGTGAGGATGAATGTTTGTTTCTCTTTCACGCAAAAACTACTGAACGGATTTTGATGAAACCTTATCGTAATATAGCTTTTACACCAGCATAACACATAGGCTCCTTTTTATCGGGATACGGGCAAAGCCGTGGGCAGAAGCTAGTATATTATAAATGCTCAATTTTGTTGACTATTGTGAGATGAAATGTTTGTAAACAGATGTTGTTCTAAATTAAACAAAATAAGCTCCGATAACACTCGTAACTCCCGTAGGTAGCTATCATCTGAATAAGTTAGTCTCCTGAGTGATTGTGTCCAACACAAGGCTAGGGCGGGCGCTGGGCGGCGCCCAAGTGACAAATGGTATCGGTACTGGGCGGGAGGCTGATTGATACTTCTTTGTTCCGAGGATGGTTATAGATTCGATTTGGGGACCTTAGGAGGCAGTTTCATGAATCTGTTTCTAAACACTAAGAGGAAAGGGACAGCAAATAGAAATAAGTAAAGATTCAAAATCATTAACCCGAATGCGTTGTTTTAAAGAAGTTGTCTTTTTTTGTAAGAATAGAACGGATAGAACTATAGATTTTTCAAGTCGTCTAATCAAGATCTATGTTTTGATACCTATTTTAATTGGGTTGGTTGGAAGAATATTTGTTTTTCATAAATATATTTTCAATGAAACAGTGTAAGAATTAAAACTTAGTAAATTAGTAAAGAAATCGTTAAAAAATATTCTACCGTAATTATCTTATTGTCTACTTCATACAAATTATCGCCTTATATTAAGCCTTGAGTTTTTCACAAATAGTGTTTAGCATAATCACTAACCGAAGTTGTTCACAGTTTCAGATAGGCCTTCTACAATGAGTGTCAGGACGAACGGTCGTAAAACGCCTCCATCCCCATTATTATTAAAAAATACCTACTGCACTGTCTTAAAGTCCCATTTCTGTGACATTAATTATTAATTGCACAATTTTAAAAACTTTTCGTTTACTTTCATCATCGGTTACTGCGCCCCCTAGTAACTTGTAATAATATAACCTGTTGAAGAACCATCCTTGGGCAAATACAAAACGATTAAAAAAACAGCATCAAATCCGATAAGCCGTTACGGAGTTAATAACAAACAAACGGACAACCTATTATGGCAAAAGCATATACTAAAGGACTTGCTGCGGTCGCAGGTAAAAAAAAGAAAACACGCGTGCGCCCAGCCCATCTGTTATTTCAATATTTCTAAAAGGCTATAATCAGTTCTCAATAACTTGAGCGGCAAGGAGCATTATAAAAGACCGGTAGCTATAATCCCCTTAAGATAACACAGAATCAAACCTTAAGTGACATTGTGACATTAACGAAGTGACATTCCGTGTTACGACACTTTTGTATAATGTTGGAAATATTGGGGCAGAATTGGTGCGTTGGTGGTCCGATCAGAAAACAATCTCCATTTAAAAAAGCTTTTTATTATTCAACTTAAAATCAGCCTTGTCACTGTTTGTCATCATTAACCGCGAGGACAGGAGCCCGTTTATGCCTTTGACATAACAGGTGGTGTAGCTAGTGATATTATAAACGCGAATGTTTGTGAGGATGGATGTTTGTTACTCTTTCACGCAAAAACTACTGAACGGATTTTGGTGAAACCTTACAGTAAATAGCTTATACATCAGAATAACACATAGGCTACTTTTTATCCAGGTAACACGCGGGCGAAGCCGTGGGCAGAAGCTAGTATTTTATAATCTAAGCTCTATGGTCTAAAAAGCTACTTACACCCACGCCAATATTGCCCCAACTCAACAAATACCAATTCGATTAATCTCCATCTAAAAGCAACCACAGATAACACTCTCAGCTACCACAATAGTCTTATTCCAAAGCACTCCCTTGACATTTTAGGGCTGTTTTATATATATTTATATATATGTTTTTCATACTACTAAGGTGGCAAACAAACTTAGGGCCCATTGGTAAGCGGTTTTAACACAGCTATGAGAACATTACTGCTTGGGGGCAAAAATAGGCATGCTAGCAAGTGCTTAGCTTTTGCGGCTCGTCCGGGGACTTCCCCGGACGAGCCGCAGAAGCTTTGCTACTCTAATTTTTCTTTAATTTTGATTTTGGAATCTACTGCTCCTTGACAATTTGAATTTTTAACTAGGTGCCATATCTCGTGCGTTATCAGCTTAAGTAGAATGCTTCGATCACTTCAGTTTTAAAAGTAAATACTGTAATTTGTTTTGATTTTACCACTTGAGTAATCGGCTTCTTAAAAAGGAAAAGCAAAGGAAATACACGTTTAGAGTTCACGTCTACTGAAAGCTTACTCAGAACGCTAAACCTTATACTAAATCTTACTCTAAAATTACATACACTGGATTCAAGTGTAACGAAAAAACTTGATAAATAAACAGCTAACATACACAATAGTCCTGATCCCACACTAGAATTCCCTGTATCATGGGTATCAGAAACTACGAGTACTGAGGTACTACAACACCCAGTCCCGATACAAATATCATGCAAACATTTGTCATTCGTCAAGTTCGTTATTTTTCAAACAATGTGGAGGCCTCGGCGCTCTACGGAATCAACCCATAGGTACTCTGCTACTGAGCGCAAGATGAAAGTGTACCGCGGTGATAGCGTTAAAACACTCATTTGTTTAGTCACCCGACGGGATGCCACCGACGGGTCTTATGTCTCTTTCTGTCATAGTTGGCTCACTCGCTCTTAGAACTTACCTGTTTGATTGGGAAACATTTTTGCAGTTCTGGCTAAACTAGAGCCTCTCAAAATGTTAATCTAGAGTCTTTGTACCTACATGCAGTCATTAGATTATTTTTTTAAATTCTTAATACTCATTTTGTTCGGTTTCAACTAGGAAATAGAAACTTTATTATATTGCAAATAGTTAGGAATTTTGTGCCTAATAGAAAAAAGTAGGTATGCTCTGTGAACGTAAAAAAAGACCTCCCCATAGCTCTCTCATCGATATTCAGTTTGTGGATTCATTGATTTCTAAATAAGGCATTTTGCATCTAACTATATTTAATAACCTTGCTTCACCGATCCGAAGTTAAACGAAAAGGGACTTCCACGCTAAAATGAGAAACCTGACCGACCGAATTTCATTAATTGAATTGCAATAATGACCCAGTGAATAAATTCACATAAGCCGTATACCTATAGAGACTTAAAGAGGTCTTTATGCCAAACAAATCGGCCTCCTTTGAGAGGCTCAAAGACACCGCCGCGAGAATGCGTTATTTTATTTGTAGTTTATCGCCAATGAGTATGATACGCAGAAGGGGTAGGTAGATGTTTATGTCTCTGTGAGGCTCTTATCGTAGGTCGCTGAACTTTCCTTGATGTGACTTGTTTTGAATGACTACCCGTCATTTACATTTTAATTGCCGATACATGTTCATCATGTTTGACGGCTTCGGTTCGCTACTGGCCGTGATGCAAGAGGTGCAGATTCGATTCCTGCGGGAAATGTTTGCATGATTTGCAAATTACTGTAAAAAATATCAACCTTAGATGGGGATCGGGTGAACATCCGCTGTATCATTGGGTCATTAATTTGTTGGTGTGGAAAAAAATACGATCTCAAACATGTCTTTTCTCAAAAACTAACTTTATCTTTGACAAAAACATCTTGAACCGTTATTGCGTAAATATCGTATTTTAGTAATTCCTTATATCCTACACATCGCAATACACTTAATGGAGAATTTTTATGAATTTATTTTTATAATTAAAATTCGCAATAATAGCAGGAATATATGGTACGTATTTTAAAAATTATCACTTCCTAAAATAACAACAAGGAAATTTTACATTGGACAACTCTTGAGTAGTAACCTGATACTACGATCTAAAATTATGACGGCGCGGCAGTCGAGCAGCCAACTATAACGATAGGTTCGATACGGGTTCGATTCTCGCTGCGGGGAGTATATGAATACTCGAATTCCAAAACTATAGTTGTGTTTGATGGTATGAATCATGGTCTGAGAGCTTTTGCCTGATTTAATATAAAACCTATACGAAGCTGGCCCTATACCAGCCGGTTGTCGGCGCTAAGACTGTCACAAAACAGGTTCTGTCCCTTTACGCATATTGTCACACGGGCTCTCACTATCCTGTTAGCGCCATATTTAAGGGCCATCCACACATATCCATGCCGAGCCCAGGCCGTCCGGCGCGAAAAATATATCGACTTGAACATAACGACTGCCAAGCTGAAAAGGAACCACGTCAGCCAAATAAACGAGAACAGATGGCCAATAGGTGAAATAAAATGGGTGCCTACAGGTGGTTGAAGCCTAGGAAACGTTGGCGTGATGGCCTTGATCCAGGTAGTTTACATCAGTCGCCATCCGCAAGATTACGTTTTTTATAAGATAATGCACAAAGGGCCTCTTAGTGTTAGCTTCGGCTCCACTAATGCCTATAAAGGGCCCGAGGCTTATGCCTCGGGCCCTTTATAAATCAATTATGTGTCTCATTGTCAAACGACCGAGCTATATTTTTTCGTCCCCGGCCGGCAATACGGACTTTCGCAGTACTGATGCGACACGAATAGGTGTGGATTGGCCTTTATCCGTGTCGGGGACTCGGATAAAGGGCTCGGACCACCAGAAGCGAACTTATCTATCTAATTGCCGGACTTTGGACACGTTTTAAAGTTAATTGAGGCTCCTGAGACCGCTTTTACGAGATTAGTGAGGACAGATACACGATTTACGGTGAAACGACAGTTTGCCGATAAAAATAATAAAACTGATAAGTGTCGTCGGTTGGTTTGAAGTGATGAGTAACCTCATTGGGTTTAGGGAAAAAATCGGGCGTATTTTTCTTTATTTTTGGTACCTAAAAACAGACACCGATTTGTGGAGAAGGTTGTTACTATTTAAAATGAGATTGTTACTTTATTAGGTTATAAAGTAATTTTGACTAAAAAGAATACGTAGTTTCGCCAAAATCACTTAAGTGCGGTTAATATGGTAGCATCATTGTATTAAGACAATTTAGGGTTTCGTACTCAAATTATGAAAACTTATTACTAAGCCTAGTCTGCCAGTCTGTCTTCTGAGTTACACCTTTGACAGAGTGATCGTCATTAAAAATATTAAGATCACATTTTTAATTTGTTTCTAATAATAAACAAAATATAGAGTAAATCAAATTTTCAGCTTCAGTCCTTTGAACAATTATTCGTCAATCCTCACACACGCAACTAACATGCTGCTTTCATGCAGTAGACCCTTCAATGCGGTTTTGATTCGGTTTGTTCAAATCGTGGGCGATCTGCCTTGCACTCGTGTGCCCTTAATCCTATACCACACGCTGTTCATTGTCTGTCATAAGGCAGTCTCCTCTTAATCGTATTGAGTAGCCAGTTATGTTATAAAACGAGAGTAGCGTGTTCGATTCCAACTGTAGTAGAAATATCTGCATGTTTCGCAGATATTTGTTCCGGGTATGAGTGCTGTGGCAACACGGTACTCATGGTTCCTGATACCCAGAACACAGGATCTTCGTATGGGGTCAGGACTTAGATTATTATTATCTCATAGAATTGTCACTCTGACCTCTATTACCTACGCTAATAATATAAAACTACAAAGGCCCCTTGTCGGTCTGATATCAAAATGCTGGTGGTAGGTACCTATTACATGCAAAACGTTGATAAATGAAAGTATCTTATAATTTACAAAATGTGTTTGCAATGTGTTGTGATGCGGAACCCGTGTCCAAGTTCGCACTTGACCAGTTTTATAAATTATGGTTAAAAATGTCTTCGCAAAAAACTTAAAACCTGAGAATAGCTTCACCTTAATGCATGTAATTAAAATACATATGTAATTAAACTTCATGAAATATATTACCTACTATTAACACAGAATTATATTAATTAAATTTTATCTATAAAACAAGATAATATCCTTGTATTAATAATATTTAATAAAGATATTGTAAAAGAGGTTTCAAGGCTAATAATAAGTGGGCATAATTATCAATAAGCCAGCTCAGACGCAAGAGGTGCGGGTTCGATTCCTGCTGCGGGAATTTTTTTTTCATTTTCTGTCTATATTTTTTTGTGGTTTGGGTGTTTTGGTACCACGGTACTCGTAGTTCCTGATACCCACGATATATGGAACCCAGATTGGGATGAGGACTATGTATGTATGCCTCTTGATTATTATTTATTTATTCATTTAAATATTATTACATTATGATACCATAGTATGTGTTGTAAAAGCTTAAACCTCATCTACACTCGCGTCTAATCCGCACTTTCTGTTGTGCACCCACCCTTATTATGTCACCCTAGTTTAATATTCAAACTTGTTCTCCGCTATTTGTAGTATATTATGAAAAAAAAACTTTATCCTGAGGGGCTAGAGTTTAAAGCTATATTTCTAAATCAGGTTAGCTTATAATTAAAGATACTCGAGTGATAGGTTTTGTGGTGACGACTTAGTAAATAAATTCATATATGTCTTTAGAACCCTACACCTACGTCCTAACCCTACACTAGGATTCCTTGTGTCGTGGGTTTCGGGAACTACTATTACCTACCTACCATGGTACTACAACACCCAGACTAAGAACAAATATTTGCAGAGCATGCAAACATTTGTACCGCAGCGCGAATCAAAAATGCACCTCTCGCGTACTAAAATATAGTCAATATCTAGGAATAGTGAAAATAATATGTAGGTTTTTCTATCAGTTTTTTGTCGTCTACTTCCTTTATTCTTTACTAGCTTCTGCCCACGGCTTCGCCCGCGTGGTACCTGGATAAAAAGTAGCCAATGTGTTATTCTAATGTATTTAGCTATATTACTGTAAAGTTTCATCAAAATCCGTTTAGTAGTTTTTGCGTGAAAGAGGAACAAACATCCATCCTCACAAACTTTCACGTTTATAATAGTAGTAGAATTGTAAGAACACACAAATAAACACTTACAAAAAGGCAGAATGAGATGACATGTACAAAGGCGAGCTTAACCCATAAAAGAGTTTTCTTCCAGCAAACCTTGAGCTATTCGTTCTATCTATCTATCTAGAGAGAAGTAAAAGTTTGTATCTGCAAATATTTGTCTCGGGTCTAGGTTTTTTCCATGTATAATATGTATGTATTTAAAAAAATGTATAAAAGTACTCATATTGTAAAAACGCGAAATTTTCACGTACTGCACTATCGGTGAAGGCACCGACTAAGTTTCAACTCATTCCGACAGTCTTCATCAGGGTGAGTGGTCGCGACTTTCTCCTTCCGCGTCGCGCCGTGCACTACTAAAAAAAAGTAGTATATCAGTCATGTAGTTCCCATAATACAAGCTCTGCTTAGTTTGGGACTAGATGATGCTGTTTGAAAATGTTCTGCATTATTTATTTATTTAGGTATTACTTATAGAGGTAGGATCGTATACAGAAGAAAATATTGAAACAGTTAAGTACTTAAAACTACAAAAAAATACTGTACATATTATATACTATACTAAAATATATAGATACCATAAAATATATACAATACATAAAATTAGAGAGACAGATAAATACTCTTTAATTTCCTCAAGTTACAAATCAATAAAATTGCACTTTTTCAGTCATGCAATATAATTCGGTTCGGTAATAAGCATTTATTTAATTCGTTTTTTTTACCCGCGACGACATGAGCTCATAGGTATATGCAATTTTTTTGTTTGTGTGTTTGTCTACCATTTACCTTCAAAAGCCTATCGGATTGTTATCCGATCCAATCGATTTGTTTGTCTATAAAGATATTTTTGAGATAGGTTTTCTCTCCACAAGTCACTGCAATAGACGATAAAAAAACTTGTCAGGGATTTTAAAATTTTGCAGAGGTAAATTTATACTGCTTATAACAACAATGACATGTTAGGTAGGTAAGTACGATCAATCTGTATTCACTAGGGTGACAATGAGATTACATTCCCAGGCTGTGATTGGTCGGGTCCCGTGACGTCAACGCGACGGTCACGCCCCGACACCCGGATTAGAATGTCCGGTAATAGACTGGGATTTCACAGTGGTCAAACCTATCAATCGAGTACCATGTCATACAAGGGGTGAAAGAAGTAGAAAAGAGCGTGTGCTGCCGCATGGCACAATTTTTTTTAAGACTTTTCTCGACTGGTCCTAATTTAGAAGCCTGTTCCTGGGCAGCAAAAGTGTTTTGGACTGTCTTTTATGACTATTTTAACCCGTGTTTAGGTTTCACCCCTACTCAATCATGAGGTAGTTCTGAGAAGTTTGTTCTATCGAATTGCGTGAGGTTAAATACAAACCACCGCAAAATTTGGCGCAGCCGGCTAGCTTAGGCTAAATAAGTTTAAAAAATATGTTTAAAACAAATATTACCAAGCAGTGCTCTGGCAACATACGTTCTATTTACGTTATTTTTGTCCTCTTTAACTTCATGTATGACCCGATATGGTACTCGGTTGATAGGGTAGATGACTGTGAACAACCGGTCTATATTCATATTCTGAACTTATAGGTAGGTACCCTTAATAAACTAGATAGTTTATTGGTTCATCGGTTCCCTTAGAAAATGATTACAGTCTCGATATAATATTGCGTCAGTTTATTGTCGATGCATATTCAATCTCAATTTTGACGTTTTTCTAAGGTAGATTTTTTTCGTTTGGTTGTATTTTTTTATTCGAATACAGACTGACGTAAAATGAGTGACTTTAGTTTGACTATCCTATCCTTCTATCCTACTTCCTACTAATATTATAAACGCGAAAGTTTGTGAGGATGTTTGTTCCTCTTTCACGCAAAAACTACTGAACGGATTTTGATGAAACTTTACAGTAATATAGAATTATACATCAGAATAACACATAGGCTACTTTTTATCCGGGTACCACGCGGGCAAAGCCGTGGAGAGAAGCTAGTTCTTTATATGCGGATTAAGCTTCTGTTTTTGGAACCCGTAAAATGACAATAGGTAAGGTAGATTCTTACTCAATACAACAAACCCTTTGCAATAATGAGCTTTTGGCTTCCCTTCATAGCGGACATGTCATTCTCTGAACCACAAAATAGCATTTCAGCAATCCAGAATGACTAGAAAATTTTAGCTAGAAAGCAAAGCAAATTCCCAGCATAGCTCGCTGCTAGCCAGAACCGATGAAGGTTAGACTTGTGCTTATGTCAAACTGTATTACTGCCCGGCTATTTTGTACTCATGTCCGGCTAAAATCACTTATATATCTATCTTTTCATATGCCTTTGCAAAAACTTGGTAAGTACCTGTCTTATAATTAGTAAATTTTAACAAAAACCCCTGAAGTGTATTTCCATAATTGATTGGTGCTTTGACTATAAACCCATATAAGAACCCTCCTTAAAGACATACAAATCGATTGCAAAAACTGCATTACAACCGATCCGATAAGCTGTTTCGGAGATAAATGGTAACAGACAAGCAAATAAACAAACAGCCTCTTATTCTTATTCTATGTAGGAGAACTAAAATCTGCACTGACGTCCCGGATTGAGGTGTATTGTGCATTATCCCTTTCCTAATTTGACCCCAACTAGACAAACTCCTTGAAATAGCGGAGAAGGACTCTGGATCCACTGGGGCACTGCTGTAATTAACAGCAGTGGTTCAGTAACCCCGACCTCGTGGGAGTTGTCCTCCCAAAAAAACTCTTATGGCACGGGTATACACGGGCTCCTTGCGTCAGGTAAAAATGGTACTTGTTGTTCAATGCTCAATTTCAATCGTGGTCGGATTCATCTGTCTTTCTCCTTTCTCTGTACGTCCGTCCGTCTATTAGTTGATAGACATTTTCAATCATGGCCGGATTCATCCGTCTTTCTTGATAGCACGACGACACGGCCATGCCGCTTGGTAATTGGTCCCTGGCGCCGGCCTGCATCTCGATTTTATTCCTTTTTCGGCCCAGCGATCGTTCCGAAACGTTTTTTGCTTCGACGCTTGTTGGTTTTGGGAATTAGCATGTCTTGTTAGCATAACTGTCTGATAAGAGGTGATTACTGTTTTAACGGCTTGTCTCGGAAAAGTTCGCAAAGATGTAAAATATGTACAAACCAAAGAAAAACTTTTTAATGAGGTAATGTAAGGAAACTGATTAGCGCTACTTTTATGAACTTTCGTCTTTATTTTAATGAAATGAAAAACATTTTTAGAACTACATGAAAATACAAAAAGGTTTTTTTTTCAGAAATAGGATAACTTGTAAGTAAGGATTTAGTTGAAAGGTATTTACTGATTCTAACAGGTAATTTCTAAGAGTCACCTTAAGTTAGGCATAGTAGTTAGGTAACTAATTAATATATCCCAAGCCAGCAAAACTTCGAGACGGTACCTAACTTTCGTAGTAAATTTTCTAGAACACCTACATAAAACCTTGTCTTTCAATAAAATCAGGCAAACACAAGCGAATAAATCAGCCGTGTCTGCATACAATAGCCGGCTCTAGACCGATGCTTCGATAAAATATGCGTCTGCGTTCCCGGTCACCGAATTGGTAATCTTGTTAACAGGGAGTAAAATAACTACACAGGAAACCAAAAGGAGAATTATGCATCATCTTGGGAATTTCTCAATAAGACATGTCGAGCGCGTGGGGCCGACGCGGGCGCCGCCCCGCGGCGAGTCCGTGGCGCCTCTGTCGATTATACGGGCCTCCCTGTCGCGTGTAGCGCGACGTCCCACTCCCACGCGCACGGGTGGCGACGGCGACTGGAATCGCGTCATCGCCGCACCTCGCGCACGACCCCTACTTACTCCCAAGGATTTTCGTTTAAATACAGACCTTGCAGGCTATATCATTAATCTATTACGAAGCTTGTAAGGTGGGCTCGTGTGTGAGGTAATTCCTCGTCTTTTTTCTCATCGACGACGTCTCGATAGAATTTGTTGTCGGCCGGCGCGGTGAAAGGTAACGACGGTATGAGAACGATATTCGGTTTTATGGCGCTTAATTAGCGTTGATCTTTCGCTCTGTCGGCGTCTCGTCTCCGCGGAGGCCTCCATATACGTCGCCGTGCGCCTTTATTGGCCAATATCTCCTGACGGGATCGTAGATACTTCAACTAGATGTCATGCTGCGGCTCGTGGAGCCATGTCTATAAAAAAGCTTTGTCATTACAAAGCGCCGTGAACACGGCTCGCAACGGCTCGGTTTCGTTAATACGTTGACTTTGTTTGTGTAGATTTCAGATCGGTTGTGAGTTTCTCCTGGCAGTAATAAAAGTTGAAGTATGGTTCTATGGCGTCGAGGCGTGTCGGCTGTGCAGGCGCCGGTCTGAGTCCAGCTCCATTCACATTTCCACAACTGGCTGCTAATTACATATTTCGAGCAAGTCGGGACTCAGCGCCGATCCTCAGCTGATTAAGTACTTGACGTTGTAATATTTCGTCCCGAGACTGGTTTCTCCTCGAGATTTGTCAAGGAATTCTTCAGACAATGTTGGTTTAGCGAAGTAGGGAGTCAGAGAGAAAATTACTGAATTTATCGCCAGGCTTGCTCGACGTCTAGACTGCAAGCGAGCATTAACTCCGAGCGCGGTGAGCAATTTCCTATAAACACCGTTCGCGTAGTTGTAAATTAAATTCTGATGTCATGGTATTAAGTTGTAAAACACAGCTGACTATGTATTAGGGAGTGGAATGTTGATTTTGTGGTTTCTGATCATTGCGAGTTGCAATTTGAATTAAACAATGCGTTTTTTAATGCGACCACAAAAAGCTGTATACCACAAACGTTTGTATGTTGACTACACAGACTGCAAAGCCAAGAAGAAAAGCTGAATCTACCAATTCAGAATGAATCTTTAAGACATCGAAAAAAGGTTTACAATAAAAAGTACGGGGCCGTGCTAACTACCTTACGGAAGATTGCAACGCATAATTTGATCGAGAGTCAAGACACCGATTTCTTAGAATGTGTTTATCCTGACGCTTCTTGTATAAATAATATCTTACCACTATAATTGCTAGTTGCAGTGGCTACTGGACCCTGGGGGATAATACGTTATCAAAGTGTCAGGCCTTATTTGAATAAGGCAAATTGACGGGTATATTTAATACGTCTTTCAAACTGGATAGGTGGGTTTGGTGCTCGAACTTAGACAGTGATAGATTTACTTGTCTTAATAATCAATACGGTAGTTTATAGCTTTCGTTGAAACATCAATTTTAAGTATTTGAAACAATGTATACCAAATTGTTGGACTCTACATAAAAGTGATAGGCAATATTAAGATCGTGAGGGCTCAAAATTTCCTACGTGTTCAACATGTTTGGGTTCAATTCATAATTAATTTATGAAATTCAAGTTTTGGCATTGATGTACTACATACTTTTGGTATTTTAGTCATTTTTACATTCGTGCCCTACATTTTGTCGTCCCTTTTCGCAAAATAGTTGCCAAACTCATCAACACCATTCTAACATTTGAACCATATTCAAATCTATGTTGTGCTCATCTACTCATACGTTACGCTGAATACAAACCTGATTTTCAATCCGGTCTTTTTATAGACATTTAAATTACCTCCTGACAGCTGTATTATATGATAAGTATCGGTTATTTACACGTGTTACCATAACTGCTTATTTTCCCGGTATATCATAGACAAAGTTCATGTACAGAGAACACTTTTTTTTTCAACTCGACCTAGGCCTACTTACTTGACATAATAAGTATTTATCCATTAAGAATTGCAAAATTTTATTGAAACTGTCGTAGGCGTTTGATTATATTTTTGAATAAAATCATCCTCGTCAACAGATCATTCATATGTGTTGTAACCATTTTGCTAGATAGCTAGTGTAGACTAGCTACACCCACTGTGGGTTATAGACCTCGTCTTAATAACTTCATTTCTTATTGTCCCAAATAAATATACGAACAAAATTGATTCGTTACAATATCCTTTAACAACACAATATACCAATCCCAAAACGATAAAAAAACTTAATACTAATCGAAAACCCGTAGATGATAATCAGCCCAACTTAAAATAAACGAAGAATCTTTTCTTAAAACCAAACAACATTCCCTAAATCTTTACCTCTTAACCCAACGTCAGTGCACAAAATGGTTAAAACAATGAATCATAACGCGAGTCTGAAATGACTTGGCACCGTCCAAGTTATTAAAGTAATTTAGCGGTCTCTGGAGTTTGGGCTGCTCTGGCTCTGTTTGTTTTCAGGCGAGAACTTTGCACAACCTATTATTATGGTCTTATTATACTTTTTACGTCAGGAGCAGTCAACACTTGGGGCTTTTTCTTTTTAAACAGTTTGCATTTGTTTGTTTTGAGATGAATAATGAATAAATAAACAAAACAAACAACAAATGAAGATGCGAAGTAGGGTAGTCAGAAGCACGTCCAAACATTACATTTGACACATGCCCGAGTTTTGTAAGTAGTTAGCAATCCACGTGACAGGTTGTAAGCACCGCTTATTAAAACACTAACTAATGGTACATGCCTTCGAATATAAGTACATGATTATTTTAGGTTTTACATATTTCATTGTTTTTTTTTTGTGTTTCTTTTGTCTCTGCAACTATTTGCCCGCGCCTTCGAGGTCGTCAATGAAAGTCGTGAGCATATTCTCTTTTTTTAATTTCAAAAAAAATTGGCTTATACGGGAATATAATGTTGGAGAAAATGTCCCAATTGGGGTTATTCCATAAATCTCCCCTGCAAATCCCCCTTAGGGGGGAAAATGGAATCTAAAAAAATAGTTTAGAATTCCCCCTGATAATCCCCCTTAAGGGAGAAAAACTAAGAATAACCAGAGAAATAATTAACGTCCTCAATTTAGTCCTCATTCTTAGTCATGTAGTTCCCATAATACAAGCTATGCTTAGTTTGGGGCTAGATAATGCTGGATGAAAAACGTCTAGTATTATTTATTATTTATTTATTTTATATTCTAATGAGTCATTATGAGGGTTTCAGGTTTAAAGGCCGCTGCATGTGCATTGTGTCTATGCTCCCACAAGCCACAGTAAAAAAACATGCATTTTACTATGATTCGAATATCCAACTGTTGTCGAGCGCTGTCAGCAACATTAACTCCGATAATGCCGGAGGCGCGGCCGCTGACTCCTTAAAAACGGGTTATTATTAATAATCTCATTCAACAGTATCAGTACTACGATGTTTGCTTACGATTTATTAGTTAGTTCAGACCTGCGGCGACGCTTTTCTCTGATTTTCTAAGAAAATAATAATTTTCTGTATCATAATCAGAGTAGTCTTTATTGTAAACTGTTTCTACATAAGATTTTACATGAGTATTATAAAATATCACAAACTGTTGCCCATTTCGGGCACAAAAAATAAGGTTCTTAGTGCTAAACTTATAATAACTGTACAAAGGCTCGGTTTTTACTTCTTATCATCAATATGACCTCTGCGACATGGCGGCCGAGTAGTCAGTTGCGACACAAGGGTGCGGGATCGATTCCGGAGACAAATGTTTGTATGTTCTGTAGATTATTGCTGTACGGGTCTGGGTGTTGTGGTAACCCACGATTCAGGGAATCCTAGTGTGGGGGCTATGTGACTGTTGGTTTTCTATTTTATTATCAACATGTTCAGTCGTTTCAATTCTAATACGAAGTACTGATCTCCTTGTATCATTAGTCTTGGCGAACTAGAATCTTCCGCATTTTTCTCCCTGTGCTATTAAAAAATCTACTAGTATCTTAAAGGCATCTTTAGTACGTTTAGATTGATACTTAACAGTATTTTTTGTAAAATATTTTGTTTTGTGTGATGCCATAGCTAGGACCAATATTCAAAGATTCCTGTCCAGTGGATCTCGAGCAACTAATTCTATTTCAATTTTTTTCTTTGTATGAAGATATTTACAAAGATTTCAAAAGCGAAAACCCTCTCTGGCGCTTTAATATTGTATTTATTGGGCTTAGAAATAACAATGCAGAATGTACCTGCATGTAAATTATATATTTGCTTTTTGATCTTAGGCTATATGCCTTGATTCTGATACTAAAGTACGTTTTTCTCTCCTTCGTAGGAGCTCATCTATAGCCAAAGCCAACGGATGTTGTCCAAGTTGCTGTGGCCCAATCCAGCCCCTAGTGCACCAAGAGACCCCCACTCAGATCATTTGGTTAGTAGACTTTTTGTTTTATTTTATTATACCTACTAGCTTTTACAATGAACAAGCTAGTTCACGCAACTAGCAAATTGGAACTTTCTATATTACGCTTAAATTCCAAAGCTAATCTTGTTTGCATGTTTCATGGTGATATGGGTCATTTTATACGATTTAGGAATATTATTATCTTATACATTATGAGTCAATCTATACTGATATAATAAAGAGGTAAAGTTTGTTATTTTGTATGTGGAGAGTAATCTCCGAAACTGCTCATCCGAATTCAAAAATTATTTCACTAATATTTAGAATGGACTTTCAGGGAAGGCATAAACTATGTATTATCCCTTTAAATTAAAAGATTTTCGTGGAGAGCAATTTTGCAACGTAAATTAACGAAAAAATGGTAGAGCAAATGTGTTCCTTACGAAGGCTAATTTTCATCTGATTCTTTTTAGCGGGTACCACGAGTGCGAAACCGTTGACAGTAGCTAGTAGACAATAAATAAATTCATATATTTTTTTAAGAGTATATTATTACATCATCAAACACCAAAACATCCATAAAAATGGAATGAAAATAGGTAAACGAGCTAGAAAATTAAAAAATAACCGTCACAACATATTTTTTCCGGCAACGCCCTATAACTTAAAGGGACCACTTTTTCTATTACCAAAAAAACTGATGGGCCAAATCATAGAAGCAGATGTTAATGATTCTATTATTTATGGTCGGGCCTACTCTATTATATTTTTTTGTTGGTAACCTACTGGATGTATAGTAATGCTTAGCCAACCGCGTAATTTCGGTGTAAAAGAGCCGAATACAAAACGAATCTTTTGTAAACATGTCCCGGACAAAAGAAGGTGCTCTTTCGTAGCAGAACAAGACCTGAGAGATGTTGTTATTACGTTTTCTGGATTTAACATGTGCTCAAAACGGTGAAGGAAAACATCAGGTGGTATTAGAGGACCTTGCTCTTCCTTACCTAATCCTACTTACTATTATAAACGCGAAAGTTTGTGAGGATGGATATTTGTTACTCTTTCACGCAAAAACTACTGAACGAATTTTGATGAAACATTACGGTAATATAGGTTTAGGTTTAATATTATTTATTCACAAAAGACATTACAATGCCACTTGTGAAAAAAGTTTACATAGTAGGTACTAAAAGTAGGTAGGTCATTCTAATGTACAAGTTGACCCATCTAACACATTTTATTTGCAAAGAAGGTCTTGAACAATATATTGAGCTGGTTTAGTTTTATATAGCTTATATATTAGAATAACACATAAGCTACTATTTATCTGGGTACAACGCGGACGAAGCCGTGGGCAGAAGCTAGTTATTTATAATTAAGAAAGTGCAAAATATCAAAATTAGTGATAGGTAGTAGGTTCATACATTTAAGATGAGCAATAATCTAAAATTTATGTGTTATTTATGAGAAGCAATAATCGAATCGATAATTATGTCTGTTATTTTTATTCGAACTCCAATCTCAATTTAGTGCCATTAACACCTTCAAGTTTAGGTATTATTTGAAATCATGAGTCCAAAAATATATGCTTCAAATTTTTTACCGAGGGCATAACTAATGTCATGCCAATCATGCTCATCATCATTGTAGGAAAACCAGTATTCAAGATGCTACAAGATTTTTTTAAACTAATGTAGGTATAATTACTTATCTGAATTATATCTGACCTTGATAAAATCAGTACCTACAACTTATTTTTTTGAACACCCAACATAGCCACATATAATTTATATACTCTTGACCCCCATACTAAGATTCCCTGTGTCATGCGTATCAGAAACTACGAGTATCATGATATCACAAAAACTTAGACCCGGGACAAATATCTGCAAGCTAAGAACATTTGTACCGCAGCGGGAATCGAACCCATGTCTATTGCATCTCAGCCGGTTAGTAGCCCGCCGCGCGACCGAGGTCTTTAAGATTTTTTCTTCGTAAATCATAAATTGATTGATGGCATAATGTCAAAAATGTCATCTTTTTAACAGTCAAAGATCAATAATAGAAAAAAAACATATCAGGACAAAGAGATACTCTCACATGATATTTATGGCCACTTAATTTGACATTCATCATTATAACCATGTTTCCTTGTATGCAAGCTTATTACAAAAAATATATCGTATCTTATTTAAAATCTATAAATCACTAACATAAATCAATAAACAAAGCTATGATCTGCAGCAATACTGTCCGCAAAAGGAGGTTTACCTTGATTCAATTACTACTAAAGTGTGAACTATGGATGGATATATGATCGATCGATAGGCAATTTAATCATTTCAATGTATCACTGTAACTTTTACAATCATACATTCTTGAATAAGTAATGAAATACAAGTCATTTTAACTTTAAAATCGTGTTTCATCTATGACCAGAGTTGCATGTGACGAAAAGAACCGTTTTTGAAATCAGGGTTAAAAAATAATTAGATAGATAATCAGAGTTTACAAAATAATTATAAAAACAATTTGCCTATTAATTTTTTTCTAAAAATTACGCTTCAATATTTATGACTAGGCAAAGGTTAAGAGCAAATTTTAAATAAATTATATCCTTTTCGCAGAAACATACCTATAAAACCAAATAAACTCGTTATTAGAAACCGAAGCGTCGGCTGTCCACAAAATCGTTTCGTTGGGAACTATCCTATTGTAAACTAGTTTAAGGCCACCCTACCCGCCTGAGGCGCCAGTGATCATCACGCTGAGGTGTCTGCATCCTAATTATATACGAGAAACACCTCAACAACTCAAATATTTGTTAACAACCACCATCGAAGGAATCAGCACCTTAAAAATCACAACTTACCATCCTCTTTCAAATGGCACGAGTGAACGAAACTAGTTAAATAAAAAGATGTATCAGAAAAAAATGGAATACGAATTGGCGTAAAAACGGAGTTAATTGTACTATGATTAGGGGTTTGTTCTTTAACTAACAAGCGTTTGGAGATAATGAAGGTAATAAATAGTTATATTGTCGTTAGACAGCTGCTATCCTGTTTATTTGATCGTCTGTTTGTTTTTGGAACTATTTCCATTTGTATATTTTGACATGTGTATTGTCGATCGAAGTTTCTGATCCTTATAATTTGAATTGAAAGTTTAAATTGGATATCGTGGTCCTGTTAAAGAGAATCTGATACATTTTAGAATAAAATATTTTCAATTTTAACTCAGTAAAACTGAAATTTCTGATCCTTATAATTTGGATTTGAACCGAAAGTTTAAATAGGATATAGTCAGCCTGTAAGGGAGAACCTGATACATTTTAGAATAAAACATTTTCAACCGTTACTTAGTTAAACTGTGGGGTAGATATTTATTTACCCTTCCTATTTATTTAACAAAGAACCTCGTTTGTTTAGGCTTAAACTCAAATTTTTATATACCTTAAGCTGATGATTTATACTTTTAGATCTAAAGGTATTCGAGTAAATGCTCGGATATTTGAATAGAATACAAACCTACTTCAAGCGAGTGTTTCAAAGATATCGTTGCAAAATCCGTGTTGCTAAGTTTGAATTACGTTTGTATGAAAATATAATACACCCAACAGTTACATAAATAGTCCTGAACCCACATTAAAATTCCCTGTATGGGAACTACGAGTTCACTAGAAGAATCATAAGAATTATCAGTAGTTTGTGAGCCAAACATTGATCATGATGATTAAGACAAGATCAAAGCTTTAAATTGATTTGTTTTACAATATGAGAATGCTGAATCGCATCCAGCGTTGAAGTAAGTCCCCTGGGACATCTATGAATATGGGGAGCGAGGGTGCAAACAGGCTTACTGGAAACTTAATTGATTAGCTCTCTGATTGATGGCATCGAGGAGCTAGTGTGTACCGTATTAGATATCGTGTTGGATGCACACCATGGCATTTTGTACGCGTTGAATCTTGTCAATAAATCAGAGGAACGAGGTATACAGCTTAGGATCCTACTAATATTATAAACGTGAAAGTTTGTGAGGGTGGATGTTTGTTACTCTTTCACGCAAAAACTACTTAACGGATTTTTATGAAACTTCACAGTAATATAGCTTATACATAAGAATAACATATAGGCTACTTTTTATCCAGGTTCAACGCGGGTAAAGCCGTGGGCAGAAGTTAGTAGTATTATAAATGCGAAAGTTTGTGAGGGTAGATGTTTGTTACTCTTTCACGCAAAAACAACTGAAAGGATTTTGATGAAACTTTACAGTAATATAGCTTTTACATCAGAATAACACATAGGCTACTTTTTATTCGAGTACCACGCGGGCGAAGCCGTAGGCAGATGCTAGTATGCTATATATGTGACGTATATTATGTGACTGCCGGTTGTTCATTTACCTATAGGTACTACTTTCATGACAGCGATATCTTTGCATCATTTAGTTACCAAAGTATATTTTCGCGGCGGCGATGGGTTCGCAATCTGTCAAATGGAACTACGTGAGCATACTGTGGCAAATGTTGCCTATGACTACCCCTGACTAGTGCGTTTTTGTGAGTAATAAATCCACATGGACATGTCAAATCTATAATCATATTTATTTGTAGGAACATAAGTTGGTAGGTGCTTTGAGCTCTTAGGTATATATTCTGTCACTATGGAAGCGTACAAATTAGGTACCTACCTAAAATTACGTATATAGGTGATGAATGTCCATACTGAGGGCGGTGGCGGTGGAAACCTGTTGTACCTATTCCACAATGACGCGAAATTCCGCTCCGGTTTTTCGCCACCGCCACTGTCACTACGCCGCCGTTCTTTAGTAAAAAAAGAAGGAAGAATAACATTTTTTACCACGAAATTTATAAAAAACGCAAACATTTGCAACAAAGTTAGTCGTGAGTAATTTAGTGTTTTTTTTTAATTATTATTTACCTTCCTATGAGTAGGTACTATGAACTTCAAAAAGACATTATACCCTCCCTCATACTTATAAACTAAAATTTATACCCCTCAATTGATTTATTAGCTTCAATTAATTGATCGACACAAAAGATAACAATATTCATTCGATTTCAACTTTTGATAAGTAGATGTTTAAAAACATCAGCGAAACACGTCCACGCGAAATTCCACTATACCTGTTTAGGATTAGGGTATATTTTTCGGTAGCGAGTTTAAGGGTATAATTAAAGGTACATAGTTCCCAGTGTTGGCGGCAGGTGGCGCCTGTCCATTGATCATATAATTTGATGGAGCAAAACTCGTTTGAAACCGGCATTAATTGACTTTATTTGCTTTTTAAGAGACAATTCGTTGAAGTTTGAATTTGGTTGTGATAATAAAAAAAAGACACTTAACTTACACATACATAGTGACCACATTAGGATTTCTGAGTCGTGGGTATCGAGAACTACGAGTACCGTGGTACCGCAACACCCAGGAACCAATATCTACAGAACATGCTAAAATTTGTCTCGCAGCGAGAACCGAACCCGCACCGCTTGCGTCACAGCCGGCTAGTCGCCCGCCACGCCAGCGAGGTCGTCAAACTATATAATAAAGTATCGAATGACTGCGCAGTGCAGGAAAACCCCCAACCGATGGACCGATGAGATCTTATAGATTGAGCAAAGTTGCCTAAAGACGGTACCGAAGATCGTTCGTCGTGGCATGTCCTGCAGTGGACTTCTACAGACTGTTGATAATGATGATGAATGTCAATCCTTTGGTGTCCTTGGAACTTGGAGATTAACATTTCCAATAAAAAGCGGCGATGAAATGAACCTTTTCACTATACACATATTTTTATTATCACTCAAGATCTAGTGGCCTAAAGCAGGTGACCAAAAAATAACCAGTGATACTTATGCTGCTACTGCATTTATTAAAACACTATACTAGTACTGCTATTAACTAAAATAAGTGACTATTCAATGAAAAGAGTTAGTCTTAAATGGTAATGTGGTTTTCATTCCGAAGTTTACCTATATAAGCCTCTCTCTATCCAAAGGTTATCTGGAAGATATTGCTAATAACCCATAAGATCACCCATTGCACCTTTAATGTTATTAATTATTTTATAAGATGTAATTTAATTTATCCATTCATTCAAGTTCATAAATTTGAATGAAATCCTACTAATATTATAAACGCGAAAGTTTGTGAGAATGGATGTTTGTTACTCTTTCACACAAAAATGACTTAACGGATTTTGATGAAACTTTACAGTAATATAGCTTATACATCAGAATAACGCAAAGGCTACTTTTTATCTTGATTAAAAGAATTATTGATTATTGAAAATATCTTGATCTGCTTTGGTATCTGCTGAAATGTTGGATTTTTTTCAGAAAAATGTGTTTATCAAAGTAGGTACTGTAGGATAATCATAGCATGCACTTTGTTTACAGTGAAGTGGCGTTGTTTTTACCATTTCCTTTTAAAAAGCATTTTTCCGCTTACCCACATTTCATTCTGAACATTTTAAATGTGGAACAATGACTTCAAATGACAGTGGCGCCTTCTGCAATTATAAAGTTACATCAAACCAACGTCCACTTCCGAAAGAGCCGTTTTTGAGAGCCCAAGTCATTATGGGAGAGCTCTTTACTAATCGGTTTTGTAAGCCGGTGGTTTTACACTTTAGCCATGACGTTAAACATCGCGGCTCAGATGAAAGGTTTTTATAGTTATATCCAAAGAGTAATTATAAGCGAGTCATAGAAAATTGCTAAGAATAGGGTACATAGGCCGTTTCAAACTAGGATTAAAGCAAGTCCTGATCATTTTGGGTGGTTTACTTTAGATCGGCGTTTTCATCATCACGAAACCGTAATGTAGATGTTTTTGACGTCAACTGTCATAATGAAGGTCAAAACTTCGATAACAGCTAGAATTTTTTTGTAATAAGCTGATTTTCGGTCATTACTTTTTTCCATGGCACATGAGGAAAAACTATCCATCGCCATCCTCAAAAAAATATCGTAACTTCTAGGATATTATCTATTTTCATTTAGAACCAAATACTATTAGGCACAGATGAATCTAAGCAGATATACATAAAACTGTTGCTGGTCCATTACCCAGGACCAGCTCATAAGATCATAAGATCACGTTATGATCGGGAGTTTTCATGAGCAGAGTCCTTGTTCATACTCAACTTGTTGTTCATACTCATCATAGATGCGGTCTATAGAGCTTGGTCTCGATCTCTGTGATTTTTATAGCTTTATGCCTCTTTTAGAGTAGTAAAGGTTGTTTACGTGGATTCATAAACTCTATAATGATGATGAGCCCTTCTGGCTTGAACAGACGGTGCTAACGGGAAATTCTTGATTTAAATTTGTTTTTAAAAATAATTCTATCAATGCACATTAACGAAGCACGCAGAACAGAGTGTATGGAACATAAAAGGAATCATTGGAGGCATACCATTCTCGACAGCCACTGGTCACTATTTTAGATACTGACCCCATTTATCCTCTAAATATTGTGCACGTAGCACCAATAAGAGTCGCCACTATGACTCGGCATCAAGATCATGGTGGGCAGAACACATTGATTATATATAAACGGGTCTTCAGACACTGCTAATTAGTAGTGATTTTGAGAATTGTCTCAAAGCTACTAAATAGCCAGTCCCTTACTGTGAATCAAACGCACAGATGCAGAAACGCACAGATAGTAAGTAAGTTATAGAACTTACCTATGTAGTTAACACATATTGATAAGTTGTAGCAAAATTTTGTGCGCTTATTTTGGAACTTGGAAACATACCGGCAGGTGATCTTAGAAGATTCTTCCAAAACATTGTTCCTATGGGCATCCGTCATATAGTTATCGGAATCCACTCAAAGTTCTAGCACCCGGCGATTGCTTGCGTACTCATTTAACCCGTTTTGTGTGCGCTCCGACCGATATCGATTTCATGCTAAGGATCTTTACCCGCCGCTGTTTGCTCATTGCAAGGCAAACATTACACTTTGATAGATGCGCAGCTATTTTAATGTACCGCTACTGAACCAGCAATTGAATCTTTTTAAAGTCTACCTTTGGTCATTCGTTATTTGGTATCAGACAGTTGCTAGAGTGCTACCTCTGACTACCCTCCACCGTTAACAAAAAAATCAAAAGGCAAAATGGAGGCAAGGAAGAAAGAAAAATGAAAGAATATGATAAAAAATGCAACTGTAAATACTTACTGATACCGTGAAACAAACAACCCTTAAAATTGTAGTTTAAAAAATGACGATGAGGAAACTTAAATACCAACCCCTGAATATGCAGTAGATAGGTTTCTAAACTTAATAATACAAACGACGTTACAATAGATTCTAATTCTACTTTAGTCTGTAATTATATCTCAAATGAATAATTCCTCTGAGCAATGTGGTATGCAGGTGCTTGTACGAATCCTAGAACAAGGCTGTAGACACTGGAGCCATCAAGAACGTGATCGGAAAACTTATTGTTCAATAGATTTCCGTACGTAAAGACGTCGCACGACATAGTCGGCACCTCTGTCGGCTAAGATGAAAGAGCTCCTCTTTGTGAAGGCGCTGCCGGCAAATATTTATTTTAATTTAGTGCCCGCCCGCAGATAGCTCGTTAATCGCTAATGGGTCGGCTACCAGTCGAAAACCAGTGTTCTTAAGATTTCGAATCCTATTTACATGTGTACGTTAGTCGATATTATTGCACTCTAGGTTATAGCCAATCTACATCTCATTGGCTGACGCTAGATCTTATTGGCTGACTTTAGGGTCTTATTGGTCTAAATGAGAGCTAAAAGGTTTCGACTTCGTATCTCATTGAATGGAACATGAAGGTTGTATATTTGCATTACTGATTAAAGGTTTCTCAGAAGGTTCCTTTGCGATATTTCTCATGATACATGTAAATTTTGCTCTTTCTCAATAAATGAGTTCACCTTGTTCGATTGGCATCATACTAAAGTTAAATGAAGGATCATCAAATAAAATATCAAGCAAAGAATGTTGCCTGATTCTTCTTAACTTGATTGCGCGCCAGTGGATTTAAAATTAATTCATTAATTTTAAATCCACGTAGTTTTTAAGCCGACTTTTCAAAATTTCAAAAAATCTTGTTGGTGATTCGTGTTTTCAATTAATAAAAACTTATTTTCTTTGATTTTAGAACATTTATAAGGTTTGGATTAGTCGCATTTTTTTGTCATCCCAACTTTTTTATGTGCTAGAAAGTCAGTTACTGCATTTAATTGACTAGATTGATGAATTTTTGATGTCGAAAATTAAATTAAACACTACCAAAAAGATAATGTTTATCCTGATTCATCTCGAGATTAATTCTGAAGTGGTACGGGACTTAGTCCCAGAATTTAGATGTGAATTCGTCTTTAGCTTCTTGAAGTAGTTGCATGAAGGTGTGATGTATAGACTACCTACCATCCATTATCGATATCGAAACCTGTCTTCAAAACTACTGTCACTCGACTGCCGCCGCAATATTTGCCCACGCTTTTTGTCGTAAAAAGGGCATTTGTGAACCCTTTTGTTTATAGTCAGTTAAGACGGTTTGCGTGTCAACAGTTTAAGTCAATATTGGTGCGTCGGCTCCTCTGACTAACGTAATCTCTTAAACTTATTTTGTTATTTTACACTCGAAGTAAATGAGGTTGGTAGATCGCTTTATGCGTTCGTGGCTACTTCAATCATGCATTTAATTTTTTGTAAGCTGTGATTTTAATTTGTTTGGAATTGAATTAATGCATTGATAGACATAACACTGAACATTGGACAGTGTTTTATCAGATTACATGAGTAATAGCTAATTTTAAATAAATAATTAAAACTAAAAATATGAAGATGACAATTTATATTATGAAAATATTTAAAGTTCAGAGACCAGATGATGATGATGATGACAGTTAATTTTAAAACAACATAAAGCAACAATCTCAGAAAAAGAGGCCACCATCATGTGGGTCCAAGAATTCCTTTTGATCAGCTATAGAACAATAAAGGCCAATTATTTCACCATAATTTTCTTCAATCGTAACTTTGTAGATAGCTTAGTCGAATCGTCCGATAGCAAGCACTTTGTCAAAATTCCATCCTTGTTTCATCGAATCCTGCAAATAAAAAGTTCTATAGACTCAAATCACGTTTCGATGCTTCTGCGAATTTAAAATTACAAAAAGCGAGAACGAGACGCCGGCTTAACTGGATACGTGTGAGCGGGCTGCACAATATGCAACATCCACGCCCCTGTTGGAATAAAATTCAAAATAAGATTTCAAAGGAAGTAAAAGGAAAAACAAACAGTTGGCTTGGGTTTCTCTAGGTCGTTAGAGCGAGATAGTTGTTGCTTGTGCGCTCCGACGTCGTATTGGTTAGTTGATATGAGTTATGGCGTGTGTGTTTGCCGCGAATTAGCCATTTGGCGGGAAAGTGTAGGGCGCGATGGAGACAAAGCACAGAATATATAAATAGTAGGAGCTGTGTAGAAGTTTCACTCCAACTATGTTTTGGTCTGCGATTGTCTTTACTAACAATAGTTGCTATAGCAACGTATTTCTGATTTAATTTAACAACGTTACTTTATAATAGCTAACTTAAGGTAAATCATGGCATGGATAGACTAAAATATTTAAAACAGTAATTGAAACCTAAACTTTTATGACCTCTGTGGCGCAGTGGACAAAGGTCCGCCTGAAACTCAGAAGGTTGCGGGTTCGATCCCTGCCGCGGAACAAATAAATATAATGCTGATGTTCGTATGATCTGCAAATATTTGTCTCGGGTCTGGGTGTTTTCTATATTATATAATATTTATGTACGTATTGACAAAATAATTTTATAAGTAGTAGCAGTCATGTAGTTCCCATAATACAAAGATCTGCTTAGTTTGGGACTAGATGATGCGGTGTGAAAAATGCCCAGAATTATTTATTTATTATTTTTATTATAAAAACTTAGTCCTAAATTACTCTATAAGTTCCCCAAGTTCTAATATTCTCCACATTATATTTTTGAAGCAAGTTTTTAGTTTTTTTACCTGAAAAATGATAATAAATTGGCATGTTTTAAAGAATATATTTTATAATGTTTTTATTTAAATTAGGAACAATTAATTTCTTATTTTTATGATCATATCTGAGTTTATTAATTTTTGCTATATCAAGCAGTTTTTACGTAGGTAGGTATTTGGAAAATTTAGAGTTTATTCAATCTATAATAATAAGAAAAAAATAGTAATTTTAAAATGTCGGATTATATACATAGTAGGAATAAAAACATAGCATTTGTAAAAAAAATATCACGAGAAAATCCCTGATTTTGAACCTCATCGCCGACAGGTTTGCATCATATTAACCAAAAAAACTCATTCTGATTCCTACATGGAGGTTATAAGCAGTTAGATTATATTCCGATTGCATAAAACGAACTTGAGACGTTATTTTAAATTATTCGAAATTCAAATGCCACGTTGAACCTAAAGTCTGCTCGGTGGAGTTCATTTTCCAGCAAAAGCTATCCGGAGTTAAACAAGCTATGGAATATGTACACACACAGGAGCAATTTACTACGCGTTGCTTTTTTTATTTCATTGGGTTAGGTCAGGCTTGTAGAGTGGTAAGACCTCGATAGCGCGCCAGTCACTGAGTTAATTTTCTAGTAATGGTAAATTACCACGTCGGTTTGCTATGTGAATTAACTATGAAGAAAGTATTTTGATTATCAAATCTCGGAAAAATATATCGTGGCCGTTAACCTAGCCAATGGTCTGACCAAATCAAGGTTCCGACTGGTCTAGAGCGGCGTGGATACAGCTTGTCAATTTCTTAAGAAAATCTTTTCAGGGCGGGCACGAACTTCATTCAGTAATGAGGAATGTGACAAAGATAAAATCTCCATAATGACTTAATGAATCAGTCTCCTGCACAAACCTCAATTATCTAAAATTACCTAAATCAATAAAACTAAAATGCCTCAAAAAAGTTTATCACAATTTTTGTTTGTAGGGATTAATAGATATATTTCAGTTTCTGTTCACGAAGGTACATGTGAGAAAATTATACTTCCCTATCAAAATACGATTACCGTTATTGTTTTGCGATAGAATTGACGCATTTTTACTTTAAGAGTTTATAATAATATTATTGTGTTGATGGTAACTCGTACTTAGTATCAAAATAATGGTTCATAAAACACTATTCAATAAGTCGGCACTCCTTCGAGATCTCAATTTTTATATCTGTTAGCCGAATTAATGCTCTGGAGTGTATTACCCGAAATAACTATCAGACTCTACCTACCTTAACATATTATCGCAAAACAATAAAGTCTTATCAACGCCATCTAGTATCGGATAGCTAAACTAAAATTACCTACGAACGCATCCAAATTGGCAATAGCTTATTGTATTTTTGCATGAAAAAGAGAAATATTTTTATTTATTATTTCAAGTTAATAAAAGTACATCGTTTTCCATACAGAACAGCGAAGTAGGTACCTACGTACCTTATTTCCCCCAAACTCATGGAACGTTCCAAACTTTCCACTAGGGTATTTATTATGTTATAAAAAACCATCGCTGTTAATCAAAACACCATAAAAAAACATTACAATACTTAAATTACTATACGAGCTGTGACCGCACCGAATCTACGCGTGGCGCCAAGCCCGTGGCGCCATCCCGCGGCAATTAGAACGAAACTCGTTATTACGAGTAATTGGGAAACCGTTTGAGGTTATCGATTAAAAGAAAATAAAAGTAATTTATCAATTTCGAAAAATTTAAGCAAATCTTAGAAAGTTTTATGATGAGTCAATGACGGAAAAATATTATTTGATGAAATAACTTTAAATTTAACCTTACCTTAACTTTTTTTAATTATTCTTCGCATGTAAGTTTCAAACATCAAGTTTTAAGTAGGTTGTGTCAAATTAATTTAGGTAGGTGGCTAAATAAATATTAATATAATAATGTTGGACATTTTCACACGGCATCACCTAGCCCCAAACAAAGCAGAGCTTGTTTTGGGAATTACATGACTGATATATTACTTTTGTAAATACATGCACATATATTATACATAAAAAAACACTCAGACACGAGACAAATATATAAAGATCATACAAACATTTGTTCCGCTGCGGAAATCGAACCCGCAACCTTTTGCGTCTCAGGCGGCTATTTGGCACTGGCCACAGAGATCGTCGACCTTGCTTAATAAATTATGCTCAGATAATCAATTTTAGCTAGTAGCTACCAGGAATAAGGATCTTACAGTCCTCCACCTTATTTAAAATGTCTAGCTTTAATTTAAAGTATCAAATGTTAAAGTGACCTAGTATCTACTAAACTTTGAAGTTAATTCAAACAAATCAAACCTCATAATTATCTTAACAGACCAGTAGATACACAGTTTTCTGATAGGGGTATAAATCACCCGAAACCGTATCCTAGAGTGGGGTAATTATTTTTAATCGACATATCAACATTAAAGGGATCATCAATACGGACCACCGGACCACTCGATTTGCATATTAATTTGTTGTCCAGCAGTAAAATAAAGAAATTGGACGAAGGATTAAAAAAAACCAGTAGGTAATTAAGACCGGCGCTAAAGATACAAGTAATATTTGAATAATATCGTTCTCGAAATGGGACTGTCGGCTTTTACGAAAGCATTGAAGGTTTGAGCTGATGGAGTATTCTTGCGATATTACACGTAAAAAGAAGCCACAACTGAACTACATGATATTTTATTAATAAGTTTGACAATCAAGAAAAAGAAAAGATAACATTGTGTACTGATAAACCCCGTCTAATAGTATGTACCTATGTACTAAAATAGGCTTTTACCTTTCATCCAAGTCTGCTGATAGCATCCCTTTTTTTACACACTTTCTCAGTACTTACTTCACTCCATCCTCAATCCGTCTCGGGAAAACACGTATTTAAGATTTACCCTTTGTTTCATAAACACTCGCTAACTTAGCAAGTCGCTAAATCTAGCCCTGTCCTTTTCTGACACTAAACAAAGGATAGAGGTTGGCAACTTTCAGTACGCTGCTAAAGTTAGCGAGTGATTATGAAACAGAGGGTTATTTCTAAACTAAATTCTAAATGAAACAAATCATGTATTATATGATATTATATACTAATATTATAAACGTGAAAGTTTGTCAGGATGGATGTTTGTTACTCTTTCACGCAAAAACTACTGAACGGGTTTTTATGAAACTTTACACTAATATAGCTTATACATCAGAATATACACAAATAGGCTACTTTTTACCCGGGTGCCACGCGGACGCAGCCGGGAGCAGAAACTAGTAAATTATAATGAACACCCCGGCCTCTTCAAACTCATATATAATCCTCTCCATCCAAAGGTTGTCTGTAAGAGATATTATTGTTTATTTTATATATATCATAAGGTGTACAATAAAGTATTTTGATTCATTCATTCAAGTTGAAGAATTATATTTTTTTTAAAGTGAATATCTGCAGTCCGGATTACAGTACATAGGTTACCTACATAATCATCCTCATCCACAGTCCAACTTCACTTACTGATGGGTATAGGCTTTCTACAGTGTGTGCTATTCAACACGATCCTGAGCTAGTCTAAGCCAATCCTTGCTCGCGACGTTAACTATGGTCTGCCCATCTCGCTGTCGGACATCCAACGTTTCTGTTACCAGTTACCTTCCTCGGCCACTATGCAGTCGTTGTTCTGCTCCACCTGTCATCACCACGTCTTTCAATATATCCCGCCCAACTCTAAAGTCGATGATCTTGACTTTAGTCCATCTTCGGATCTCGACATTTGGAACTGTCTATAAGTTTGATGCCGACCACGACACGCTCCGTGGCTCGCTGTGACATACTCATTCTGTACACAGCCTACTGCTTTTTGCATCTTCATTATCTACAAACACACGTTAATTATTTGTTACAAGAACTGTATCATCATAAGTCTGTATTTTTTCCTACTGCTACGATATCATCTGATTAAACTATATGGAAGAATGGATGGATTTCACAATCTTCAAATTTGGTCCTAGAAAAGGCTTGAAGTCTTACATAACTCCGTTGTCACTTTAGATGATCCTCTACTTAATCTGCAAATAAAAACACGAAGCATATATTGCATAGGTATTATATTCTGAGGTATGCAATAAAGAGTTATCTAAGGCTCATTAACCAACGTAAAACCTGTGATCTGATGTTCACATTGCTTTCACTGCTAAATTGAGTGCATTATTTAAAGAGTTTTTTTTTTATTGCCTAATTGAAGCAGCCCCATACAAGCATTTAGTCCAGATTGCTTTTAATATGATTCGATGGATTGATTATGACAGCTTCCGTTTAGAGTTCATGGTGCTTGTAGATTATTAATGGTCTGGACCATTATATTGAAGCGCAGTATGTTGATATTTTGATAAGTTAGTGGAACATTTTGTCATTTTAAACATTGTTTATTTTTAAAATAAAATTTTCTGAATTTGAATGTAGTGATTATTTGGAAGTATAAAGCACGTTTAGGTTATTGATATTTGATAGTCTAAGACAGTACTGAAAAGCTAAAAATATATAGTAGGTATTATTAAAAATTGCTTCTCTGCAAGCAGAGTGCGCGCGAACAACAACAGCTTCCTGAAATAAATAGCAAACGAAATTATGCATGTTCTCTTGTGTGAAAGCTCTTCCAGAGGACGAAATGTCTTCGTTATTAAGTACTAACCCTTATCTTACTAACACATTTAAATCATGTTGTCTGAATAAATAAAAATATTGCCTTAGCAATCGAGTTAGTGCTCGAACGACGAATAAATGTTTTATCTATCTATCTAACTTCATCTTATAATTCTTTATTTTACCTAAACAGAAATAACGCAGAAACATAAAAAAAACACATACGATATGGCATGTACAAAGACGAGCTTACATCCTAAAAAGAATTTTATTCCAGCAAACCTTTGAGAAGAGAGAGAGAGGACTGAGCTCTTCAAATCTCATTTCATGGATTCCTTTAAAGGTTGTCTGGAAGAGATCGCTTTAAGCGATAAGACCGCCCATTGTACTCCCGCGATTAGCTTGTAATTTGCTCCGTTTGAATTTGTAAGCAACATAATATTAAGTGGTGTACAATAAAGAGTTATCTATCTATCTATCTATCTACCTCTGTAACGCAAGTATGTATATAAATTTAGAAAAGATATACACTAACAACACAAAGTCATTGCTAAATAGCAGTTATGTCATAGTTCGGAACCCAAAGCCCCGAAATTAATTTAGACATCACACGAGAGTGCAACAAATAAACCGACCGCCATCGCCCTCGGCGGAGTATATAAAATGTTACATGGGAAGTTTGAAGTACCAGGTTTTCCTATCGGACGCTGTGGCAGACAACAACCACTTTCTGTTGGCGTTAACGCCTGCGAAAAGATTTAATTGTATAGAAATGTTCCCATAACACAAGTTTACTTTGGGGCTACATGATGCAAAATGTCCAGCATTATTTATTTATTTCTTTATTTTATTTATCGAGGTTTCCCATTATTATCATAAAGAAAATCCTTCTATATGGTCAAAGAAAAATTTGTAGTATTCCTAAATGAATCAGTAAGTAGTTAAAATTATTCAATTTGGAACGAGGGAAATACTTTTTTTAGCCTTAGTTTCAGCCCTCACCATTTCAAACTAGTCACACCAAAGCTTACCTGCTTTTGTTCTGTACCCGCAACACAGCATTCATTGTCATGAATATTGATTTATCTGTCGTTATACCAGCTCGGAGCTGCCGTGGAATATTAAATGCCAGTTTTGCATACAAACACATATTTTTACTGTAAAGCCAGTACTCAACAATGGATGCAGTATCTAGATAATGGGATCGCAATGCGAAGTATGTACATATCTGATGTGAATCATGCTTAACTTCGAGCTTTGGTAAGCAGAAGTGCCGAAGTACCTTCTGCCTCTTCTAGATGGGCTAAGGTACCTACATTGTTACTTTAATATTGAACACGAAATAACCCACAACAGTCGCATAAATAATCCTGACCCCACACTAGGAATCACTGTATCGTTGGTAAATATAACAAATATTTGCAAAACATGCAAAGATTTGTCTCGCTTTGATCCTGAGATTACCTATGACTGAATAGATCTAAAATATATTTTAGCGTTTCTATTCCGACGATTTTCCACTAGATTTTAACTACCTACAGATTGCTCCATAAGATCTAAATCCTAAGGTTGTAGTATGGGGTCAGGACTGACCCCAACCGTTTGGTGTTTTATTTATTTTTTATATTATGTCTCAAATTACTTAAATGAGAAAATTTGGTAAAATTACTAATCCATGAGTAATTAAGTTATGTTACATATTAGGTATCCCGAAGACAAAACCTCAACCACTGAACAATACAACATCAGTATCTACAACTATAATAGTTTTTTTTTATGTAATGAGGTTCCTAGATGTTAATAATACTTTTTATCGATAAAAAATTGCTTACTAGTCCTTGTTCCAGCCCTATGAAACTGTCTAATTCCACCTAATAATAACAGAGTTACGCTAAAAGACGAAGTAAGTTACAAAAACTATTTTATTTCCAAAGCAAACCTCATAACCGTTGCCCTCATACAAAAATCATGGACAAAAGTTGTAACAAACGAAGCGGTCAAAATTATAATGCATGGACGTTGGACAGGGGACCGGCCATAACAAAGTTATCAATGCGGTTACTAATGGTGCCACCTCCTTAGTAAAATTTTTGCCTCTTCAATAAAGATACATCTTGTACATACAATAAGAAAATAAACTATTATTTTACTATCCTATTCTATTCATTGAAATGCAGCTGTTCTTGCTAAGGCCGCCCATTAAATAAATAATGCTGGATATTTTCATACAACATCATCTAGCCCCAAAGTTAGCTTGTTGTCCCCAAGCAGAGCTTGTCTTATGGAATCTACATGACTCATATAATGTATATTAATACATACATATTATGCATAAAAAACATTGTCAAAGTTTGTAGTAGGTACTTATCTAAGCTGAAATATGATTAGGTAGGTATTCAATAAAGTATGTTCTATCTTCTATCTATCTATGAATGCTACTTCTTTTGATTTAACGTGCAACTAGTCCTTTCATGGTTGCCGTTGATCTAGGGCAATGAACATTTTGAAATATGATGGCCCACGTAACGGTTTTAAGACCTATACTCAAAGAATCACAGTGTTCAGTTCCCCCCTAAGGGGGATTTCTCAGGGTGGATTTGTGGAATGACCCGGTGGAAGAATTTAGTGATCCTCACATAGACGTCGTGTCAATAGTACTTAATTCGATAATTTTTATAGATAAGAATTGTAGCAAGCCAACCGCCAATCCCAACAAATAAGATTGGCCGCCAGAAAATGCTCTAGCATTAAGTCCGCCTATTGTCACATTAAAGTGTTAACCAATAAAAAATGGCTACTAGAAGTTACGCAAGATATCCACATAGAAATGGAGGTAGTCACTTGCCAAGACATGGCTCAAAGGCGAGACCGATTTATACTTAGCAACGTGACTGCAATGAATTAGACTTATAATTGTTTAATTAATCAGCCTGTATAGTTAATTCAAAATGAAGATGCGGAAAAATTTAGCAAGCCACCTATCTAAAGTATTTTTTTTTTCATACTTACATGCACGCAAAGATAACTTTGTTACATCGAGGTTGGAGTAATTTTATTAAATTAATCATCTTGTATAGGTAATTCAAAATTAAAGTGCGGAAAAATGTACCGATCTGAAGTATTTTTTTTATACTTACGAGTACATGCACGCAATGATAACTTTGTTACATCGAGGTTGGACAGTAATTTTGTTACCGAGGGTCGTGGCACCTAATCATTATTGAAAAAACCGACAGTCCACTTGTTAGTAAAGTTTTAACGCTTAATTTGAGGTTACGGATGTTGGAGTTTATTTCTTTTATTGAATCATGGAATTTGTGATATTATTGTGTAGTCTATTTTAGCGTAGCGTAAAAGAATACGTCTGCCGATTGGACATTGCATATTTAGGAATTTTATGTTTTTGTGTTTTCTAATTGGTATGCCATAAAAAGTTTATCTATATACCGTTTATATCTTCTTTCTTTAAGTTATTTATAATTAAATAAGTATAGAACTTATCCGTTAATGTAATTACGGAAATTAATTGACGATTAATTTCCGTAATTACATTAAAATTCAAGCCACAATTCCGAGAAAAACTATAAAATAATTATCGACAGCATCGTTGCGTCCAATTATCGTTTATTAGGATTGATTTCGCCTAACAGCTACCTTTGCGAAAGATCGCGATCGCTCATGTTTCATTCAATAGTCGCACGGGATAATGAGCCGTAATGACATAGGGTGAAACCACCCCACAGTTTTCTACGGTTTTTTTTTCAGTCTTTATTATTCATCGGGTTATAGTCGTCATGAGTTTTATTTGACACGCCTTAATTGATAGCCGATTCGGTGGGATTTACAATGTTATTATTGTGGTGGTCTTCAAACTTGTGGTTGTAAACTTTTTATCGGCTTTCAATTTTGTAAGAAGACAAGTTTTTTTCAATAAGTGGATACAAGGCAGCGCATCTAAAGCGCCTTCTACTGACATTTAATTTTGGCCATAAAATCTATCTATGAACTACATGGAACCTAGTTTGTATAAAAAAAAGCGAAAAACTGCATAACAATCGTATAAGCCATTTTCAGATGATTATGGTAACAAACAACCCCAAACGCTCCCTTTGTGTCGCGGGTAAAAAGGTTGCCCTCATTTTACTTTTCTGCATTTAAAATTATATTTTTATTTCAAAACGATTAACATTTCACGTTGTGGCATGAATCTTTTTGTGTGCCTACACGCTAGTCACCTAGCAATAAAATGATAGGTATCCACATCGAATCGTATAACTAGACTCTTGTATAAACATGCTTCTATAATGAAGGGTTTTCTTTTTAATCTGTGGCGAACCAGTATGGGGGTTTGTGAAGCCAATTCGGATAAGGATATCTTCCCAAAACTTGACTACTGCCACAGATCAAGTAGAATTATGTAAAGTAGTGCACGGCACGACGCGGAAGGAGAAAGTCGCAACCACTCACCCTGATGAAGACTCTCGGAATAAGTCGAAACTTAGTCGGTGCCTTCACCGATAGTGCAGTACGTGAAAATTCCCGTTTTTACAATATGAATAGAATTATGTCGTTATGAAAGAGCTCGTCCGGGTAATACTAATTATTTGTACGGCCAAACATTAATTCTCGCATTGCTATGTTCCGGTTGGGAAGGTGCCGGTGAAATTACAGACACATGCAACTTTTCACCCGTTATGTCTCTCGGGGCCGTATTCTTGTTTGCTACTTCAGTTGTATAGAATACGTCTATTGGGGCTCTTTTCCTATGGTTTCTTTGACAACACAACTCATGCCCTTTTTGCTTTAAATTTAAAATCTTAATCCCCTGATCACAATCCTAAAGTGTTTGAAGTGTGTTACGCAGACGATCCTGAACTCGATGCACAAGTACCAGCCCCGGTTCCACCTGGTCCGGGCGAATGACATCTTGAAGCTACCGTACTCGACCTTCCGGACCTATGTCTTCAAAGAGACGGAGTTCATCGCGGTCACCGCCTATCAGAACGAAAAGGTAAAGAACATGCTGCAGAAAACAATATTTGTGGTAACGTAGTATTCACGTGGTTGGTCAAACAGTGCTCACGAGGTAGGGCTTATATGACTTGAGTCCGTCACCAGCGACAGATGACAGTGACGAGCTCAGCGAAAACATCATTTAGTGGTCGTCATCATCGGATGGTGCTTATGAGAAAGGGCCTCTAAAAGGTCAACTAAACATAACAACAATATCTGCAGAGCGTGCAAACATTTGTCCCGCGGCGGGAAACAAACCCGCATCTGTGTCTCAGCTGGCTTCTTGCCGTTACACCATCGAGGTCGTCAACATAACATTTTATTTTCATTTTTCCAGATCACACAACTGAAGATCGACAACAACCCTTTCGCAAAAGGCTTCCGAGACACAGGCGCCGGCAAGCGAGAAAAAAAGTAAGTATCTAAAACTTACCACTACTTTCTAATAGTTCAACCAAAAAACAAACACGCCCACGACTATAACCCTCAAGATTAATATCGTCAGATCTATACTATACATAAGTATGTAGATACAAACAATCCATTTGTCCCTATTTAGCATTGAAATTAGCATTCCGCATGACAGGTTGTAAGCCCATCGCCGCTTATTGGAACACTACCTGTTCTCATCAAAATGATGTCAAAATACTGATCCAAGAAGTGTTTTTGTAATTGGTCCTCGATGTTGATGGGATCATAATTAGCTTAGATGAAAAAAGTGATATCAGGTTTATTATGACAGAATACGAAAATGCGACTATCGAATACATTTTTTACCGCAATACTAATCCAGGCAAAGATATAAAAAGCCTAAGTAACATAACTTATTTAGAAATTGTAAAATCACAAAAAAAAACGTGATAAGTAGTTTTAGCAGAAACCTCTCTTCTGTTCTAATGATACCACTTTCATTGAGTTTCTGCGGAGATACCTAACCCTTGCTTCTAATTGGGTATCGTTTGCGGAAGACTAAAATTTGAATACCTTTGTGAAAAATAGAATCTGATCTATCTACCTACTTTTATGCTTTGCTGTTATCGAGTGGCAATTTAATTTGCATTTGACGTGTGGAAATTCGGGGTAATATCTATAGAGAACTACATGACTGATATACTACTTATATAACCTTTTTTTTGTAAATACATACATACTATACATAGAAAACATCCAGACCCGAGACAAATATTTGCAAATACAAACATTTGTCCCGCGGCGGGAATCGAACCCGCAACCTTCTGCGTCTCAGGCGAGCCTTCACCCACTGCGCCACAGAGGTCGTCAAAATAACTAATTCTGCTGAAATAACTAAAAACAAACTCATATGATGCGCGATCTTCGATTTCAAAATTAACCTCACAATCTTCCATAAATCATCATCCCCTTATTACTCAAAATTGAATCCTATAAATGTATTTTAATAGAAACAAAATTAATAACCCAAGGGATTCCGTTTATAGTAACCGAAGGAAGTGCCTTGCTAGCACTTCGAAGTCTACGCTACGGCCTTTCTAAAAATAATCAAACTTTAACGTGTAAATATGCAACCATAAATTCACACCAAAAATGTTGATTTGTATCAACAAATTCTTCTCATATTTCAACCTTAACTGCCTTATAATTGCTGTAAACTTCTATAAATTCCCAAAATACAATAAAAAAAATACTCTACTTGAAATTTCCAAGTAGGTGGCATAATACTGCGAACGATTAATGCCTCTTGTTTAAGGCGAAGATAAAAGCTAACGAAATTATCCTATCTGTAAATCTTAAATTAATTAACCCACGATCGTAGTTTCCGAGCGCACCCGGCCAACGCGCTTGGCGTTCCAAATTCAAATTAAACCAATCCGGCGCCTCCTCATTCGTGTTCGGAGTTTAAACATGGTGGGTAACGGCTCAAAATGGTGGAGTCATTTCGACTTGGCGCTTTTTTCCAGCGTCTTTAGCGTGCAAGGGAGAAAATTGGATTTCCGCGATAAAATCAGCTTTGGTTTTGTAGGGTTCCGTGGCTACCAAGTTCTCATTTAAATCCTTCAATCACGCACGAGATGGGATCGATAGCCACGGCTCACTTCATATCGAGAGATGTTTCTGTGTAGTTTTCACTATAGAGCTACCGTAAAAGTTACAAAAATTGACAGATTTTAGAAAATAGTCATGAAGGCGACACAAAGCTCTTTTAGGATTGTAATATTTTAAAGAGTATGAGATTATTGATTGATGAAATATCTCCAAATGCTTCGCATTAAGTTTTAAAAATATGCGGTAGACTAATAACTGCAGAACACACACTGCGTGCACAACACTTTCTTTGCCAATTTTTTATTTCTTGGTATAATTTGCTAGTGCCTGGGGTTTGCCGTTCCACCAATTTATTTGAATTTGAGCGAGAACTCAATTAGTGGTGATATTCATCTGATGTACGAGTAGGTATCTATTGGGGATCTAACTTTTGATTAAATAAAGAGGATTTGGAATTAAAATTAATTAGCGTTGGTTCGATTCAATTTAAAATTTGCTCTGGTTTTTGAATACCAAAATTAAACAAGACGAAAAACTTGCCTAAATTAATTGCACTTGGTCGTCTTGGTCCAATTGATTGGATCAAATACAGCATGGTTTGATGGAAGACAAGACTAAGAATACTTATTGTTATTTTAATAGACGAAACCATAGTTTGACAAATTTGATAAGCACATGGCTATGTCTATGCTAAAATACGTCATTTAAAATATTGTACAAGCTTCAGAGTATAATTTGAACCTTCAAAAATGCATTTCATAGGTGCTTCTCAAAACCTGTTAGCAACCATTACAAATTAACCGACCACAACACGAAGGTTTAATTCGCTTATACAACATTTTGCACCGGATGGGCTCATAGGTCCGGAATTAGAGTCGGACCGGATGCTGCGGGCTCATCTCAAAATGGCCGCCGGACGCCGGACGGCCGGAAGCGCGGGAAACGTGAGCTGCGGGACGCAGCTTTCCCGCGTGGCGTTTTGACAAACGCCACGCGGGAAAGCTGCGTACCGTGCATAAGTCATACGTGTCACATTCTAACATACAAAGCTAGGGTTTGTTAGGGTTGACATTATATTCTAAAGAAAAATACCGTTATACATATATTGGATGTCAACTCTCAAAAACTAAAGGTATAGTCAATCCTGGGTCAAAAAATGAAATGAAGATTTATTCCCAAAGGTCTCTAGAAAAACAGATCAGGCACGAAGTCTAAAATGAGATATATTATAGGGGTGTCAAAAAATGTTTAAGCAAATTTCCTTTAAAAAATACTTTTATATTCGACTCATTTCAAAATATATATTGTTTATATCAATGTCAATTTTAGAGTGAATTCACGTTATTTTACAATCATGTACACTCTCAGCCCTTTCAAGAGCCATACGATGTATACTAATACATAATTCTGGGCCACTCTGTACTGACCATTGAAATACCATTGACAACGCCTAGATGAATTAGAAGTTACTGAATAAAGTCAATTGACAACAGCATTGGCATAACGGAAATCTTAATGGCGGGTACTCGACAACCCTAGCATTGTGTAGGTATTGGACGTTAAATACATACTTTTACTTGTTCTTAGTAGGCGAGTAACGATAAGACAAGTTTATAGACTGCTTTTTGCTAGAAATTACTGAACAGACGTATCAGGTTCGCTACTACTGATGATAATAATGATGTTAATGAATGTCAGTGCCTTCACCAAAGTAACATGGTTGGTAGGTATGTTAAATTTCTATTTTTAACTACTACTGTGTGTTCTACATTTAGAAAACAGATTACTTTTCCTATTTTAATGTTATGTAGATAGTTTTTTTCTTTTAAATTTATTTAAAAGTTGTTTTATTCTGTTTAAAAATTAAATAAATAAAATGAACTTTTTAATGATATCTGTACAACATAAGTTTTAGTTTTTAATGTAAAGGAATAGGTAGATACTTGTATTTCACATGCGAACGTTTGTTCCAATAAATTTCAACAACGAATTACCAAAGCATCTACTCCATTTTCCCAAGAAGTATGTTTGGTAGGTAACTTACTTTTGTATATTTCCTGTTGTTTATCCATTTGACATGAATATATCGATAGTTGAGATATTAAGTTTCTGAAAAACTACGTATTTGACCTGTACTAACTAGGTAGTTTGAGTGGGAAATAAAAGGTAATCTTTGAGATTACTGACTTCTAAGTCAGTAAGGCACTTAGGTACTCCTTTTACAGAATCTCGCTAACATCATGATAAACTATTTCAGGTATAATTTTCTGATGATATAATGTAGGTATAGGATGATAAGGTAACCTAGAAAATACGTTGCTGCCACGGTAGGAAAAAGTGGTGAGCCACATCGCACTTTTGAGTATGTGTAGGATTTTTTATTTTGTTTTATAGAATTTTATACTATATAGGGTTGTCAATACAACAGTCACGCGACGGAAGCGATCCGCGCGTACTGCTCACATTCCGTCTTACACAGGCATTCTGACCGCGACAGTCAATGAAATATGACGGTTACGCGTTCAAGCCTTCCGCACACACAAGTTATATTGCGTCTCACATAGGCATCTCGACCGCGTCGGACATTGTATGTGACGCAATGTAATACTAACAAGTAATGTGGAAAACTTGAACGCGGCGGCAACCGACTTCTGTCTGCGGAAATCCTAGAAAATTATAAAACCGTTGTTTGTTAAATTTCCTCCAAAAAGTACAACTAACTAGCTCAAAACTTAAAGAATCATCAATGAACCTATATAAAACAAACTTATCTATTTTTTAATGAATACTTGAAATATTCATGGCTGTCCACTTATAGCATTCCGACCAACGAAAACATCAAATCTTCCCCACATTGAGACAAGAATCAAAACACCTACTTAATACTCCGGCCTTGTCTTCGACAAAATAGCGACAGTAAAAAGCACCCCGAGGGGTCGTCGAACTAACCGAACCGTTTTAGAGATAAAAATTTGGCAAAATTACAAGGCAGGCCACCCCAACGAGTTTACATTGTAACGTGAACACCCTAAACTGTTTAAGTTAGGGTTGTCATAACTTCAAAATTTGTGGTTAAGTATTCGGGTTTAAAGTTTTTTAATCCACACTATGGAAAATATAAAGATTTCATAATGCCCCAAAAATTACAACCTCGGCGTGTCTAAGTAACGGCAACCGCAAACCAAGCGAAAGATTGTGAGTTCAAGTTCAACGGAGGTTGATATTTTTGGAATATAGTAAAAGTGGATCTAAAATTAAACACAGTTTTATTTATTTTTTTGAACCAACCTACGTAGAACATAGAAAATATGAGGAAAAACCTTGTCATATATTCCGATCAGAAAATCAGAACGGGCTTTATTTGAAAACAAAAATATATAATTTTATTTTCTATTGGCCGAAAATTCGTCAAGTGTAAAAGTGTCAGCCCTAGGACACCAGGGGTGGCACAAATTTAATTCTATGAGCCGACTATGAGACGAGTTAATAAAATGAATTTACTGTTGAACCCGGTAATCAGAGACCCTACGGAACCAAGATGCGACCGCGTTTAGGGTACCGTAAAACAATGCACGTGTTAAAGAGTTGTTTGTTTAACGGGGCGACAGAAGGCAAATAATTGAGGACGCTTTTTGTCCTTTTTGGGGTGGACGGTTTTAAATCGTTTCGTATCTCTTTTGTCTTTTTAATGTAGCTCTCCGAAAGGGACCGCTAGCTCCATGCCATCTGTCTTTCGCCCTAGCATATTTTGACAGATAACTGACGCCTTTGTAGTGGCGCCAAATTATCTGTCAATGTCAGTAGATACTTTCAGCAAGTGATTAAAAAAAAGTTACTATGAGCGTTGACACGTTCTCAAAACGGTAAATGAAAACGTTGCCTTGAAACCACCTTGCTCTAGAAGCCTAGGACATAAAATTCGAAGGCATGACGTGCCATTCGGTCGATGTTTTAATAAAGCGGCGATAGGCTTGGACAAGTCACGTGGACAGATAGATAGATAGATAGATAACTCTTTTGTACACCACATATTATGTTGCTTAAAATTTCAAACAGAGAAAATTACAAGCTAATCGTGGGAGTACAATGGGTGCTATGTGGATCGCTAACTTATAGAGAAAAATTGGGTGTGTGCTATATACATAATACATAATAGACGTGATTTTGACTACCCCCTACATTGTAACCTCACGGATCTGCGTACTAAATATGAGGATTGAGGATTTCCAACAGGGGAACAGTTGTGAGCGTGTTGTTATTTTTTGTGATATTAGATAACAAATTCAGATAGTGAACAGTAAGTTGATACATAATTTAGTTTTCAAATGTCGATGATCCCTACATAACATCTGTAAGTGCCAATACGTGATTTTGCAGTTTCTAGTGTTGTGACGTTCAGCATGTCGTACAGTATCGATACATTTTTTTTCTGATATTGCCGTAAATCGTTGATTAGTTCGTCTATACAATAACGTAACTAAAAAAAAATTAAAGTAGAGCCTCTTGCGGCTCTTTACGCCGTAAAATGTTTTCCAACGTGGTAGAATAGGTGGTTGATGAGTTTTAACGTGCGAAATACGGTGTATCCAAAATTTGTAGTGTGAGCTTCTCATTATTACGTCTTAAATCTAAAAATTACCGATTCTTAAACATATTTATTGCAAAACTAACATTTTACATTGGAAAATCTCAAATATTATTTTAAACATGTAGGGTCTCATTACGAAACGTGGTTTAAATCAGTGGTTTATCTCTCAAAGTTAGACCAGACTTTTGAATCCTGATTTTGCAAGACAAATTGTTATAACAAAGCATACAAAGTTTAAAATAGAATGTTAAAATAAAATTGCCGACAGTCTATTTGACGTTTCAAAAAAAGGTTTAATGATAAATAACTGCTAAAAGATAAACCAGGCTGTCACCTAGTTTATTTCTATCATAACTCAACCTCTTTTTGAGAACCTACTTTCTTTTGGTAGCCAATCAAAATAATGTGTATTTTTTTTGTGGTTTTGAAATGTTTGTAAATCATATTGACAGCCCGCGGTTGTAGACCTTATTCGCTTTGCCATAATATTACTTTTTCGATAATGTCTATTTAAACCTTAATTTCGTAATGAGACCCGTAGGGTCTCATTACGAAATGTGGTTTAAATCAGTGGTTTATCTTTTAGACTTTTGATTCCTGATTTTCAAGACAAATTGGTGTGCAAAGGAAACAAGGTTTAAAAGGCTATTATAATAAAGCATTCAGCTTTATTATAATAGCTGACAGTCTATTTGACATTTCAAAAAGAGGTTTAACCACAAATAAGTGCTTAAAGATAAACCAGGCGGTCACCTAGAAATAAATTGGATTAAAGCGAAGTTTCTTGAAGATAGAAAAAAGAGATTGATTTATTATTTCTATAATAAATCAATCTCTTTTTGTGAACCTACTTTCTTTTGGTAGCCAATCAAAATGATGTGTTTCTTTTTTTTTGTTTTGAAGTGTTTTTTAAATCAAATGGACTTCCCACGGTTTTATTTTATATTTAAATTGTAGACCTTAGGATCTTTGCAATGATACTCTTTTTTCGATAAAGTATATTTAGACCTTGGTTTAGTGGATCTGACAGAACTTGAGTTCAACTCGAGTTTAGACCACGTTTCGTAATGAGACTGGTAACGTTTTATAATCAAAAGTTTAGTTATTTCATTAGTTTGTTAGTATTTTTTTAGTTTACCCTCTACTTTGTTACAATGTCAAAACACTTCTAACGTTTCTCTAAAAAACTTTTAAAACTTATACTACTACTGCAATAGTTTCAGAACAACTTAAACTTACGATAAATAAAGGAAAGTTACCCTCAATGAGTAACCATAGTAAAATTTCCTCGTCATAAAAGTTGGAAGTTTCCATGATACGCTAAACGCTTTCCGTCTTATTCATAAACTAAATGGGTTTTGCCGCCGCTTTTAACTCTTCATTTTCACTGCCTGATCAAAATTTATTAATTTACAAAAAATATTTAGTTACTGTTTTTTTCCTATGTACATACAAATTTGAAGTAGTAGTTAGAACCAAAAATAATTGGATTAGCCTCTGACTACCTCCTCTCTAGATTCTCATGGATACGAAGATACGTTAATTATAGACTTGCGGATGTCCATAATTGCACTGTTAAGTTATGCTGGTTTGTTTGTTTTTGACATTTGAGAAGGAAAAGTGACAAAACCAAAACAAACACGCTCACGACTGTATTCCCCATGATATACCTCAGATACATACTCAGTGCGTAGATCTTTGAGGATATCAAGGAGTTGTCAGAGGCACGTCTAAAAATGTTATTTGACATATCCCTGCGTTACTACGAGAAGTAAGCATTCCACGTGACAGGTTGCAAGCCCATCGGCGTTTATTGGAACACTATCTAATTGCACATGCCTTCAGGTTCTAGATCATGATCATGAATTTTTGGTTCTAGATCATGATCATCTCGGTTTCTTAACAATGTTTTCCTTTGTAGTTTGAGCATGTGTTAATGCGCACATCATTTTTCATGTGGAAAATTCATTGGTATGAACCCACGACCTCCGGATCGGAAGTCAGGAAACCGCCCACGAGGCCAATACGATTTTTAAACTCTTAAAAATGTAAATAAAGACAGCTTTACCTGACAACAACCACTTTCTGTTGGCGTTAACGCCTGCGGAAAGGTTGAATTGTATAGAAATGACAGAAGCCTTTTGCCTTTGTTTGACGACCTCTGTGGCGCAGTGAGCGAAGGTCCGCCTGAGACGCAGAAGGTTGCGGGTTCGATTTCTGTCACGGGACAAATGTTTGTAAGATCTGCAAATGTTTGTCTCGGGTCTGGGTGTTTTTCTATGTATGATATGTATGTATTTAGAAAAAAAATTATATTAATAGTATATCAGTCATGTAGTACAAGCTCTACTTAGTTTGGTGCTAGATGATGCTGTGTGAAAAATGTCCAGCAATAATAATATTTTTTATATAAATATCACGTGACTGCTGCCAAGTTTTTCTTTAACAAAATTGCGCTAGCGTGAAAGGAAAATTAAGCGTGAAGGTCTTGCCGCTGATCTAAAATATACTTTTCCTAAACCTCGTTTAAAAATAAGACGCCTTTGGTTTTCTTAATGGCACTGACACCGTTCCGTGCCATCAAACAGGGTGTCAAACTGTTGATATTTGACTAATGTTTTAACGCGACCCTCTGAAAGGTTAATCATCTGCTAATGATAGTGACATTTCTATCTTCAAGAAACTTCGCTTTAATCCAATTTATTTCCTCGACTCTTGGGTCTTGATAGTTTGAGTACTGTTTTTTTATAGTAATATAATTTTCATAGAGAATTTATGTTCATAACCATAAAATATCAAGATTTTTTTTCCGACGTTTCGACTGTTTTGCAACAACCATAGTCACGGGGTTAATTGGAATACATATATAGAGCTCCACATACTGTGGCTACAGTCGAGAAATAAAGGCAGTAGCCGCTACTATTTCATCTTCAGATTTTCAAAAGTCCATGTTCACACGACGACACCTTACACTAACCGTATCACCGCACTGCAAAATCGGATGTCGACGCGAACACCTGTTGATAACGGGATCTCAAGACTCGTTTAAAAGTTATAATTATGTTTACTGATCGCGAAAGATTCAAAAATATAATATCAAGACTCATGTATGTAACAACAGGAGTTGTAAGTATGAGAAACTGAAAGTATGGTGATATCATAATATCTAGATCCGGAAATAATATCTGCAAAACAGGCGAAAGCCTGATTCCCTGCAGCGGGAATCGTACCCGTACCTCTTATATCTCAGCCTATTACCCGACTGCCGTGCCACTAAGATCATCATTAGTTCCAAGTTATACTAATTTTGTCAACCGACCTTAAATAGGAGGAAGTTCTCAAGTTTTCTGTATATTTTTTATTTGTTGTGTGTAAGCGATATATTCGCCTATTATGAACAAATTTTAATGATTCTTTTTTAATGGGTTAGGGGTATACTTGAAGATGGTCCCATATAAATTTTGTAAAAAGTCCCACATCCGGTATATTTTTTCCTGAAAAAAAAGTATACATGTTTTGTCTATATTCCTGTTCCACCTAATAACACGAGCAGTTTGTCTGTGTACCGCAGGCAAGCGATGCTGACAGCGCGGTCGGACACGCGTGATGATGACGACGAACGCCCGCTGGATGTCGGCGGACCTTCCAGTCCACCGCCAGCGCCCTCTGCTGCCGCACCCACTTCCACTAGCTGTAAGTACCAAGAACCCATAGAACCTAGAACCGATTACACCAATAACGAACACCCACTAGATGTCAGCGAGGCTTCCAATCTGCTCCAGTAGACCAGCGTTATATGCTGCCGCACTCACAACCTCTAGCTGCGGTGTTTTATCTTATTTGTACCAAAACTTATAACATCCACAACCGAAAATACTAAGAACCAGTTCACACACACACACTTCAATGACATCAATAACTGAAAACACTACGAACCACTTACAGCTGTAAGAATCAAGAAGATTCGACCAAGAATCAATAGCACTAAGAACCAGTACTTAGACTACCAGATAATCGCTGAATCCTTAGTTACCTATTCTCCTTTAATTCAGTATCTTCATACTGAACCGATGTTGTCAACAACCTAAATTCCTTCTCTATTATTTCATAGAGTAGGGATCATGTTAGAAAGGAATGTATAACATCCAAATTTGGGACATCAGTGCAGATCTTGCTTCCCCCACCTAAAAAACTTAGGCTCCTAAGTTTATATTTTATAAACTAAAATATGTTTTTTTTGTAGCATGGTTCAGCTCAAGTGGCGGTGGTGGTGGCGCTGATTCTGGTCCGGAGGATATCATCGAAGCTGGCTCCGACTCTTCCTGCTCGGGCGGGCGCGCCAACTCCCCTCCGCCAGGCCCTTCAAGACCCTCCCCTGCACCAGATGTCTCCCTAGGTCCCCCGGTGCAACCTCCCCTTCTACCATATCTATACCCCCCGTCTCTATACCCGCCGCATTTCTTCCCCCCACATCAAATGCCGCCAGGATTACTCTTCAACCTGCATCCGTTTTTACAACAGTATGCGTTGCCGCCTCCACCAGCACCGCCCGCACCTCCCGCGCCTTCGCTGGGGAAGGCGCATAGGTTTGCGCCTTATGCTCTGCCGGGTCTGGGATCCGCGTTTGAGCAGGTTGCCCCCAGGGCGAGGAGTTTGAGCTCGTCTCCCGCAAGGCCGAGGCCTGGGTCACCACCAACGCGAGCCGCGTCCGCTGATCCCCCACCTGACGCGCCTACATCCACCTCCACAACACCACCCGCCTCGGACCTGAAAAGCATCGAGAGGATGGTGAATGGCCTGGATGTCGAGACCCAGGACTGACCGCAGTACTGTACATAGCGTATATTTATGAGCCCCTCGCTAGTCATCGGGGGCGAAGGGCATCGTTTTGTATCGTTCCTATTTTGTTTTTTCTTTCGAGTTCTATCCGGGTCGATATTTTGTATACTGATTGTAAATAGTTAAGCTTATTTAGGGGTTGTTCACACTAAGGCCGTTTGCGGACTGTTGTTGTCATGTTGTGCTTGTTCGTTTATCATAGTTCGATATTTCTAATATGAGGTTTTCTTTTTTATCTGTGGCAAACTAGATGACACTGTATTTCAGAAAAACAAAAAGTGTAGTCACATTTTCTTTTTTCCATTAACGTTTTCGTACAGTACCTACCATCTTTGTGACTTTGAAGGATATCAAAATTATAGTTGCCCTAGATCTAAATGAAAACCTTTCATTTTACAATTTACTTGATTGGTTGCTAAGTAATTGTTAGGTCTGAAAATCGTTACTTCATTAGCTTCTCATAAGCACTTTCCAGTTAATAGAGTACTTAGCTCGACAAGTACCTATATATCAAGTCACGCTATCATTAAATAGATAAGTGCCAATGCTATATGCCATCTACAAATTAATTCTACCACTTTGTGGTAAAATATTCGTGCAATAATAGCTTAACTATGGTAATCGGAGAAGCACAAATAATTCAAAGCGAAATCTACTCATTGCAGCATGATCCGAATGACAGCTGTCAAAATCAAATGCGTTTCCCACAACTTTTTATTAATGTACTATGTTATTGTTATGGCACTATGCGTGCTTTAGCTCAATCTACTAGTAAATATTTATAACAATGCATTAGATTTCATTGGTGTTTAGTAAAATAGAATAACGTGCAATATTTAATTTAGTTTATGAAAACTTGACTTGACCCATTTCCCTAAATGGCAACATCAACTTTTTTTGACTGATAAGCCATTTGATTTTACTTGCGTTAACTTGGATCTTGCTACAACGACACTGTGACTTGACATCCAAAAGCCGGACCTACCACGTAAGACAGTCACATTAGATAACACTGATAGATTCTCCACTGCAATAGAAATAGATTAAAATTAATAAAGAACAAAATTGTTTGTAGCCACCGCCTATGTAATATCAATAAAGATTTCAACAGTTTGACAGTCCTTTTAGGCCTTTTTTAACTGACCTTTTTTTAATAAAAGTTGCTTCTATGCCCATGACAGTGATTTGGTTACTAATGATGCCGATCTATAATTTGTTCATCTTCTCGTATCGAAAGCTAGTTAGGTACAGTCAGAGCTAAAAGTAGAAAAACAGTTGCGGTTTTTATAATATAATTCTCATTTTACTGGAACCCGTACCAGTTAGTTAATAAAATATTATGTAGCCCAAAATATATTAGAAAATCAGATTAAACCTGCTATTTGTAAACTAAAGTTACCATTTTCTTGCTGAAACCGAAAAGACGAGCATTAGAAAACTCAAATTGTTAATATAGACGAGCGACGCACCAACAGGTGTACGAGCTGTTTAAAATATTCGTGTTTTGTTTAAATCAATATTTTCTTTTTCTTTATTAATGTGCCAGTATTATCAATAATTTATTTTCGCCTAACGCTACAAACAATTTTCTTCAGCCAAGTTTAATTGATTTAATTCTCGATTGAATAGTAATTATTGAATATTAATTAAATATAATACTTTATTTTGTAAATACAATTCGTAAGGTAAAGTTTACGTGTTTACTAATAGACATATTTTGGAAATATGTTTTGTCAATTGTGCTGTGAATTAGCGTGTGGTTGATTGTTGAATTCATTACTCTAAAAATACATGAACTCGTTTTCAATACAAATATGTGTTCATCCTAAAACTATATGTACTTCTAAATTTAAAGTCATACTATATTTACATAATACATCGATGCAGTAAATTTATAAGCAAATGAAAACAACAATCAAAACCATACAAAAAACGATTGATGAAAATCTTTATAATGTAAGTTAAAACTTGTAATATATAGTTGATAATTATTGTAGTTAAAAATACAAATATATAATTAATAAATGAATATAATTTTCCATGGAATTCATTAAATATAAGTGCATACATTTAATTCGAAATAGTTATACTTACAATGTCTCTTATTTTTTATAATACAGGGTTGTGTCCTAATAGCTGCTTAAATTTGATGATACTATATTTAAATATCTATATAGACATCTAACTAAAAACATCCTAAACGTATACACTTTAACAAATCGAAGAAAATACTTTCAACGCATAAGACAAATTTAACTATGTATTTAAATGAAAATAAGGCTTAAACTAATTTATTTAACTAACTATTTTCATCAATATGAGCACTTACTTTGACACAACCCAAAAAAAATGTAACAAAACGACTTAAATGCAATATGAATTGGTTTGCCATTTTTCTACAAGATTATAAATGCTTTGTTTTATCGAGGAGACTGTACACTTTGCAACAGCTGTAATTGAAAATTATTCATTAAAATATATAAATAAATCTATTGACAAAATAAATGAATGTTTCTTTTCAAAACATAGCCAACAATTCAGAAATTGGCCATACAAATAAAAAAATACCATGTAACATGGTCAATTGTGCGAGAAATAACCTAAACCAGCATCCCTATTTATTTTGATTTAGGCTCAAAAAATGAGACGAAATAAAAGATACTTAGACCCTTTTCAATAATTCATAGACTACTCATTAAAATGTTTATCTTATCACTACTATCTACGAGTCCATACAGTTCGTAAGAATACTAATTTTAGGGGATAGTCAGAGGCACGTTTTGCATAGTAGCATTCCGCTTGACAGGTTATACCTAAGCCCATCGCCAGCATATCGATCCTAACTGATTACACAATGCTTGAGAACTGTTGGTTCTAGGGTATGCCAGTATCTTTACGATGTTTTCCTCTAACTTTTATAAGAACTTGATGAGGAAAATCCATTGATGCGCGAATTCACGACCTTCAGATCGAAAGTCGGGTCAGCGCCCGCTAGAAATAAATAAAATATATTTATTTGAACACCAAAACTCACAAACAGATGGTTAACACTACCATGGTTGATGTATTATAATAATTATCTGTGAAATTACCGACTAGCCTATGAAAAATATGTAGTGCTTGGAATCAAAATCGATTTGCCTCAGCTAAATGCAGCATCGTGTTAGCCCATCACGGCTCTTATTTATACTTATAGTAGGTAATATATAAAAAAAAATTACGATAGCTTCAGCTTACCGTTTTTCCTTCCGGTCTGAGAAAAAGTAAAGAGTAACCTTGCAAAATAATCTTTTAAATTCAATGCAACCAAACACTACATAGTTACTGATATTAATTTATCTTCCCATGAGTCGTCAATTCCTTGTTTTTTTTTATGTTTTTTACGCGAAACGAGGCTAAATTCCGCAAATTCCACTTCGCGCCAAGGAGTACGAAAACTTTTTATAATAGTTTACGCGCCGAATCTGGAATGACAACTGTCAGTGCAAATAAATTAGTGTTTCTCATGGCCCACTCCACAGACTTACTAGGGATGCTGACGCATGCCCATTCTTTTCGAGAAACAGCTAAAACACAGATAATTTTGACCTCAAAAGTAAGTGCTAATTTTTTATTTGGCTTTATACCAGTATTTGTTGTGGTATGGTAAATAAACTCTTTCGTAATAACACTGTAAAAAACAACATCCAACAAAACAACGTAAGAACAAAGCATACAAATAAAATAAAAGTACCTTGTCGCCTAGAAATTCCTTTCTTTTAAAAAAAGTATGTGTTTAAATAAATTCATATTTTCGGCAGAAGATGAAAATTAATTTGAATCTCATTACACAAAATAATAGTCCCTTGAAACAGTTATTCTGGCATTACAATAATGTCGCGCACAGCGCGAGACGTGGTCGCCATACTTCGTGCTGTGCGATCTAAAATGTCACATTTTAAATAATTTGAAAACTATCATCTTTTCAACATTTACTGATTGATAAACTATAAATATTTGTTTGGTAAGGTAATGACCATTGAATTAACAGAATAAAAATCAGATAAACTTTAGCAGTATAACTTTGTTCAACATCTTGAAATTATGTAATTTGGCTATTTTAATTGAAAAAATTGTGATCTTTACCCGACTCAATTGCGCAAAGCAAAAGAAAATATACAGTACTTAATATTTCCAAATTATTAGGCTCAGCCGGTGAGACCTATTTTGATAAGAATCTATTATATCAGCTGTTCCACATAATGATCACGAAGTCCATCTTGTTAAGTCATAAAGTTGAACAAAGTCTATGAAATAGTTAAACATTTTTAGATCTATGTTGTATAAAAAAACATAGGTAACAAGTTTTTAAGGAACCGTTGTTTTCACGGGTAAGCTCACCCTACCTGGACATCATCATATTCTGAGACACAATGAACTTACATATATGGAAACACTGGCTTATCTTAAGAATCACCACGCTTTATACATTCTGTACGGGGCCCAAGGATTCTATTTATGCAAGGCACGACGAGAAAATAACGACGTTATGAGCAAAATTTTTAAATGACTCTAATCTTTCGCGAATGTTGAAATGCAAACAAAAACTTGCGCTTAGGGCGGGTTTCTACTGATCCAGTATTTCAACCCAGCAACTTACTAGATCGGCGTTGAACGCATGTCTAAACACAGGATTGAAACTGGATTCTTTCGAGTCATCATTATTAAATAAAGAAAACATATCATCATCACTAACAGCTTGTAGAAGTTCACTGCTAGACAGAGGCACAGTGGCCTTACACCCACTTTTCACAACCTTTAACTCCGGATTTCAATAATAATTATGACGTATTTTCTTATGACTATATAGGAGCCATAGGAAAATGGTGTCTCATTTCATAATAAAAAACTGACAAAACTTTGACGTTTCTTCAAGGAAAAACGAGACGTCGTCGTTCGGCCTTTTGGAACCCGCTCTGAGATATTAGCGGTCCATCCGTTTCGAGTACAATATACCAAATTCATAAAATATGCAGTTTGTACTGTCAGTAACATCGTGGAATGATTTGATGCGATGGGCTTGCAATCTATCGGCGTGGAATGCTTACTACTTTAAAAAACGCAGCTGTAGTGCATCTGTTCTACCCTCTACTTAGTACACTCAAATATCTAATCACTGAGTATGTATCCAATTATGTCCATCATGGGGAATACAGCCCTGAGCTTGTTTTTTATGTTTATTTATTAATAAAACTAGGAAGTAAGGAATAAAGGAATTGAATGGCCTCAATTCTATAAGTTTATAAGATATAAGTTTACATACAAATTTAGTCGTAATTTCAAAACATGCTGACTATAAACACGAACAAAAGCGGCACGTAAACTGATTTGACAGGAGTAAAAATCTTGCCATTTCTTTTTTGTGTACTCTATCAGTAAAAGAGAGCGACAGTTTAAAATTTGTTTAGTTTGTGTACTACAGAATCGAGGCTAATACCAAACTAACGATTTCAATGAAGAAGTTTTTGAGAAGGTACTTTCGCTTTGACTGTACCGGCATGTAACGATAAAAGTTTATAGTGTTTTTAATAAGCTGTAGGCACTCAACAAATGTGAAGTATGAATGGGCACACCTAAACTAGTCTCCTATCGCGCGCGTTTATCAATCTGACACCAAGACGTTTCTGACATACCTGTTACTCGTACTTATCGCATAATACATCTTTGTTGTTTCGCGTAGCACCTTCAAATTATCGTACCTAGCAATAGATCTGTAGGCGGTGTGGGTTAACTTACCTCATCAAGGTTAATATGACGTTTGGGGTACATAAAAATAAAATAAAACACAACAGCCACTTAAGAAGTCCTGACCCAATACTAGGATTCTCTGTATCGTTGGTATCAGGAACTATGAGTACCTACCATGGTACCAACACCAAGAGCTGGTAAAATGGTGATAAGAAATGTAAAATTTCCTAGTTGTCTGAACGCAGCCTGGTGTTCAGTCAGGAAAAAGGATAAAAATCTGCCAGTTATAGCTGATAGGTGGTTCAAATGTTTTAAGGGATCAATCATACATAGCTAACTGTTTTCCCTGTGCAAAAATGTTTACAGCTTCATGTTTACCTGTGATCCATTGATAGATGCAAAGGAACTTTTGATTAAAATGGTACATAGTGACTCATTTTAGCTGTGCCGCGTCGTATAGCCCGTCCGCGCTGTTACTTCTTTAGATCGGCTCCTAAGAGTAGCGTGCGTGACGTAAAATAGAAGCTTCCTCAAGAATTGGTTTATATTTTTTCATATCTGGATAATCCCTGGTATAATCGACTATAATCGACTGATACTTCCAGGGATTAGCACGTTCAAACACACAAACCCCTTCAGCGTAAAGCTGAATTATTAGTAAAAATTGTATAACTTTGCCAATTGTTACATAATGATTCCTATTATTTTATTTGCATATTCGATAGATAGATACTAAGATATACTTTGTTGCATAATCCTACTTATTATTATAAACGCGAAAGTTTGTGAGGATGGATGTTCGTTACTCTTTTACGCAAAAACTACTGAACGGATTTTGATGAAGCTCTACAGTAAGCTATGAATAACATATAGGCTACTTTTTATCCGAGTACCACGCGGGCGACGCCGACGAGGCTAGTAAATATTAGTTTCAGCTTATATAAGTACTACTTACAAACAATGGTGTACCTACAATAGATAGATAGAAAATACTTTATTGCACACCAAATAACACATCAGCTTAGTTAAGTACTACAAACTTTGACAATGTTGTACAATGGGCGGTCTTATCGCTAAATAGCGATCTCTATCAGACAACCTTTGGATGGAACAAACTGTACGAAGGTTTACAAGGGGTTTAATTGGTGCACTTTATATTAAATATACTATAATATACGCATATACATATATAATACACAATATACCTACTTAGTTACATACTATACATGTCATAATACCTACATACATACCTACTAAAAGTATTGTATGATCCAAAACATAGATAAACTAGAAACAGGCAACAGTTAGCGACTCGAGGACAAATAATGTTCCTTGACCAAAGATTTAAAAATAGGTAATGATTAAGCAATCATTACCTATTTTTAATTGTGTGACCGGACGGTCTTACAAGACCGTCCGGTCTTATCGTTAATTAGCTATATTTACCAGACAATCTTAATAATATCAGTATTTATGTATAATAGAAAACGTTATTTTGTGTCTTCGTTAATGTTAATAGTTCTTACTGGATGAGGTCGGGTAACTTGGTACCCCGGTCTATAATAATCGCAGAACTAGTTTAGCATTTAAATCCGTGGGCTGCGATCAGATAGTGACACGGCAATTACGTACGTGACACCTCGCGAGGCGGTGATAGCATCAGTGTGTGCACAGCCTTAGTGTTGGGAGACTCCAATTATGATGATGATTATTACTTGCACGATGCTCTCTCGTTAGATATACGTTTCACCACTTTAACTGATGAGTGTTGGGAGCACGCAATTCTCTTACCACAGAGTATCTAAGTGATTTAGAAACTTCATACCCCAGTTTCCTATTTTTAATATTTTGATGGAGATGACTTGCCGAATCATTGGATAAGATATCAAATAACCAATTGAAACTACTGCTACTGGACATACATTGATAAGCATTACAGAGTACAGTTATCAGTCATAAGTTGGTATAGTCTGTAAGTTAGCCATATTGAGCGGTCCGGTATCGGGAGTTTTCTTTAGTAGTTAAAGAAACTGCTGTAACAACCATTTAATTTGAAAATTACTTCTGTACCCATACCATCTAAATAGTAATGGTATTTCTGAACAAGTTATTTTTTAGGATTCCGTACTTCAAAAGGGTTAAAGGAACCCTTATAGGATCACTTCGTTGTCCGTTCGTCTGTCTATATGTCTATTAGGACATTTTATCTCAGGAACGCGTGGAGGTATTAATATCAAGTTGAAATTAATATCAAATGCGTAGGTTTACGGTCTCTTGGCGCTGTAAAAATATCAAGCTTCTAAGTCAACGCAATAAAAAAATACAGCCATTTATGCCTTATATTTGGACAACGCTAAGTAAATCAGAACCTATAGAGTAGGTACTTCCCATAGACCTAGAATAATTTTATAATAAAAATAGGCAATAAAAGAAAAGGAAGCAAGGTTTCACAACACAAGTAAAGGAAAATTCTGAAAATTTATATTTGTAGCTCTATTACATTTTTTTTGCGATTACAAACTTACATTTTCAGTTAAAATTTTTACCGTGACGTATATAAAAATTTTTGACAACTATATACAAAGTTATGTTTGTCTTTTAATCTGACTTATCTTTTCGTTATAGCAATGTTAGGTGCTCTCGTAGTTTATGAAGTAATGCGAATTTTGGTGAACATACAAGCTTGTACGGAAGCCTCGGCGCGCGAGTCAGACTCACACTTGTCCGGTTTTTTATTATACGAGCGCCCATAAACAACAAAAAAAACAACACGCTCACAACTGTGATTCCCAATGATGGAAATCGAAATCATAATCAGCGCATATAACTTTAAGAATACGAGGGGGTAATCAGAGGCACGTACAAATATGATAGTTGGCACATGTCCTCCTTTAAGTTATATTATAGCAAAGTGCCTGGTACCTATGCCAAGTTACGTGATCCCTATCACATGGCTACACCCCATTTCAATGCAATAATTACAAAATAACCGTCACATGTGAAACGTATCGAAGACCAATTGAGGGCAATTAAGGCCCAGTTACGAGGCGACCATTATAACTGGTAATCTATTGTACTAATTGATCAACTATAGGTAGGACCTGCTTAACAATAGTTAAGCAGGTCCTACCTATAGTTAAGAATACTTGTGCCTCTAGTTTCGTTTTCACAAGTGTGTTGTTTTATCCGATCTAGCAATGCTAATAAACTGTACCAACCTATAGATAGGTAAAGTTCGCGACGAGTATCCTGATGTCACGGAGTTATGTAAGTTGAAATGTTAGAAATATTAACTCATCCACCAAAGCAAACGGTAGACCAAACAAATCTTAGCGCTAAACAGAAGCAACCTTCGCACTATGATTAGAGCCTTAACAAGCACATATTCAAATTAAGACTGTGTGACACACAAACCGGCAGACTCTGCAATGAAGCGGACGAATCGCCCCTTCATCCGGGCAAACACATTCTCAGCCCAGATGAACTAAAACTTATTACGCCCAAAAATAGGATTCTGCAGTTTCTAACAGCTGCAGGGCTGAGCGGTGAACTTTGAACGCCTTTTGAGGGGCAAAGGAAACCAAGTGGCGATCACAATAGGACTGTGACGGCCGCATTGATACCAAAGCCACAAAAGCTAATAAAAAAAACTATATCTTTGGGCCCGGCTTTATAGATATTTGGTCTGTGTAGAGAAAAAACCCAACTTAGCAAAATTACTAATGCGCAAAACGTCGGCCTTAGGTACTTAGAATTGATTAACTAAATACCTTCTGTTTTGTCCATTTCTATTTCAAACACAACAGTAAAAAATAAAACACTATTCAGCGAAACAATTAATGAATATATGCAAAAACGAACGAAGGAGCTCTAAAGTAAGAAAGAAAGAAAATTAATTTATTAGACACACAAAGTAATACAAAAATGATTGAGGTACCTACGTATATATCACGTTCCTACCATGATACAGCTGCCTGTAGTAGGAACTGCGCAGAATACCTAGTTTTCTCTGTGTCATGCGGGCAAAACAGGCCATTGCCTGCTACTATTTCATTTACATGTACTGCTATATCTAAATTTTTATGGTAAACAAAACCTAAAACAACAAACTAAAATTGTTACGAGGCGTTGCAACACAGCACCATAATACACTCACGCTGTCCTGATCCCATCGCCCATCTGCACACGACATCGGAACGTGAGATGCTCTATGTGGAGATAACCATACATTAAAGTTTTGAGGAGCCTTTGTAAAGATAAACACAAACGGGCGAGGGTATGCCGGCTATCATCATCATTTCAACACGAAACACTAACTACTAGGGATGCCTCCTGTCATCTTTGCCAGCTTGCTCTGCTTTATGCGTCTCTTATCTATATTATCTGCTACTGCCAAACTAAACGACCAAACTAAGAACCAGATTTCTTCATCTCAACTTCAGCTTCAATATCATTTTAAATGTTACTAACGTATTCACTACGTATAGTTAACAATGCATGAAAAAATGTTACAATGTTTAAATGCACATCCGATTTTTTGCCATTTCCCGATTGCTTCTGACGAAATTGTAGTGAGGATTGCATACGAACGCGAAATACTAGGAAACTAATCGTCGGCCAATTTAGATAGACATCCTGCTGATACAGACAATAGGGCTATGCATAATGTATAGTGACATATGATTTAGGAAAAACTGCACGAAATCGACGTTGATTCTGCCCAATATTGAAATTAAGTAGGTAGAGACAGCATTAACATATACCTACATCTAACCTAGCGGTCAGTTAGTACTTGATGGTGGGACACAAAGTCAAAATCAATAGGGTTTTTATTCATTGAAATTATAAGGACCAAATATAAGCATTCACTCTTAAACAACGTGAATTCAAAGTTTTGAAGTAGATATACGCCAATTACTCAGCTTGAATAGAATAAGGCAACAAACTCTTTTGAAAACTTGTTTTTTTATGATCCTTCATTCAGCTTTAGTGTGGTGCCAATCAAACAAAGTGAACTCATTCATTGAGAAACAGCATTAGTCAACGAATTAAAGATTAAAAAGATCATTGATCAATCGACTATGTTCACTAAGTCAACCAGATGACTCGTGCATATTGCAAAATATTTCTTTGAATGCAACACTGGTATAGTAAGTAGACTTATTTGCAATGACCTAGGTACTTACCAAAGCATAATATCATTCGGCATGGTACTTTGTTAGTGACATACATATGTCCAGCATACAGTGTGCTACATATTAGTAGTGTTAGTATTTATTCAGTACAATACATACTAAAACTAATATAGTCTCGATGATGATAATATTATTAAATAAAATATATCAAAATACTCCACTGACGAATTTTAGCACACATTTTATTGTTTTCCCATTCAGTGCACTTATGATGGACCAGTGCCTGCATTATTCAATGCGCAAGAGTCGCGAGACGGGTGGGCCGGTCTATTTCCGACAGCTACCGAGAAGTGCCGAGAGCAGTCGCAGATTCTGCCACGATACACTAGATTAATGATTCCGTACTTATTTTAGCATGCTAATGCGTTATCTTATCGCGGAAAAGCTTGCTTGAGGGTAAGTAAATTGGTATCGATGTAATTTATTGTGTAACACGTCATCAACGGATGAACACTAAAGGTATAGCAGAGGGTATTTAAGATAGCTCATGTTCAGCAAATCAGAAGGATAGAGTTTTATGATGTGTTATCATAAACATTTATGCTTACATGTCAACAAAACATTGAAGAATCAACAGACGTAGATGCTGCTATACCCAGCAAACGTTATTTTTCCATAGAAAAGCTACTTTTGACGTTCCTCTTAACATCGCCATCAGAGTTGATGGAGTTTTAATAAATACATAGAAATAGGTATTTTTATTAAGACTCATATAAGGTAATACGAATCTTTAATAGACTTCCAACATCACCTTACAAGCTAACTAAAACCCCCGATAATAAAAACATATTTGCCTCGAATCCTTTTAAAACTCAATCCATCCCGATACTAAATCGATCCTGCCTCGTGACAAGCTGCTGACGGTGAAAAAACAGAAAGTAATTTTTACTCCAATCAATCACCAGAAAAAACGGGCCAAGTCGGGGGATAATTCGCTAGAATTCCGGAGTAGATTTACTGTCACGTCGCGTGTACAGCGATGGATGCATTTAGGAATAAAACAGGCGACCACGTCAGAAACGCAAAATCTCCTCCTTTTTTGTAATCAGTTAAAAATAAAAGTTTCAACAAACTTCGCAATCGGAATTATAAAAATATCTTAATCGCAAAAAATGGTTTGAAAGAAGACATACAAATTATTATATCACGACTTGGCTAACTCAGGCATACTTGGCCTATTCAGTACATCAGTAGTAAAGCAGGAAGTAGCGCACTAATATTGTGATATTTACTAAATTCTGCCAAAGCTTTGGTTCCAATAAAAAATCAAAAAATCAAAAAACGTTGACTCTGACGTGGAACTTCCAAACTTTTCCATTGCCGGTTCTATACGTAAGCGTTTGTATACATAGTTATCTACTTTCATTGTGAATCCAGCAATATAATGAGCCCGCCGACTCATTGTCTGATCCTAAAAAGAGGATATAAATAACCAAATGAGGATGGAAAAACGGCAAAAATGGTAAAATAAAGGAAGTGGACAAAGGCGCCGAAGAGAGGTAATTTCTTCGGGATATGCACCAATTGTCACCGTTTTGGTCGATTTTTGCGGCGACCGTGACAGCCCCTGGGAAGACAAGGCGCGCGGCAATAAAATCGTCACCAACACCCAGACTTTTTGTACAAATAGTTAATTATTTTTAAACCGACGAAGCGATTGTTTAATTTGACCTGGGTTCTAGACAAATACCACTTTCTGTTGACGTTAACGCCTGCGGAAAGATTGAATTGTAAATGAATGACATTAGCTGCGGAAATGTCACGTGACAGCTACCAAGCTAACTTGAAACAATTTCTTTAGTGTGAAAGGAAAAGTAAGCGTGAGGTATTTGTCTAGAACCCCTGGAAATTGATAGGCGATGCTTTTGTGGTAGAATTTATGTTCCAAGTTCTGAAAAATATTCTGCTAAATAACTAAAATATAAGCATACTAAAGAATAGCAAAAGTCATAGAATAAAATAAACTTTTTTGTACTGTACTTAATTTACCATTCAAACTTTCGCAATTATAGTTTTATAACTGTAAACTATTACATAAAAAATATTATTACTTCTATTTCTATATGTGTTTTGACATTTTATCTGCTCTCGCTTTCAACTGTCAAATTGTTATCATCATTAGAAAGTATCAGGCTAACAACAGATCTTATAGGTAGGCAGGTGTACTACCTATATTTTATTCCTCCATCCCACAAATCCTTTACAATACCCATCATATTAAAAATATCTTGTAAAAGTATGGTTGTGTTAGTTACTTACCGATAATCATCGTCACGGCCTATCAAGGATGACATTTAAGATATAAATAATATGATTCTCGAACGTCTAGGCAATGCGAGCTAAGCCATAGGTATTATAAACTATGTAGTAAGTTTCATACTATTCAGCAAATATATGAAATATTATATTAGGACCTAATTCTCGCCCTCAAAATAAAGATTTTAATTAAAACCAAGGTCAAAATAGCATGTCAAGCGGAACCAGCATACCACCCTTAAATTCCAATCCGCATTACAAATCAAGTATTACACCAACAATCACCGCAACTAAAGATATCAAATAAAACTCGCTTAATATTCGACACCATTCAGTAATAAATGTCCAAATATTTGTTCCTCAATTCAAATAAAGCCGTGTCTAAAGCCAGAGAATCCCAGGAGATGGGTCAAGCAATACCATCAGTAAAAGTGCACTCTCCTCCTATAAAATAGAACACGATTTTCTTTCACTTACATAATCATACCATTTGTGTTTACCAACTGATTTCTCCAAGCAATTCTGAATTCTATCGTGACTGGTTTGTAGTTTGATTCCCAATAGCAATGATTTTACTACTAGTTCTACTGTGCCATTGCAATAAGGGCTATAAGGGTTTGTGATTAAGTTGAAGATGAATTGTATGGTACTGGGCAGAAAAGTGGGCAATTCCTTAAGGTAGGATTCGCCACGGCTAATATTTCGCGGTTATATTGGCTAGGAGATAGAGGCAGGATAAAATTTATACGGTTGCCTGAGATGAGTCACAGCGGTTTCCGTATCAAAATTAAATATCTGTGGGGTGGAATTTGGGCAAAAATGTGTTATGCCGGACACACTTTCAGTTTTATGAGATGTTCTTTGCGTGAGGCCGGGTTTAGGGTGGTTACGATATAAAGACTCCATGTAGGTATGTACAACTAAAACATGTAAAAAATTTAAAAATATACCTTCTAGTTACACATCAAGCCGAATCTACGAAAAGGACATGTTCTAGCGTGAATAGTATCGAAAGTCAAAGTCCAGCTCCTAAAAGAAATACATAGCAAAACTCAAAACAAGTCTATAATGCAACCGTATTCAAAACCGACGTTCACACAACAAAGGCTCAATTACACAGTTTCGTTATTCAGTCCGGATTGCGTACAAATAAATTATAGAGGACGCATCCACACTGCCGGCCGGGGACAGATCGCGCCAATTTGAATATTAATAGTAGCAGCGACGCGTGAAAATTGACGCTACGGGCGACCGACGACAGTTGGTACCTGGAAGAGCCACTATAACATACATTTAAATATTTCAATAGATCAATGTTATCCTCCAAGAAAACTTAAGGTAACAGTAAGCTATCTAGCTAGCTATTTGTTGGTGGAGGAGCGGAGCAGCGGTCACATAGCATGAAGACGTGTTCAAATTTGTGGCATTTTGACGTACAACTCCGTGATATGTCACGGGGTAGGTTCTTGCCATATTGGTATTTTTGTCCGCGTGAAATATACCGTCCCCATTTCTGCCTTTGTCATGCGTTTGTCACGTTCGCGGTGTATGTTTAAATGTCCCAAATATAGTTCTGTAAATTGACAGAGCTCGCTATGCTCGCTAGAAGCATAGTTTACTTTGTCAATTCCACAGCTTGTGCAATAGTATTAATGTCACTTCCAGTCGTACCAGTTCATACCCAGAACAACGTACCCATCGAAGCGCATCGTGGCAATGCGACCGCACCCTTAGACCCATTGATAGCTGATGCATAAATCAAACGCCAATAAATAAATATCACTTGTAATTCGCTTCCTGTGGACTAATGTTTTGAGTTCGTCACGCTTAGTTCTCGAGGATGGACATGGAAGGAAACTGGAATAATATTATAGAACCAAAAAATTACACATTCATTGATGCTTTACAAAGGAGCTAAGGTTGTCGTTTTGGGCATCCTTTGATCCGAGACTAAAAGCAAAACAAAAAAAAATTTGAGAAAATGATTGTATCAGACCTATGTTCTGCAGTCACAGACGAGAAAAAATAGACTCGGTACCACTTACTTCAAAAGTCAGTACATACCCAAAGTATATGGCGCGTTTGTATAGGTACCTACACGTGCACAATTTATAAAAAATATACCTATAGGCCGCCACTGCCAAACATGACGTCTAATTTTCCCGAATGCAACCTGACATTGAAAGATTCTTTTATTATAAATGGCAGACCACTAGTTACTTGCACTTATGTACAAGTGAAAATGGAAGTAACTACCACAAGACAAAAAGAAAACCTATAACTAGGCGGCACACAGTTTTCTTCTCGTCCGTGTCAAAATCTATGGTATTATGATCAATGGTATCAAATTCACCAATTTTTATAACTTCGAAAACCCTAGACATGTTTTACATCACGTTCTTATTGCAGCGCTTTCTAGTGATATGTAGTAATAAGCCATCAAAGAGCCCTCCATGAATTGATTGAATTCATACAAAACGTTTGAAAAAAACACTTCAATCTGTTTAGCCGTTTCGGAGAGAAATCGGAACAAGCAAACAAACCTCTTATCCCGAACGCATATAGAAAAGAAAGAAAGAAAATATTTTAATTGGCCAAACGGAAAAAGGCATCATCTTTGTACTAAAACAGGCACCCAGGTAAAATAAAAATATATAATAAAAAGATAAAAACCTGTCACCTACCTACTAAAACATAATATAGGTAAGGTATCTATAAGTAACTAGCTTCTGCCCACGGCTTCGCCCGCATGGTACCCGGATAAAAAGTAGCCTATATGTTATTTTGATGTATAAGCTATATTACTGTGAAGTTTCATCAAAATCTGTTCAGTAGTTTTTGCGTAAAAGAGTAACAAACATCCATCCTTACAAACTTTCACGTTTATAATATTACTAGCTTCTGCCCACGGATTCGCCCGGGTGGTACCTGGATAAAAAGTAGCCTATGTGTTATTCTGATGTAAAAGCTATATTACTGTAAAGTTTCATCAAAATCCATTCAGTAGTTTTTGCGTAAAAGAGTAACAAACATCCATCCTCACTTTCGCGTTTATAATAGTAGTAGGATAGTAGGACTAGTCTGCGGTAGGTAGGTAGGTTATATACATAGGTATGTATATACGATTTTTTGCGTTGAGTAAAATTAAGCTAATCAAATTACCCTCACACAAAAGCTACATGATAAAGGATTCGATGTTGAATTATCGCGGGCGTCGACGCGGGCCGCTGACGCGTGAAACCGTCGCATTGTCGCGCGGCGTCCGCCGTGACGACGCGCCTTGCGGCCCATCAGCGGCCAACGCTGTCAAACAACGAATGCATGCCATATTCATCGGCACAATGGAGCCTTTGCACATGATACCTTGCAGCATCGCGTCAAAAATGTATGAGAACAAATAAAATTACGATTATCAACAATAACGGACCACCGCGCATCTTAGGGTCGTTTAAAGTACTAGCCTCTGGCCACGGCTTCGCCCGCGAGGTACCTGGATAAAAAGTATAGGCTATGTGTTAATAAGTAAGTAATACGAGCTTTGAGCGATCTTTTCTGTTAATATTAGGATAGAGTGGAATCCTACTATTATTATAAACACGAAAGTTTGTGAGGATCGATGTTTGTTACTCTTTTACGCGAAAACTAGAACGGTTTTCGATAAAACTTTATAGTTTATATGTCAGAATAACACATAGGCTACTTTTTATCCGGGTACCACGCGAGCGAAGCCGTGGGCAGAAGCTAGTAGTATATAATTGCTTGACTAAAGGCATCTAGCTAGATGGTTTGGTTAGTTTTGAGGTGGCAGATGTTGAAGCTTGCAGACTGGAGCGTAAGAAAACAGTTTTATAGATGGACAATAAATGCCGTAAAATAGTACTTAAAGAAGTACATTTTAGAAGATTTTGAATTATTAAAATTCTACCTAACTACATGAGCTTACATTATAATTCGCCAACTTTCTAAAAGACAGCTGGTAAACAGCTCAATAAAAGTGTCAGAATAAAAAGTCGCACTTTCCAAATCTTCAGCCTACCGCTGATATATCGGTTCCGGCTGATCGCCGCTTGCGCACCCCACTGTGGGGTATTCTGTGACCCCACGCCACATGTCATGGGAATCGATTACAATGCCATTTGGTTATAAATCGTCTAATGATTATTGGGGCATTTGTTGTCCGAATGTCCGTTTAACTATAATAAAATAGCGGTGCACAGTTTGTGAAAATGTCGATTATGTTGCGTATACGTTGCCATGCGTAAGAGGGCTCGGCTCTAGTTTCCTAAATGAGTCCACATTTGTGACGTTCAACGAAAATTACTCCGTGACCGTGACAGATATGCGTGATAAACGTGATAAAAAATTACATTCTTATAAATCAAGACCATCCAAAGGTTGCCTGGAAGAGAACGCTCTTAGGATAAGGCCGTATCACCACAGCCTAGTTTTTAGATCCTTTTTTAAAGTTTTTTTAAATCCTGTTATAAGCAATAAAGAGTTATTTATCTATTTATCTATAAAGTCACAAGTTTGGACGGTACTTGTCACGCAGGCAAAATAATTTGACGACCTCTGTGGCGCAGTGGGCGAACGTCCGCCTGAGATGCAGAGGTTGATCTGTAAATATGTGTCTCGGGTCTAGGTGTTTTCAATTATAATAATCATATAATATGTTTATATTTACCAAAAAAAATGTATATTAGTAGTATTATCAGTCATGTAGTTCCCTTAATACAATCTCGAGTTAGATGATGTTATGTGAAAAATGGCCAACATTATTATTTATTTTATAACGACGCAGCGAATACCGTGACACACGCTTTAAAATGGAACGTAATGTAGGTACGAAGAAATGTCACAATTGTAAACCCGTCCGTATTCAATCCGTGTTCTTATTTACAAAAGTACAAAAGAAAAATCTCATCTAGTGACATTTTTACTGACAAATTATGTGCAAAATATTGTTGCGTGGGGTGACATCTAGTCCATGACTAATAGTAGGTTTGCTGGCAATTCTGTCCGTGTCTACACGCTGACAATCATTTCTTTAATACTTCTTGCGTATTGACAGGAAAATGATACGGTGTGATTCAAGAATCATAATCAAACTAGCCTCTGCCCACGGCTTCGGCCGCGTGGTACCTGGATAAAAAGTAGCATTATGTTATTCTGATGTATAAACTATATTACTGTCAAGTTTTATCAAAATCTGGTCGGAAGTTTATGCGTAAAAGAGTAACAAACATCCATCCTCACAAACTTTCACGTTTATAATATTAGTAGGATAGGATTTAATAGAGGTATGAAATCAGACAATAACATTGATGATATAATGGAAGTTGATGGAAAGACTTTGTTTTAGTTATAATAGAATAGTTTATTGCTTAAATATTTAAGTAGGAAGGTACATCTTTTTATTTTTTTTAATATTTAATATAACCTTTCTGTGTTTGTGTTTATTTGCTCTGTTTTTGTCATCAGAGTGTCTAGACAAATCCCACTTTTTGGTGGCGTTAACCCCTGCAGAAAGATTGAACTGTATGGAAATGGCATTCGTTGTGCAAATGTCACGTGACAGCTGCCAAATGTTACCTTGACAAATTTGCGTTAGCGTGAATGGAAAAGTAAGCGTAAGTGAGGTTTTTGTCTAGACTCTGATTTATTGTGTTGAGGTCATATAAATGTATTTTCTTTATTTTTTATTTCTTTCTTTATATTAAATTAAATGCTACTGATTCATTATACCCAAATTAAAAACAATATTTAATTAGTTAAGTAAGACAAATAACCAGTTGCAATAATTAGTAAGTATGATTAAATAAGTAGGTATTTTTATTTCATAGGTACCAAACACTTGGTGGTATCTACACTTCTTATGAGATGGTGCGATGATAGTCGGAAGAGAAGACTTTTAGAAGTAGGTGTCAAAATCAAACGACATCAAAAACCACGGAACAGAAAATATTACTAACTTTGGATAGACCGCCCCATTTTTGAGGATAGCATGTAGAGGGTAGCTAGAGAGACGTCCAAACATAACATTCGGCACATGCCCAAGTTTTGCAAGTGGCTAGCATTCAAATATATGTAGTCTAAAGCTGACTCCATCACATTTACGATTTTCTGTGTCAATTGTAATAAAAAAAAAAAAATAATGCTGGACATTTTTCACACAGCATCATCTAGCCCCAAACTAAGCAGAGCTTGTGTTATGAGAACTACATGACTGATATACTACTTATATTCATTTTTGTTTATGTAAATACATACATATTATACGTAGAAAACACCTAGACCCAAGATGAATATTTGTATACACAAATATTAGTCCCGCGGCGGGAATCGTGCTCGCAACCTTCTGCTTCTCAGGCGGGCCTTCGCTCACTGCACCACAGAGGTCGACACAATTAAAAAAAAACCTTTTTTATTTCACAGACGTCGTCAAAAATTAAATGAAACTCTCTTTTCATTTTATTGAATAATTATAGTTGCCGACTGGCCGCCCGTGTGGTCGCAATATCAATAGGTATAATTCAATGAAGGTTTACAAATCGTTCCAACACGATTAGATTTCATCGCTTCGATGGCTGGATCGCAAAAAGTACGCGTGTCTAACAACAATATCATAACAGATTGTACCTTCTCATGGTTTTCTATCGAATTAACACTAATTAATACAGCAATGTAATTACGCAAGCCGTGTATAGGTATTAGGACACGTTTTTATGTAGGTGATGTGTTAGAACCATTGAGGGTTGTCGCGGCTGACATTATATATTTTTGAACGGGATGAGAAGTTCCTCAACCTTACCAGGGGGCTAGACAAATACCTCACGCTTACTTTTCCTTCCACGCTAACGCAATCGATCAAGGTAAAACTTGGCATCTGCCACGTGACATTTCTACTGCTAATGTCATTCCCATACAATTCAACGTCAACAGAAAGTGGTATGGGGTCTAGACTAGAGAAATACCTCACGCTTACTTTTCCACGCTAACGCAATTGGTCAAGGTAAAACTTGGCAGCTTTCACGTGACATTCAATCTTTCCGCAGGCTTTAACGCCAACAGAAAGTGGTATTTGTCTAAACCCCAGGAAGAAGAGATAGTATATGAACATTCAATCTTTCCGCAGGCGTTAACGTCAACAGAAAGTGGTATTTGTCTAGACCCCAGGAAGAAGAGATAGTATATGAACATTCAATCTTTCCGCAGGCTTTAACGCCAATAGAAAGTGGTATTTGTCTAGACCCCAGGAAGAAGAGATAGTATATGAACATTCAATCTTTCCACAGGCGTTAAAGCCAACAGAAAGTGGTATTTGTCTAGACCCCAGGAAGAAGAGATAGTATATGAACATTCAATCTTTCCGCAGGCGTTAACGTCAACAGAAAGTGGTATTTGTCTAGACCCCATGAAGAAGAGATATATATATGGAGTGAAAGAGTGCACAAAATAACGTATCAAGTACTTTATGCTACCTGAGCGCTGCTTGTTAGGATCTTTTAAAACTTCTTTCTTAACTGTACTCAATCTAGCAGGCAGAGCGCATAGGCAGCAAAAGTTTTTTTTACTATATTTTTATCACTTTACTAAGTTTTAATCTTTCCTTACTTATTTGGTTGTTAAAGAGTTAACCCACATTTTAGGGAACTTACAAGATTGTATAAAATCCTAATAAACCAACCTCAGTGGAACTCGAACCCTGGACCTCCCGCTTAGTACCCACGAGATTGTTACCAGCTTGGTCTAAATTCTTGGAATATTTCGACTCGAAGCTTTATTAATCTTTCAGATTTTTTATTCCCATGTCTGATTGGCAGCCCCTGTTCTGATTAAATCCATTCATTGCGTTAACTTGGACAAATTGCCGTTCAGTCATACCTAACTGCAATTCTCATGACTGTTAGCTGTGTTATTGTTCAGATAAATCTATTAGAAATCTATTAGAGCTCTTTAGGAGTAGCTTAACCTGTAATTTTTATAAACTTGAATATTTACTTATAATCTGCTTTCTATCGTAGGTGAAATACAATATGAGTGTGTGTGTGTGTGCAATTGAGTTCTAAACTTTGTATAAATTGTAATCCTTGGTTCGGTTCATTCAAAAGTTGGTGAAAATAGTTTGAAGCCTGGAGACGGTAATATGCTACTTTTATTAACATACCACGCGGGCGAAGCCGCGGGCAACAACTAGTGTGAAATAAAGAGTTTATAACTAAAATAGTACAGGCTAGACGCCAAAACAAAGATGAATATCAGTCATCATCAAAGTATTAAAATACCTTTGAGAGTAACAGTTTTTTAAGTACTTCTAGACAATACAATTTTCTTTTTTAAGAAGAAGTTCGTCAACATAAAGAGATCGGAAAATATTAAAATTACGTCGAACGCAAGGTCATTGATTTACGCAGCGCTCAGCATGAGCGGTAAACACCGCGCTGAAAAAAAAGAGAGAAAATCACACGTTTTTGGCTTTTCTCCCTCAAACTATACTCAGACGTTCAAACTATTAAGACATACTTTTCGAAATTGAGCAAACTAATCCGAAATGGGGTTTTTCTACACATGTGTACTTAACAAACTTCTACGACTTTTCGAAATACTTACTTTCATCAATAACTTTATGGCCATAATGAGAGATTTTTTCGTATTATTTTAGAGATAACTTTGCAAATTTTTATATCGAAAAAAATAAATGTTGTTTTGGAAACAACCGAATTCTTGGTAATATGATAAAAATGTAGTACATTTGTGTACCCTTCATACTGCCACAAACTAAACCAAATTTGCAAAACAATTTTTTTATATGTTGAACTTTTGGGAGAAAGAGTCTTCTTTTCCTAGTTTGATTTTGTTCTGTTTTTAAAGTAGGTAGTTGTATTATTAATATTGCCTACGGTTGGTGACTTAAACTCTATCTGTAGTCCTATTACTACAGGTAGAGAACAGTATTTTTTTCAGAACAGTATCTTAATATTATGTAGGGACTATCTCCCTATAAAATTTTTTTTTCTTTGTCGAAAGTATTTGCATAAATGAGTGTTTTGCTAAATAGTGTTTTTTTAGCATTTCAACGCTTGAGGCCCCTGTACCCACATACTGTAGAAGACAGATTGATTGGAGTATAGACTGTAATTTAAATCTGCACCGAAAAAATGTGTCCCTTTAACCAAAAGGGCGAACCTCGCATCGTCAGATCCATGATTGCGTTCCATCACACGAGTCAAACCCAGAGACGGCAAATCCGCACCATCCATCGTCGCCAATCCTAGGGCTGTGTAGGAAAACTAGGAGGGACATAACTCGTTATTTACGAGTTCCTGAAATATTTTGCTCTCGACAGTCATTCGAACGAATTTCGGATTTTGAGCGGAAATGTTTCCGAATAAGACACCTGTAAATATAGCATTTATCCGCACTCAGCTGAATTGTACATGCCCAATAAATTCAGAGTCAGCGTTACACGATTCAATTTGTTAACGCATTGCCGATTAGAGAGGAAGGTGCGGGTTCGATTCCCAGTCAAAGTTGACAGAAAAGGGAAGAATACAAGTAAAAATGTGTTTAAATTGTATCCCTGATACGTACTGTTCAACTTCGTTAGCTTAACCTGCCCTGAAAACATACCTACAACTTCTCAACCAACCTGCCTTTACGGATTTTTCAGCAGAAAATACCATTCGGTATCCCGAATGATTCCTTTCTGAACGTCTGAAACAAATCTATTTCTATCTATCCAACACAGCCCTATTCGCTAGAAGCCAGTGAACCGATGTCATAGGGGCGATGCGGGGAAGCCGGACTGTTTGCCGAGACGCAATTATATTAAGATTACATATTTATCTCCTTAGACGGACCCATTTCTTATAGGGGATGCTGGTGGACAGAATTTATTGAGCTGATGTAACCTGGTTGAAAATGTTTGAAATTGTATAGGTTTAACTATCTGTGCCTCGGCTGCCCTCGGCCCCTGACCTACCTCGTACTGCGCCACATCGCTATTACTTCATTTTTGCTTAGCGTTATTTCTGACTTTTTTTCTTTTTACTCGGCTCCTCAGGGTGTTAACGTGATGTTAAATAGCATATAACTTTCCTCGAGAATTGGACATTCAAATGCTAAAATAACTTTCAAATCCGACTGATAGTTCCGAGTTTAGCGCGTTCTTCTGCTTTATATATTATTATAGATATGAGCTTAATAGTGACGATTAGCTCGTTTATGGCATGCAATGAGATTCTTGTAGCTTGGCTTAGCACGTCTTGAGTAGTTTTTTTCTGGATTCGTATTGAGCGTGACTTGATTCACGTTGAGCAAGTTAATATCACACATTTGTTTCTTCTTTGTACGAACACTCAGTAAAAATAAAGGGCACAAAAATTCCCAAAAAGTAAGAACAAGTAAGGTAACATTTTTGGGATATTATAAATACATTAGATTTTTATAGTGATCTATTTTCAGCACAAGACTTCTAATTTCTGTTAATAATGATAATAAAGGTGAAGGTTAAAGTCCTTTTTTATAATGTAAGCGGTGGTGGTAATATCATCTCTCACAACATAAAATGCGTGGTAGCTTTAATCCCCAATATTGATTCCGAAATTCGAAGCGTCTGATTTTATCATTGTTTTAAATGTATACAGTTTTCGTTACGGAGCCAAAGTGGGATCAAAGTGGGATTGCAATGGGTTTGTAGTCGATAATTTGATTCAGTGGTTTAATGTGGAATTCGATATAGCAAAGGTTGAATTATATTTTGAGAGTTTGAACTACGGTTTGTTTACGTACTTCGTACTTGACTTGCAACATGTATATTAGAACTGACAGCTAACGTATTTGCAATCTACTATACGAGTGCTTCGCCAGAAGTGATTTACAAACAAACTACGAATACACTCCTTCGCTAGCAAGCGACGAATCAAGTACTTTAAAGCAACCTACGACTACACTGCTTCGCAAGCAAGCAACGACATGAAAGCTTTACCAGTATCTATGCTACAAGCACTTCGCAAGCAAGCTACGCTACAAACACTTTCCATTTTAGAATATTATTACGACTAGGTATATCTCGTACTTTACTATATACTAAAATGATTCCAAACTATTTCAATTCTATAGACACTTTTCAGGCAAATTACAATATGAGTACATTGCAAGAAAGTCTAGAACTAAGCACACAAGTGCCAGCAAGCTAGGTCACAAATACAAACGCAAGCAAATTACGCAACAAACACATTGCAAACATGTAACAATACGAGTGCTTCGCAAAAAAAATACGACACGAGCGCTTCACAAGCATGCTACGACTAGAGCACTTCGCCAGTGTGCTCCGCCATAAGTGCTTTGCAAGACAGCTATGACACAGAAGGTTGCGGGTTCGATTTCCGCCGTGGGACAAATGTTTGTATTATCTGCAAATATTTGTCTCGGGTCTGGGTGAACTTCTATAATATATCAGTCATGTAGTATACACAAGCTCTGCTTAGTTTGGTGCTGTGTGAAAATGTTCAGCATTATTTATTTATGACACGAAGCAAACTACGACTAGACATCTTCTCAATGAAGCTATGACATGAGTGCTTCCTAAACAAGATACAACAGGAGCGCTGTGCCAGTATGCCACAGCACAAGTGCTACGCCACAAGTGCTACGCGGGCATACCTACTTTAAACACAAGCACGTCACCTTTCGATTACAGATAAGTTTGAAAGTAATTCCAATCGCCATTAAGGAAAACATTTCAAGTGTCGGCAATCGGCATCAGCTGGATGGAGATGTTAACACTCCATTACGGGCCGTTACTGACTGTAGCTACTTATCATAGGGTGGGTTTACATGGGTATAATTCCTACCTTGAAATATCTTTTTCGAAATAATCAGGTTTCTGTAAAATTCTAATAAATCTGCTACTTGAGGTAGTTGCGGTAACCGATGTCAAACATTTTGTTCGTTTACTAATAATCTTATGGTTAGCACACAACCCAAAAACAGCTAAGAAGGTAATTAAATTAAAATATTTTTTCATGTTTTTCCTGAAATCGATTTTATTATGGTTCGTTAACTGTGCTCCAAAACTCGTCCTTACGTCTAAACCAATTTGTATGAAACTTGGAAAGGTATAGCTATTAACCACCTGCACACCTAATTTTGTATCTAGATACCACTGTGGGTAAAAAGAAGCTAGTCAACAATAAATGGAAATAGTACACCAGATGGGAAAAAAAGCAGCATGTAAACCAACCCTAAGCAGCACTCGCGCCGGTAACCAGGTGTTGTAATGCCATTAATATCAATTGAAAACTGACCGTCTGCTACCAGTCTACCCTGACCTCTCAGACCCCATAGCATTCATATTTTGTAGAACAGAACGAGGAATCTCCTTGGAGGGCAAGGGCCAGAATAGCTTGGCTATCAATATTTAATCAGACGATTTCGTTACCGAAGAAGGTACGATTTGGGAATAATGTCCCTTTTAGTGATCAAGGTATTTGTTGTTTGTTTACGTGACGAAAAAGGTATCGTTTCCTAACAGTTTTTTTTTTCAAGTGGCCATCATCAAAGATTTTGTGATATTAAAAAAAAAATAAGTCCGGTGGGAATCGAATCCTACGACCAAGAGGTCGTGTAAGAAGTAAGAACTTGATACGCGAATGCTATACCACTTAAAGTATTTAGTTAATTTTGCAAAGGTTTTCCTTCGTCTATGGAACACCCCCTAGTGCCTGACAATAAAACCTAACAAAGAACCATCCTTAAAATCATAAAGATTGATTGCATAAAACCACATTTAATCGGATAAGCCGTTTTGTAGACAAAAGGTAACTGACCAACATAGTACAGACTCTCAACTTCAGACCTCTTATATAAACGCATGTATGAGCTCCTTACGTCCCGAGTAAAAAGAGCATTTTTTTTTAATGATTATGATAACCCTTTCTTATAATGTATAGTCATAGAGTAGCCTCAAGAGACGCAATGTTTGATAATTTGCTAGGAAACAATTCTGTCAACTGTCGTGCGAGACCCTCCACGCCTGCCTGTGCTCTGATTGGTCGAAACTGTATTTTCAACTAATCAGAGCACAGTAGGCAACATGACGCAATAACAATGACAATGTCCGCGTTTGCCAACATCAGCCCTAAAAGACTGATGTGTTGACAGAACAGTGTGGTTCAATATAACGCCTCTCTGCTCGATGTGTATTGTAAACCAAAACAGACAAACACGCTAACAACTGTAATCTCCATAAAGGAAGTTCTCCGATTTGGTATCCTCACAGATCGTAGGTCGATCTGTGAGGGTACCAAATAGGGGTTAGTCAAAGACATGTCCAATCGTTATATCTGGCACATGTCTGCGCATTTTGGATAGCAAATAGCATTCCGTGTAACACATTGCAAGCCCATCGTCGAAAGCTCTATAATAATGGGCCTATGCCAAGCATTAACCACTCGTATTTAAGTAGGTACTGTCATTGCAATTTACCATTCACAGACTTATATAGAGATGCGGTACTATTTGAAGCCGAGCCCTTGACTCCGGAAAATGCCGTGACAGCCAGCAATAACGCACGAAAGCAAACACACGTCAAAGTAATGTGTTTCCGATTGCAAGATGCCATTTTCACGTACTTAACTAAATAGGGTGACGATAAATATATTTTTGTAATCCTATCCTACTAATATTATAAACGCGAAAGTTTGTGAGGATGGATGTTTGTTACTCTTCCACGCAAAAACTACTCAAAGGATTTTTATGGAACTTTACAGTAATATAGCTTATACATCAAAATAACACATATGGTATTTTTTATCCGGGTACCAAGCGGGCGAAACTGTGGGCAGAAGCTAGTATTATTATAAACGCGAAAGTTTGTGAGGATAGATGTTTGTTACTTTTTCACGCAAAAACTACTCAAAGGATTTTTGATGGAACTTTACAGTAATATAGCATAGACATCAGAATAACACATAGGTTACTTTTTATCCGGGTACCAACCGGGCAAAGCCGAGGGCAAAGGCTAGTATTAAAGTAATCAAAACAAATCTCCAAAATGACATATCATTTTTTTGGTTTATTTTAAAACTTCTGACTTGTTTTTCATTGATTACAGAGCCCCCTAGTGATTAGTGGGTATATAATCTATGGAAGAATATTCTTTGGAGGTATATAAATTCAATCAGCGACGGACGTTTCGGAGATAAAAGTAATTTCTTACGTCAAACGCAAAAACGGGCTACAGACGGCGCGTATAAAAAAAAATAAGCAAAATATAATTCCGATACCGGGAATCGAACCCGAGCCTCCTGGGTGAGAGCCAGGTATCCTAGCCACTAGACCATATCGGATGATAACCAATGAGTTTAAATTTGCTGTTTCAAAACGAACAGAGATATTTTTAGTGACTTTGTATAAGGATAAAAATAGTCTTGTTTATTTTCTGTCTGTGCTTTATATCTGGCACTTTTGCACGTAGCAGTTGTATTCTGTTGTTAAATTCTTTAACAAGAGGAGCCTCTGAGATGCCACTGAATTCTTTCACCACACTGACATATTTCTGCATGTCTTGTGGACACTGGCCTGATGCATGACTAAGGATGAAACGGTGAACCGACGAACGAACGAATGAAAAAAAAGTAGGTCATAGTTAACTGCTCCCCTAGGGCCGTAAGTAAATCTGAAAATATAATTAGTCTCATTTCAGTCATAATATGCTGCAATGAAATACAAACTCCATAACAAATCCTTTTTTCTTTTCAAAAATGGAAAGGCCACAGTCCGATTGAGAAAAAAACAGAACAAGATAAGAAACCGCATTTTTTTAGCACCAAACTGTTACTTAATTCAATTTATTTAGATATTTTTAATTTCCTCGCATTCGTGATGTAAAGTTATATGTTATTCTCTTGTGTAAGCAATCAATTACACCCTCAAACTCTTTAGTAAAATATATCGGGTGTAACTGATCGCTTACGGCCTTTGTATAACTTTACATAATCCAATCTCTATATTTACAAAATGTTGGTCTCCCTATATCTAATCCATTACTTTCGAGCTGTTTGATAACGTGTGCGATCCACACTGTCCAGCCACCTCAATAGGGTATAGCTATCTAACTAAGGTGCTCTATGATACAGAGAAAAAATTTTCAGTAGAGGCCCTATGCATTCAAACAGTAAGCAAATATACGAATATGAACACTCGCCAATAAATTTCACTTTTAGGCAGAAAACTATAAACAATACACAAATTTACAGATAGCTAGCGAATGGCATTGGCTACAACTACTGCATCGCTGAATTAATTTTCTTCTATTTCGTTGACAAAACGGTTATCTTGGTGCTCATTGCTCTTATAATAAATACTAATTAGTTTATGTATAAAATATGGATTATGTCAAACTGTCTGTAATAAAAATATTTTAATTGATTTATGAACCTGCTGGACAAAAAAGTAAAAAACTAAATAATAGTCATTAATGCTGGTCATTTTTCACACAGCATCATCTAGCAAACTAAGCAGAGCTTGTATTATGGGAACTTTTTTTGTAAATACTTATTTGCAAATCATACGAACATTTGTCCAGCGGCGGGAATCGTGCCCAAAACCCTTGCCCTTGTCCACTGCGCCACAGAGATCGTCAAATAGAGGTTCAACTTAATACGTTACAATACGTATGGAAAGATAATGTTTTTTTTTCGACATGGTCTAATCCACCGCCTTTTAAATTTAGAATGACACAAATCTATTGTCACATACAATTGATCTAATAATGTGAGTGGGCGCAATAATCGTTTGGGTACCTACTTTCGATTGTGTCCCAACATTGGTCAGTTTACCCTAATTTATGGTCGTCTGTAATGTGTTTAGTAGTTTGATCAGTTTTGTTCGTAAAGTTTATTTCGTAAGTTGCATAGGGCGGTGAATAAGAGCTAAAGTTTGGTTATTAATTAAATCGATTATCTATGAAATGTTTCCTATTGACAGTCTTAAGGAACCATGTACTCAAACAAATTGGATTGTTTGGACTGTCGAACTGTGCTACCACAGATAAAGAGGAAACCTCTTATGACTCAAAACTGGGGCATGGTTCAATATATTTTTTAAGAAAAATTTAAAACTAATAACTTACCTGCAGCCTCTGTGAAATAACGCAAAACCTCAAACAACTATTTTTTTATTTATCCATGTATCAATAACTTGTTTTTTGTTAGGTTCAGATATTTCATTCATTCGTTAGGTATTTCATTCGTATTTTTAGAGAGGACTTAATTTTATCAGGACGATGAACACAAAACAAAGAATCATCCGCCTGAAATAGAAAGTTCCTACGTGAATTGTAATTCGATAAATATCTTAGACGCCCAGATTCACTCTCTTAGACCCTTCAACTAGTGTCAACCAGTAGGTACCTAGTTGGGGGTGATAGTATGTATGAATTTATATATTTTTAATGCTAATTTCAAAAACTTTATGCGCAAATTTGTTTAAAGTCGAAAAATCAAAAACTTGTCACACACTAATCAGTTCATTCTGAACCAACGATAAAATAAAACCACGATTCAAAAACACAAAATGACACGGCATATAAAAATAACAAATAGCAACCAATAAACGGCACATAATAAATTGTCCCATAAAAAATAGGCACAGATTATACGTGAAAAAGACAACAGAATTGCGTGTGAAGACGCGCTTAGTATAATGAGATTGTGATTGTTTTTTTTTCCTATTTTCTACCTGGGGAAGGAAATTTAGTAAAATAGTGATACTTGATAGTGGGGTTCCGTATAATGACAAACTAGAATTTTTGTTTTTATTGAAATTCCTAGTCTCTGCTACTTTGTGAGAAATCGGGATTATATGGAAGAAATTCACTACTGCTATTCGCCTATATGAAAACTGTTTTACTTATAAATATGTTACATGAACGCTCAATAGGTCAAACATTTTTAAAGACGACAATCTTCATAAAAGACGATATTTAAAATATTTTAAAGACGATAATAATAATAATAATAAATTGTATTGTACAAAATAAATAAAATAATGCTGGACATTTTTCACACAGCATCATCTAGCCCCAAACTAAGCAGAGCTTGTATTATGGGAACTACATGACTGATATACTACTTAATATACTTTTTTTGTAAATACATACAAATTATATATAGAAAACACCCAGACCTGGGACAAATATGTGCAGAACATACAAATATTTGTTTCGCGGCGGGAATCGAACCCACAACCTTCTGTATCTCCGGCGGGCCTTCGCCCATTGCGCCTCTTGGCGTTAGCTTAGGCTCCACTTATGTCTGTAAACTTGTAAAGGCTCCAGGCATAAGCCTGAGATTTGAAGGGGAGTAATAATAATAATAATAATAATAATCTCTCGAAAAACTTTAATTCCTAAGCTTAGCAAGCATTCTGTATACTCAGAACTTACGTACAAACTGAGTCTAATATAGATAATACAGACTGTTGTGTATGTCTTAAGATTATTTTGTTGTTTTAATTATGTTTTTCTGTTTTGTTCTGCAAATGGTGCTAAGCAAAATAAAGAGTTTGTCTATGCATCTATAATGATTAGTACAGCGTTGTAGAAAACCAGATTTTTTACAAAACTTAAACATATTGCGGAACGCCAAAAAACTACCAATCATTCAACCAGGGGAAAGTTAGTGAAAAATTCGTGTCATGAGTTAACGAGCATGTCAGTCAGTCAAAGTTTTTTATCAGTTTTAATGAGTCAATGAACTAGTTTGCTATTAGGGATTAATGTTTAAGGCAGTGTAGTATTTGTATATCACAGAATAGTTTAATGTGAAAATATATCTGCAGAGCTACCCTTGACAATCAATATAATCTTAGTTCAATTCTAATCGAATCCAGTTGCGTTCTTTTTTTATTTCTATCCTGTGAAACTTCAATCACTGACTGTACTTCAATCTTAACTGTCAACGTCAAAATCGCGTCAAAAGTGCCCATTAATAAATAATATAATCGATTTCATTTAGTTCCATAAAATTCCACCAAATATGAATGTCAATCGTGCGCTAGTATTGCATTCAAATTACCAAATTGCACGAATTCGATCCTAATCTCAAATTGCGATTAGAATCGAGTCTCAAGGGTTGCCCACGTCAAAATAAAAATAATATCCTTGAAAAAGTGCCAGTTGGAATCAACGTACTAACAATTATTTAATTAGTATGCTGATGATCATTTCATCGGGATCATAAACAACCCATTTAGCATCATAAAACTTTATTTTCAAACTCATTCAACTGTGAATAGTTTGTTACTCGTATCAAAGGTGTTTCTTTTAATTACCATATCTATACGCCTCATTAGAATCATATAAGAAACAAAATATAGGTTGGTATTATACCTACTTAGACCAACAGTCTGAATAAAAAAAAAAGATACGTTTTATTCAGATACCCACAATGCATTTCTACGATGAAATAATACGACGAAAAGTGCAACTTTACCCTAAAAAAATAGTTGTACAAAAAAAATAACTCTAGCTTTTCAACATCGGCGGCACTAGCGTGGTTATCATTAAAGAGTTGCTGGTTTGATTTCCGCAACGGGACAAATATGTGCATGATCTGCAACGTTTTTTCCGGGTCTGAAAGTTGTAGTATTATCGTATTCTTAGTTCCTGATATATGTTTAGGGTTATGTACTTAATTAATGTTGAGCTTTTAACCTGTCACTAGGAATACTAACTACTTGCAACACGCGGGCATGTGCCAAATATAATTTTTGGATATTCATATTGTAAAAACGGGAATTTTCACGTACTGCACTATCGGTGAAGGCACAGCTAAGTTTCGACTCATTCCGAGACTCTTCATCAGGGTGAGTGATCGCGACTTTCTCGCTCCGCGTCCCGACGTGCACTACGACGTGAAAATTCCCGTTTTTACAATATAAATAATTTTTGGACTTACTTCTCACTACCCTCTACTTGGTATTCAGAAATATCTACTCACTAAGTATGTATCTGAGGATTTCCATCATGGGGGATAAATTCGTGAACGTTTTCACGAATTTATCGACGTCACTTTTTAGAGATATATCCCAGCTCTATAGATTGCCCTTCTTCATTAACCTCCGGGCAAGGCAAGGCAGGTGTTTCTATTCTACATTGATTCAAGTAAGCGAGAATTTCGAGCATACCTCCACGACATTATAGCACTACTAGGAACTAACCTTACCACATACTGAACAAGACTACCACAGTATCACGAGTTTTTTAACAGCAGAGCCACGAAACTAACGCTCTCAATGAAAATAAGCATTAGTCCATGAAAAACGAGAAATAATATTCCATTCCTTAATTAATCAAATTTTTATGATTTATAGTATTTTAGGTATAAACGTGACAAAAACTATTCTTACTTTTAGATTTTTAGAATACAAATAAAATAAAAATATTACATCAAATACAAAGTAGGTATCAGTTTTAACTTAAGCAAACCCATCTTAGACTTAATCTGGATACATATTAATAATTTATGAAAGAGATTGATTACTATAAGCATACAAAACATGTTAATTTCATAAAAAAACGTGTGAAAGTTGTTGATTAACTGATTTATTACAAAAAAAAGTCAATTTAGCCTCGATTATAATCCGCTGAAGTCATTGTCACACAGTAGGTATCTTAAGTTTTCGATTGATAGTAGGTAAAAAACGCAATATTCATACAAAAAAAAATCATTTTATCACATAGGAACTGCAACGTTCAATGCCTCCTTCTAATCCTATCCTACTAATATTATAAACGCGAAAGTTTGTGAGGATGGATGTCTGTTTCTCTCTCACGCAAAAACTACTGAACGGATTTTGATGAAACTTGACAGTAACACAGCTGTCAGAATAACACATAGGCTACTTTTTATCTGGATACTACGCGGGCGAAGCCGTGGCCAGAGGCAGATACAGATACAGATAATTTATTGATAAATTATCATTTTACACGTCAAAGTAGGTAGGTTTATACAATACAAAATTCGTAAGTACTATAAATTATAAAACAATATGGCTTACTCGTTGGTAAAGTCACTGACTGAATAGTAGGCTTTTTTGCGAAGGAACTTTTTGAGTTTGTTCTTAAATATAACGTCGGATGTTGCACTTATTATCTCATCTGGCAAATTATTAAATATCGGGACTCCTATAATACGCAGATTTCTTGGACTTGGTAAGCCTATGGGTAGGATTGCGCAGTCTATTACGGTGGCTAGTTGAGTAGCGATGTGAAACCCGCAACCTAGTTAGGCTAGTGTTACCGTTGATTATTTAAAAAAAGTAAGTACATGAAATATCATTTTTCAATGCCACGTGATTTGGAATAGTACGAAGTAGGTAGCTAATAAAATATCTTTGGTGCCCGCTTAACGCTACAAGCGAGTTATGGGTGCGTGTTTTGCTAACAGTGAAGTTGTCCTGGCCATACACAAGTATTTTTTTACGTTTTATAATCGCTTGATATTTTCTCATGGCGTTTGTCGCGTTGATTTTAATGTGTAACTGCCATACCATGGTGGCGATAAAAATTGCTAGTGGTGTGCTGGCAGTTGTCCATAAAAAGTTAGCATGCAGGAACGTTTGTTTCATAACTTGTAAGATAGATACAGAAATAATGACCTATTTTATTTTAAACAAACCTAATATCTCTGCAACAAAGAGGTTGCACGAAAATAACTTAAATTTTAAATCTTTACAACTGTATTTGAATCCAGATGATTCAAAAATGTTAATAGAAGTAGATACGAGCCAGTTACAACGTTAAAACAGCTTCACCCGCATGGTACCCGGTATAAAAAGTAGCCTATGTGTTACTGTAAAGTTTCATCCGTTCAGTAGTTTTTGCGTGTAAGAGTAACAAACATCCATCCTCACAAACTTTCGCGTTTATAATATTAGTAAGATTTTCTTGCTTAGCTTAGAGATGTAGACACTGTTGTGTTTCATGCGAATTGCTTAGACAAATTACTCCAGTCCGGTCCAGAATGTCGTTGTTAAAGACGTTTGTCAGAAACAGCTACATTATCTGAGGGGAGGCTAAACTCTGCGTATCCGTACAAATATGTTAAAATTAACATTTTAATAAAAGTGGTAAGTGGAAAAAAAGGGTACATACGTTTACATTACGGCAGTGATTTGCGTTAATTTATCTCTTATAATATATTTTTCTTTGTCAAACGCTATCTGCGCTTCCGCGATACAGGCTAGACCTAGTGTGACCTAGAGCTCATTATTAAACTTGTTATTTAGGCACAAACTATTTTTGGAAATAAAGTATTTTGTAGATATTTGTATTTGTGACCGAATGGTATCCACGCGAGGGTCACTGATCACGAGCAAACCACCAGCCGAGTGATCGGATGATATTGTGACGGCGAAGGGAGGGAACGCACCGCACAGGGTCTAGAAAGAGTGGTGTGCTAGAGAGGAGACCTATACTCACCAGTGGATGAATGTAGATGATAAGATAGATATAATAGATATACGTTTATAATACTTTTGTCGCCAGCCACCGTCCAATGATAATCTTGACTTGACTTCTTGATAATGACAAGTCATTTTTGACTCATTGTCGAATCAAGACATCTACCACATTTCGCTATAATACGAACGTTGATCGTAGGGAAGACGACTTCAAGGCAAATCGTTGTTTTAAATAAGTCAGTCTAAACTACAAGTTTGTGTTGACCTAGTGGGTAGGTCGACTTCCAATCCGGCGGTCAATATTTCGATCCCGGTCGTGTACCAATAGGTTTTCAACCCGTATAATATAAGTGCGCTAACACGTGCACAACAGTGAAGGAAAACATCGTTAGGAAACCGACATGCCTTAGAATTAAAAAACCGAAGGCATGTGCTATCAGATATTGTTCCAATAAGCGGTAATGGGCTTGCAACCTATCTGCTGAAATAATGGGAAAACTCTACTTGAAAAATGCGGGTAGTAACAAAATGTAATATTTGGACGTGTCTCTAACTACTTGGTGCCCTCAAAGATCTACTCACTGAAAATGTGTTTGAGTATGTCCATCATGTGGAATACAGTCGTGAACGTGTTTTTTCGTTTGTTTCGTCCAGGCTACACCTCTGTGGCACAGTGACGACCTCTGTGACGCAGAAGGTTGTGGGTTCAATTCCCGACAAATTTTGTTTATTTTTGTGTTTGTATGATCTGGAAATATTTGTCTTTAATCTGTGTTTTCTATGTATAATATGTATGAATTTACAAAAAAAATGTGTATAAGTAGTATATCAGTCATGAAGTTCCCATAATACAAGCTCTGCTTACGTTAGATGATGGTGATGCTGTTTGAAAAAAAAATGTCCAGATAATCACAATAAAATCTATAGTCAAGGACAAATATAATGGTGCTGATCAAAACCGGACAAAAAGTATCAACAGCAACACAATGGATTAGCCAACAGAAACAGCTGGACAATCAGGGGTCGGAGTTAGGACGCACGATCGCGCAAACTGAATCGCATGATTGCAGCACCCCTGTCTGTGTTGGATTGTGTCGGACGTATCACGGTCGCAAGGATGCCAGTTTTTTGCCATGGATTAGGATTTTTATAACAAGAATAACTGTGGTTTTCGTTTCTTTTATGTTATTTCGACGACCTCTGTGGGCGAAGGCCCGCCTGAGATTCAGAAGTTCAGGGTTCGATACCCGCTGCACGACAAATGTTTGTATGATTTGCAAATATTTGTCTGGGTGTTTTCTATGTGTATGTATTCACAAAAAAAAAAAATAAGTAATGTATCAGTCATTTAGTTTCCATAACACAAGCTCTGCTTACTTTGAGGCTAGATGACGCTGTGTGATAAATGTCCAGCATTTTTATATAATTATTATATTTGAAGGTCAAAAAGCATACGGACCAAGATATGGTAATTGGTAACCGTCACCTATGACATCTTCAACCAGGGGCATTTTTGATTTTGTACCTGCCATAGAGGCAGAGAATGAAAATGAAATGAAGAATGTGCCTGCAATTCCACCAGCACCCTTCACAAGAAAACAGCATTTTGGTAAGGCGACATAAATTGTTAATTATTATATTGGTAATATTTTCCCGGAAGAGATTTATATTATAAATGTAATTTAGATAATATCTCTGGCTATCATCATTTATCAAGGAGTGGAAAAGTTGAAAGCTGTAGTGGCCAGTAATTGGCACTCGCCATAAAATGGCAACTTTACCCTAACTTTTGATTGTTGCTTTATCAGTTTGCCACTTTCTTAAGATTAATGACCAAGTTAACAGATTCTCAAGGGATTTGCCAGTAAAACTACTACGAGTACGATCTTAGATATCAATCTTGAAATAGATAAACACGGTACACCCCAGTCACTACAGATATGGTGTATAAATGAGTTGGATACGAAAAGTTCGCCATCAAATTAGGTGGAAACTTTACATGTTTATCAATTCCCGTCAACCTTATCCCTGTGGCCTAAAGTCCGAAATTGTCCTTTTAGGGGGCCAATTACTATATTGGTAGTCATGGAGGGTAAAGTCATGGAAGTGACATACGTTGATAAAATAGTCGGAGATAGTGGATGCGCAATAAAGCATGTCAATAATTGGTAGGGCTAGGGTCGGCCACCATTTGGTCGTGGATGTAGATGTAGTATACTCATATGAATTAAAATTTACAAGTCTAATCTTAAAAATGTACATAGTATTATTTTTCTTTACAATATTATCCGTTTTTTATTTGGTATTTAAAGTGTAATTTATCACAAATTCGAGAACCGCAAGGTTGAATTTTCGGGTTTTAAAAAAATATTATTATTATTATTTTATAAAATCATATATATGTACATTTCTTATAATAATTTAGGTTTACTAAGTTGATTTCAAGTGAAGATGATCCTAGTAAAATGCTTGCATGTCGTGAACTTCAAATGAATATCGTTCGAGATATAGCATTAAAGGAAAAAAAATATCCTGAAACACTGGACATAGTCCCAGATCATAGATAAAAAGATCTATTAGTACTATGTAATTAGGATTTTTATGCATCCAAGGATACATTTTCTTTTTCTCTGTGGTAGGCATATTATAACAGCCCAGCCTATCACAGATAATAAATAACGTATGAAAAAAGTTATTTAGTTTCGTAATACCCGCCAGCTCTAGTGGCTTCATAATATTTGTTTCCTAGCCATAATCATATTATGATATGGGTAGGAAACTTGGGAACTACACGTCATTATACGTATTTGACGGTGAAATGTACCTCCATTTCATCGTCAAATAGATCAAAAAGTGGCGTACTCTGAACATAGACAACGCAAAGCAAGGGCAAGGGGCCGACCTCGTCTTGCACTGTAATTTATGGCGTACACCAATTTGTAAAAGTCGTATTAAAAGGCGGACGTAAACTGGTGAATGGCCCGAAAATGGGGTGACATCCTCGAATAAACACGGCTTTTTGTTTTGGTTGACACTTGTGTCACTGAATTGGTGCTTCTCAAGCAAGTCTCAGTTTGAAAATCCATACACTTACTTACACTTTCATAGTGACGTAATAATGATGACTGTACTTAGGTACCCAACAATAATGGGATTTAGAAGACCTCGGCGAGCATAGACACTAAATCGAAGTCGTTCGTAAATAATGACAAATTAACTCACAAAAACACGGTAAAAATATAAGATATAAGGATGAAACAACACACAGGGAAAAATCTCAAAGCTCCAATGCTATCTTCCGTTCTTTCTAGAGCGCAGTTTACCTAATTGCTTATGCTGAGCATAGTGTCGGGGTTATAAACCAAATTATGCGCGCCATAACCCACTGACAACTCATTCGTGTAATGTCAATGTCACATTTTAACGGGAGAATTTGGCGCGAACCATCGAGCCAGAGATGGCAACAGCAACACTCCATACAGCCAACGTTTTGACTAATGCGAAAGCGTTAATGGTGGGTGAACGATAAAATACGTTTATGTATTTTCTCTAAGTAATTTTATTACTTTGTGACAGCTTGGCTTTAGATTGTAGTGTAATCTTACTGACATAAAAAATGTGGAGTAGCTACAGAGCAAACAGTCAAGAAAAAAACATTTTTTGTTTTTATAATTACATAACGACCAGTTTTTGGCGGCGCCTGCCGGTCTGTTTCGGAGCTGATATGAAGATACATGTCAGCCCCAAAACTGGGATTGTCATACGTCCATGTTTCCCCGGATTTTTCCTAGTTTAGAGGGAGTCGGAGGAGAGTCCGGGGTGTATTCCGGGTTTTAGGCTGCTGAAACAATTTTGAGGCAAATTTTAGAGATGACAACCCTACCCGAAACAGACCGGCACCGCCTCAACTCGAACCGTCGAAGAGAAGAAAGGTTGCGTACGTAAGAGGCGCCAGCACCGTGGTGATGACCATGCTTCTTTGTACGCCGCACTTAGCTGCATCTCGCCGCCGCCGCTGAGGCAATTTTAAAGAACAATTTCATAACAAATAGTCGTCACTGTATGCGCGATCCCACAGGTGCAGCCGCTTCTGCAGAGATGCTGATCTTTTGCCAATTGTGTGCCGTCACGTTGTGTACTGGTTGACGGCGAAGCGTTGTGTGGCTGAGGCAGTGTCGATCCGGTTCCGCGTTGATATGTGTGTGATAACCTTTATCGTCAAACATGATATATCACATTCTTAAAATTAAATCTTCTTTCCAACAAGAATCTACAAAAAAAAAAAACAAGAAATGTGAATGTCATAAATATGTTTTAAATAAACTGACAACCACATTTTTTACAGAAAAAAATACAAAATTCCAAAAAAAACTTTAAAACGACAATAACCGATAAACATTTCTAGATGTGTTGGTTAGGCTGGGCTGTAGCCATGTCTCTTCTATCTTACATGTTTATGACTCCAAACCCGAAACCAACATAAAAGAACACAGGGTATATAAGTTTAGTCATCCATGATTTTCATTGAAGTCCGAAGCAGCGTAGCTTACATAATTTGTTCTTAACAGATCCTTAACTTAGTTAGGTTAGGCGACGTTCTGCCTGATCCGATTTGTAAGTTATGTCATTTAGAACCAAGCGCTTCTGTGCTTTGGATGCTATGCAAATCTTCCGGCGACCTAAGACTCCGACCCTGTTTCAATACTGTAGCGCAAATTACCTTCCATTTTCACCTTCAGAACACCTTCAGGTGTTTTGTCTCTTAATTTGCGCAATATCGTGTTCTAGACGGACGCCACAGAGGACACACTCGATACGAAAAGTTGCTGCAATGAGATGGTACCGTTCGAACTGCTCCGACAAGTCGTAACGTGTGTGTAGGATGTATTCACTCGTTATTTCTTTGTTTACTATGGGTTATTCCCACCACTGCCAAAGCTATTACATGACTACTATCATGTTGAGGTATTGTGGCCTAGCGAGTAGTCATGGTTAGCACACTGTTTGAAAGCGAGGATCGTGCGAGGGGCTCAGTTTTACAACTGAGCCAGCACACTGTGATACCACAATTGAGGCGAGGCAGCAAGGCAGTTTCTAAACGTAGTTGAGTTAGGCAGTCTTGGGAAAACAGTGTGCACTGTGCGTGTTGTGTGGTGTGGTGATGGAGTGGAGTGCGGCTCGGCTCGCGCCTCGCGCCTAACACGATTGTGCAACTGTTGGTGTGCAGGAGTGCTAGCTCGTCCAAACAAAAATAATGAGGCCTCGTTTCGAGAAAGTGTGTAGCTACAAAAGTGGTGCCATACGTGCTGAGGACCCACCACTACTAGCGAGCGATCATACCCAAATTCGATAGTAAGGTAAATCGGTTTTGTATGTTTCATTTTTACTTACGATTTATCGGTGCAACGGTAAGTCATATCGTAGTGATTTTTCGTAGCGTGTGTGGCCTTATTAAAGTGCCTCCGAGACGATAACGATAAGTTAGAGATATAAGTTAATCATGAACCAAGTTGTGAGAGGGTTACAAAATCCAAAATATTAAGATTAAAGAACAACGCTTAAAAAACTGCAGTGGGGTTTCTTTGTATTTGAACTGATTAGTTGACGACCGATGTGGCGCGGTGGGCGAAGGTCCGCCTGCTACACAGGAGGTTGCGGGTTCGATTCCCGCCCTGGGACAAATGTTTGTACGATCTGCAAATATTTGTTCCGGGTGTTCTGGGTATTTTCTATGTATAATAAAAAAATATCTATCTATGTAATGTATTGTATTAAGTATATCAGTCATCTAGTACCCATAACACAAGCTCTGCTTAGCTTGGGGCTAGATGATGCTGTGTGGATTGTCCAGCATTATTTATTATTTATTTATTTATTATTAGTTGTGTCATTTAAACCACTACGTGCCTAAAGAAAGATTTTTAGCGATAGTTTCAGTTCAGATTAATTATTAACACCCAGACCCCTCTCTAGGATTCCCTGTATCGTAGGTTTCAGGAACGACGAGTACCGTGGTACCACAACACCCAGACCCAGAACAAATATCTGCAGAATATGCAAACATTTGTCCCATAACCATTATTTTTTTTCAGACATTAGAAAACAGCAAGATTTTCAAAAAAACAAAATGTGTTGGCTAGGTTGGGCTGTCGCTATGTCTATTATGTACTACATGTTCATGGGACCAAACCCGAAATCAACATGAAATAAATCAAGGTAAAAAATGCCTCTTTGTATTATATTTTTATCAGGTTTATTATCCTACCCAAATAATAAAAAAAATGTTATTTTTCAGATCTCCAGCATGATTGCTTCTTCCTAGTCAACCCCCAAAACTAAGTGTAAGCATACTCAAATTAATAAGAATAAAATGATGTTACGGACCAAACAGGTATTTTAATATTAGTTATTTTTAAAGGTTTTTATGTAGGTTAAAGCTTAATGTATAAGTGTCTTTCAAACTTAATATAATGTTTGATAGACACTTCATTTTACAGTTCTAGGAATAATTCTACCACAAATAAAACTTTCTAAGGTAGCCAAATTTTAAGTTTTACTGACGAACTTTGAACATAAACTCAACTTGAAATGTAGGCACCTATTCCAAACCTTTGCCTGCATAAAAACCTAGCATGAAGCCAAAGTCAACTAAACCATGTAATATTTGAATTTGGAAAGCTTCGTTCATAAACTGAAGTTTTGACATAAGCTTAGCGACAATTGACGACAAGTGTCGCGTGCATTCTGCCGATGGAAACCGATGCATTACTCCCAATAGGCATTTATAGTAGAATGAGTTTTGCCATATTGGTTTAAGGTTCTAGCTCGGACGTAGACAATTATATCGGGCATTGCAGAACACCAATCGTAAGGCTATGTTAAACTGAATAATATGAGCTCAGTATCGCTCCGTAACACCGTTGCCAAGTCTACTGTCAACATTTGCGCCTACTGTCATGCTGACTGCTTGATTATAACTAGCTTATAACCACAGCTCCGCACGCTTATCAAGAACCTATTTCAAAATTCATCCAAATCGGTTCAGCCGTAACGGAAATTATCAGCAACAAATATCCAAATATTTAGACATCTAAACATTAAACATACAAACTTTGATAATTATAATATTAGTAGGATAAGAGTTTTTCGTTTTAATCTGTGTCAAGACTCAATGGCATTTTATCTAGGTATGGTTCTTTAAGTTACAAAGATATCGCTGTAACGAAAGGTTGAAATGTTGTCAAATATTCGATATCATGCTGTGTAGCTCGAAGATTGTTCCTATTAGCATACTTGAAGATTAGACTATACTTGGGATGCGATCTAGTTATTGTCAGCGCAATAACATATCAAAAAGAAAATTTCTCATTATTCAAGGTGTTGTCGGGGTTGATTTTCCAAAGTTTATTCATTTTGAATACGGTTTAAATCAGAGATGTCGACATGCGCGCTAGATTAGCGTCGACGGCAGCTGTCAAATCTCCCGTCTGCTAACACCTCTAGTAATGTATATAATTAAAGGCCCTGAGACCATAAGACATCAAACTTTAGTACCTACCTACTATCAGTATGTCGTTCGGATTCTGTATCTATCTCATATACAATTTATTGTATATCTCCATCTCTACCTTTTCTATCTTAATGTCTATTTTGAATGTGCTGTATTGAGAGCAACCAATAATTTATCTCTTCTCTGTGATCAAAACTGCTTGCTAGAATCTCGCTAGCATGCCAGAATGGTCTTATACAGAGTCTTCTTTAGTGAAAACTTTATTACCTACTATTTCTTCTTCCATGGATCGTTTGACGCATAGCATAGCATAAATCAGGTGACTCTGTCACCCGACAATAGCTAACACGAAAATTGCGCCTCACCAATACTGAATGCATTTGCCGCATGCAATTTTTGTTTGTGTTTCTATAGGGACGTAAGTCGTGTTTTGCAATTATTCAGAATTTTCTTTTTATCCGGGTTAGTATACTGACGATGATCTGCAATCTGCATGATGCCAAATTTTTTGATATTCGGCTTTTAATTCGGTTACATCTTTGAGACTTAAGCTATAGTGAATTTGTTAAAACATTTGGTGTGACTATGCGCGTTGTATTGTAGGTAATCTTACAATACAACGCTGATATAGGTTCCTCTGTGCTTAGAGCAAATGAAGTGTCCCATACACATACTGAATGGATGGCGGGTTACACAGACTGTATAACTTGTCACAAATAAAGATAATCTTATTGCGGACATTAAAGTTTCTTGAGAGAAACCAAGAAATAAGTTCGGATTGAAAAGCTGCAATTTTGCAACTACTGCCTTATCGCCCACGCTAGCTCAGTAATCCGATTTTACACCAAAACTTGTGCACTCGAACAGGTCGCATAAAATATTTCGTCACGAACCTCCTTCGGTAAACTATACCAACAAGGAATTAAAAAATATAATGGAGGTGCAAAGGTAGGTCTAACCTTATTATAATGAATAGGTATCTTCTAGGCAAGAGTGCTACATCCTCGACAATATTAACACTTTCTGTCAGCTGAGATTTTGTTCAAACATTTGCCTAATAAATCATAAAAAACTTTATTGCACTTACCTTGTGTTGTTTACTAGCTTCTGCCCAGGGCTTCGCCCGTGTGGTACCCGGATAAAAAAGCCTATGTGTTATTCTGATGTATAAGCTATATTACTGTAAAGTTTCATCAAATTCCTTTCAGTAGTTTTTGCGTGAAAGAGTAACAAACATCCATCCTCACAAACTTTTGCATTTATAGTACAAGGATTTGTGTTGTTCGAATTGAGGTGGTCTTGGTGCAGAATCATGCATCATGGATTCATTTGAAATTTTGCATGTACCTATCAAGCTGTCAAGTCGATTTCAATTACAAGCTGGTGTGCTACCCATTGTCACTGGATTCTAATCGCAATTTGGAATTAAGATCGAATTCGCACAATATGGTATTCTTGAATGTAATACTAGCGCACGAACGGAATAATTATTTGGTGGAATTTTATGGAACTAAATGAAACGATGGTCTATTTCATTTCGTAAAATGGCCAAAAGTACCAACCAATAAATATGCTATTTTTTTGGATTTTGACGTTGAAATTCGAAAATGGAGTGGAGTTTGCAATATAATTAAATGTCAAAAGTGGAAAAAGTCTAAAGAAAAAAAAACTGGATTGCATTAGAATTGAATTGAGATTGTATCGAGTGTCAACGGTACCCCAAATATAAATATCCGATCCTGTGAAATTCCGCTTAACTTCAAAACACACGCTACTCCCACTCCCACCATATCCTATCATTTAAGAATCCAGGCGAGCTCGATAATATTATTAGAGAACAAACTTTTATGTATTCAATGCTATACGTCATTACAACCCTTTAAAAACAAATTTCGCAATCAATTAATGGCCATAATATTTGTAATTTCGTAAGAAATACAGAAACCTAACTTGCCCAACTACTAAGTAGGTACTTATTGACTGGTAAATATTGTTAGCACTTACTTTCAAGTCATTAATATGATGAATGTAACAAATAAGTTTTTTTTCATAACAAAAAATAAAAAGCTGGCAACTTTACGAAGTTTTTAATTAAATAAAGATCACAGACAGATTCACAGCTCACTGTATTCACGCTGTGACGTCACACACGGATTCCAAATTCAATTTAACAAAAGGGTTGCCAGCTACGCGTAACGAAAAACGCAGAGAAAAGGGAGATTCGAGAAAAGTAAAGGGAACTTCGAAATTCAAAATGATTCTAAATTCAAAGACATGTAGGGGCGGTGACACGTCACGTCGGATGCGGTTTTCGGGAGGTTAGGATAATTGATGCGTTCAGGGTTTAGACAGCTTTTTGGGTGTCGGAGAGAATCCGTTTCCTTGCATCAAGGGATCGGGACATCGTTTAGTAATCATGCTTTTGATTTTAAATGGTTAGGGGAGTGTATTGTGCTAGTCACTTGTTTAGGTGAAAATTGAATTTTGCGAAAACGTGATATTGGTGTGCATTCAGCGATTAAATAATATAAACTTATGTACCTATATAATATAAGTGCATAGATACCTATTTTCTGCACTGGTTTATTTTCTGTGACTACTGAATTATTAATATCCCCAGAGAATAGCTTCTTTTAAGAAGTCAAAGTCAATAGGTTTTTATTCATTGAAATCACAAGGTTCAAATAGAAAAACTACTTATGTGATGATTACAGATAATCAATATTAGTAATAATAAAACTTTTTTTTTCGGATTTCAAGATATACTTACGGCCACTGTTACAAACAACAATACACTTACAATTAGCGGTTTTTAGGTGCTATTATTGATAATAATTATTTTTGAACACTTTGATTTATTTTTGATAAACTCTTATCAAAAATAACTCAAAGTGTTCAAAACGGCGAGAGGCATCATGAGGAAACTAAAAATTCGAAGGAATATGTCATAGATTAGTGTTCCAATAAGCGGCGATGAGCTTGCAAGCTATCACGCGAAAAATGCTACTATGCTAAGATTGGGCATGTGCCAAATATTTTTTTTGGACATGACTTTTACTACCCCTTACTTGAAGATTACAGTAGAGAGCGTGTTTTGGTTTTTAGTTTTGTATTGGCCAAAACAATAAAATTACTAGTTTTATTCGCTTTATTTCCTCGCTGATATTTTAACACAAAATGCCGGAATCAACTTTACTATAACTCATCACCTAAAACTTTTATTACCTGGTACGTCAAAAATACCATTAAAACTTATTCTGCAACGACAAATTCACAATTTCAACTTTTAAAATGCTGCAATTTCACGTCAAAAGTTTGCCTAAGAGTTTTCGTGTTACCAGCTTAAAAAAACCTTACGAATGAGACGTCAAATTGGCTGACAAGACGAAAATTGGGCGCGAAATTTCGTGACCAAAATGCTTGCGGTGGCCATCACCCGCCAAAGCCATGTGCCTTGTGGTTTCATTTTCTCAGCGATAGTCGCATCGAATTGTAAAAGTTCAAGCAAAATAAAAATATTTTAATGCTTAGTTAGCAATAAAAACTTAAAAGAAGGAAATGGCAGGTAATACCGTCATCATAAACTATGGGACTTTTTTTTGACTTGTTCCTTTACTGTGCATTTTCCGACAGGTATGCCCCCTTATTCGGCTTCTAGACTATATTGTCCGATGCTATCCAAACTACCAATCGAGGGGGGTTGCCTCCCTAGCAAGCTCATATCTACATTCCAATAGTAACACGTTTTATAAAGAATAGATAGCGCAGAATAACAAAAGATCTATACAAACCGACACATGCAAAAAAAATGTGCAAAAAGTTGTCCGTGACTGGTAGGAAAGAACCTAGTTGTAGGACCTACGAGTTAACACGAATCCTCTTGCCTTGTTGATTTTTTGTAGCACTTCACCTGATGGTGCAAGAGGTAAGGAAAACTTTATTCTTAGCCAATTTCAAAAAAGGAGGATGTTCTTGTTTTCACTATTCTCAAAAATAGGGCTATGTATAAAAATATATATATTAGATATCTTAAATAAGATTATTACATAAGTCATTTAGTTATCTAACACTTTAAAAATCTGATGTGCAAAAATTTTAAAAAAGAATTCCACTATTCACCTCCTGGCTCCATCATCAGACCCTCGTTACCAAGCCCAATCTATTGGACTCATCAAAACGTATCATTTGAACCAAAACTCGAGAAGTTTACTAGAAGCCACTGAAGAGTTCCAGTCCTGGCTCATCAGATCAGCTCCAAGATACTCAATTACTGTCATCCATAGTTTGTTTGTTAGTTAGTAAGTGACATGTGAAGCTATTATAATATAAGCGTGTAAAAAAATATTGATTAAGTTTACGTATAATTAAAGCTTAATCTTAGTCTACGTTGATTTAAGATTTAATTATAAGTTGTCCAGTCACTGATATGTTGTTTTATGGAGGTCCTTGTAAAACGACTTCAATATTTAATTAAAAAGTTCGCTCTTTTCATTCAAAATTCACACAATTAACTGATTTTGACAGCGTTTCAGAATTATACTATCTGCTCCAAAATTTGTCATCTATCTAGCCATCTGAATACGGCAAACAATCTCTCCTGAGCTCCCTGACTCTTTCTTTTTGTGCTTGCCACAAATTACAAAGTGGAATTTCCCATTATGGAATTTCAAAATGGTTATAAAGATGTCCTTACCGTAAAGTTTCATACAATTAATTTGTTATGCCAACCGTGCATCAATTTATTGATGTCCGCGCGTCCGTAATTGTCCTCAATTATTTAACACCAGGTTGTCGTTATTTTTTGTCATGTCAACTACGAATGTATTAGCCATTATGATCGGCGTTGCCGTGACAATGTTCGCTTTATCGTGTGTCCAACAAGTAAGGGTTTTAAAGACTAACTAAATATAAAAACATTTTATATTTAGTAAGTCTCCTTATACCGACGATTGAATAATAATTCAATCGTCGTTTATCGAATTTTGCAACTGTAATTAAAATCGTCGATTATCCGATTTTGCAGTGTGGTAATACGGTTAGTATAGTGAGTCGTTATGTGATCATTTACTTTTTGAATCTGAAGATGAAAAGCTTTGTCGGCGATAGGTAAACACGATAAAGATCCGTATAAAACGTAAAATTTAAAAGCTATCGCCTTGTATCTTTCATTATTAATTGCGGAGCCCATAGTTTGCACCTAGCTTCGTAAAGACTAAGACATGCCTTAGTGGTTGATTTCTTTGAAAAAATGATAGTAAATACGCCTAAGTCTTTGCTTAAGTTTAGCGTAGACGGGCGATAACACAAGTATCTTAATATCTTATCACAAGACTACAAGTATCTTAATTGGAACCTTTCTTAAAGTCAAAACGCGCGGTTGTTTTGACTGAAACACACTGGACTGTACTGGTTTCTTCCATTGAGTAAAAAAACCAAGGAAAAATAATCCACTTGACTACCTCTAACTTGGTATCCTCGTGGATTGACGTAATCGAATATCCATCAGGGAGATTTAAGACGTGGCAGTTTGTCAGTTCTATCTTGGTGTTAGAGCCACTGCAAACGCCAGGTGCATTTCCAAGTTTGTCTCAACACCTGAGTTCCTTACGCCATACAGATCGGTCGCACACCTAGGATTCCCATCGTGCATGAATCGGCATCAAGATCTTCATGTCAATTATCCTAATTTACATCGTACGTGCGGCGGCGCAGAGAGGTTTGTAGGGAAAGATAATCTAGAATGGATGGATGGGAGACGTAAGGCATAGATTTATTAAGCTTTTAACCTCATTTTACTGATCTGATGGATGATAGGTAGGTATCTGAGTCATGTATTCAGACAGGGATAGGCAAAACCTATGGATTTCACTGAAAAAATTGTGTTCCAAGCCGTAAAGGAGCATGCAAGTTTTCTTACAACATTTACTTGCATGCTCCTACTTCTTCAACTTATTCTATTTATTAATAGGAGTTTTTATTAATATCGAGGGCATAATAACATAGGGGCGTATCCGCCAATTCCGCTTTTTAACGTTAGAAAACAACATCAGGAAAACAAATTAATATTATCAAAATATTAGTATTAAATATCATTTTTGTTATGTAATATAAATATAGAATATTAGTATTAAATATCCATTCACTCTGGATTACAAGAGATATATTCTCCTCAATATTTATGCCCTCCAATAACTAATATAATTTGTTTTTTTGTTCTAAAATACTATTACACAGGTGCTTATTTATCAATTAAGTAACGAAAACAACACAATATAACATTTAATTTAGATAGTGCATATGTTAGAAGGTACAAAACAGTTTTCATTACCCACCAGGCAAACTACATAGTTAGGTTTACTAGCCCCCATACTAGAATTCCCTGTGTTGTGGGTGGCTAGTCTCTTCTAAGGATAAAAGGCATTGAACGTCTTGTTAGGTTACTTACTGAAAGACTTTGCAATAATGTTTTAAATTCTAACACTGATGAACGAATTCTTACCACTTATAACAATTTGAAAGAAAACATCCATGATGTGTAGTTACTTAGAAATGTGGCTGCAACAAGGTCGATTAGCACTATTCTAACTTTATCTGGAGAGTCGTGCGATGATTCGGTAGCTGATCCTGACCATAGTGCCAATAATCCTAGTCTACTGATGGACGCAGAGACATATAACTTGCCTGATTCAGAAGTGGAAGCTGAAATACCATCAACGTCTGTTGATGGTATTTCAGTTTCCAGCAGCGAAAATGTGCAAAGTCTTGGAAACAAATCATTATAAAGAAGAATAAAAACTTGAAGAAAATGAAACAAAACCAGTAGTTAAACCAGCAAAACAACCTTACTTGTGATTGAGTAATTAAATACAAAGTGTGATTTCTAATAAGTCGCGTCAAGCGATTTTCCGAATTGCTACACTGGACAATTGCCAGTTCCCGGTGTCAAATCAAAAGGATCTGCAGGAGATGCATAAACTGGCCTGATTTCGGGAGCATACTCGATGTTCTATAGGAACCTACCAGCATGGAGCAGGGTTGATGATAAAGACGTTGCTCTGGCTGCCTCGCGAGCTTCCTACATAGGAGAAGACCTAGGCGATAAAAAATTGATAGAAAAAAAACTATGCATCAAACATTATTGTGTCTAAATTATCTCAATAAAGTTATATTACATTACTGATTTCGTTTGATGTAACGTTTACTCTCGCACTTTCCTAGGATAGTTTAAAGTTTTACAGGATAATTTGGACAAAACAAAGAGGCGCAACTGCCATTTTTTTATTACTTGAAAAATATTTTTTTTCATGGATTTACTTGAAGAGCCTTAATATATAAAAAAACAATACACCCTTATGTTATCGATATGTAAATAGATTTTTTTTTCTAATAAATTTCGTAGCGGTTGATCAACAGTACTGCATTACATGATAAGCACATGCATACGAGTTGGAAGTGCTTAAATTGTGTAAAAATTAACTCGTTATTATTATTCATAACATAAAATTCAACATTCACAGTCGTAATAATCCTGACCCCACACTACGATTACCTGTGCCGCGGGTTTCAGGAATTACTAGTACCTACCACGACCACTGGTAGACTGGTGACCAGACTCCTTCCCTAATTTAACTAGCAAAATAGCTATATGAACGAGAACTTACCCACCGGCACTCACATACAGGCTTAGCAAGAATTTTTTGATCTGCTGTTATAAAACAGCCATGCTAAAAAAGCCAAAGCTTTTTGATACATGCTTTCATAGGAATCTGTCATCATAATCAATGGTTTGACTTGATCGTCCGTTTATTTTGTTGGTGAACTGAAGCCTTGAGGTGAGTCCACACTATATAATATAACATGTTATAAAACAAAGTTATTTAGCATGTTATTTATTAGTGTAAACGATATGTGTTAATAAAACTAGTATATACTTAACATGAAATATATGCAGCAATATTTGGCAATGTGTGCAGATTTGCTTTATGTTACAATGTTAAACAAAGTGCACGTATTATATTACCCAAGTTTTATAACATGTTACTTAATCTGGACTCAGGCTACTCGCCTGCAGCGCCACCTAGGTTATCATCCACGGACACCACCTGTTCACAGGAGCTACAGACAGTGGTCTCTGTCGAGATTGTCTCCAGGCTGAAGAGACTGCATTTGGTAATACACTGCACCGCCACAAATGCAGTCGGGTCGAAGACGGGACTGCAAAAACTCATCAACGCATGCTCTCCGTCATCATTAACTAACACGAGGTCAGGGATACTGGAACACTGCTGTCATCAACCCAGAGTCCTTCTCCGCTACTTCAAGGAGTTTGGCTGGTTGGGGTCAGGTTAGACGAGGAATAATGCACAATACACCCCAATGCGGGATATCAGTGCTGATCTTAGTTCCCCCACTTAGATTTAGAATTAGAATTGGACCACCTGTTCCGGCCCTGCTCTCTACTTTATCATCTACCTCCCGCGTTGCGCTAATTCCCAAGCAAGGGTTGCTAGCGACGTCGTCGCGTCGTAAACGATATTTACGACATCCTCCGATTATAGCCTTTCAAACCCCTGCTCTTAAACATCCTTATCACAAAGCTATAAGGTCGATAAGTGTTCAGGGAGTTCGGTAGGGCATTTGCATAGAAATTTACAAGCGTTCGCTATGATAGCTCCCTCGAATGCTTCCGGGTGTCAGTAGAAGCTATAAATCGAAGTAGAATTGGACTAATCGATTGACTATGGAAATTGTCTTCGAAAGATTGGTGTGGCGGTATTTTTTTTTTATTTGCGTTACGATATATTCCTTCCAAATTAAGCAGCAAACAAACAGTAAAGCAGTTGAAATTTTAATACTATGTATAAAATCAGAAATACATGTTAAACATTTGCTATTCAACGTACTGTAACGAGTCAAGCATGAGTAATTATGAAGAAATTAAATATTGTTTATTTGGTGAAATAATTTCTGGGTCTGGAGTGTAGTTTGGGGGAATTTAGATAGTAACGAGAGTTGAGAAAGGTATGTTGGGCATGTAGAGAGGATGGATGAAAGAAGATTAACAAAACAAGAATACAATAGGACACTCGGAAGGGGATGGCCTCGGCTAGCACTCTGATCAAATTGGAGACGTTCTGGAGATAAGTTTACCCAAAACCGATGATTTTGTATGCCGAGGTATGCCAGGAGTTGGCGTAGTAAGTAGAAATCCGTGGTCTCTGCCTGCCCCTTCGGGAAACAGGCGTAGTCTTTATGTATATATATATTTCGGGGTTAATTAAGAATTGAGGTTTTTGGGCATCACCCAAACGGAATGACCATCATTTAGTTCACGATAGTTTACAATTAAGTAGTAAGTTCTTTTGTTGGAATCGAATTTGGGGAAATATTTTTACCACTCATTCGCCAAAATGAATGTAAATAAAGTTCACAACTGTTATGTCGATGACGTGAGTTGCGGCTGAGACAACATTCCCGGTGCGTAATATTCGGTCGGGTTCTATTCCAGCTGTGGGATAAAATGTTAGTATGTACTGCAGATATTCATATTGTAAAAACGGGAATTTTCACTTACTGCACTATCGGTGCTATAGGCACCGACTAAGTTTCGACTCATTCCGAGAGTCTTCTTCAGGGTGAGTGGTCGCGACTTTCTCCTTCCGCGTCGCCGAAATGAATTGAATTTTCCGTTTTTACAATATGAATAATCAAGTTCACGATAGTACTGCAGATATTTTATATATTGTTTATTTTCCTGATCTGGGTGTTGAGGTTACCACGGTACTCGTAGTTCTTAACACCCACGATACAGGAAACCCTAGTGTGGGGTCAAGACTATATAAAAAAATGTACTACAACATTTGTAGATCATTTTATTTAACCCCTTCCAGACAAAGCCAAGCGTGCCATTTACAATGTTATTAACAGTAGGATGGTAGGTAACTTAGACAAAAAATAATTTACAATAGTACCAAGGCAAAGTTATAGCGCGATCGTATCAACCCGTAATCTACAATTTTTATTTACAAAAACTGTTTAAATATTCAAAATTTGCCTACCCTTTTATTGTGGTGGCACGGCGCAGCGCTGTTTCCGTGCGGCCGTCGTCGTGTTGCGATATTTTACCGTTTTAAAACTATCTATGAATTTAATTTAACTATTAACGGGATATTTAACATGAATCGTGAGTTCAGTTCTTCCCGTGATCATTACAACTGTGTCGAAATAACGGGGTTCATTCAAACTCAGAAATTGTGTTAAATATCCGGTATTACAAAATTATGTATGACCTGCAAATATTTGTCTCGGGCCTGGGTGTTTTCTATATAGTATTATATGTATGTATTATACAAAAAAACGTAGTTTAACAGCTATTTAGTTCCCATTTTGCTCTATTTCGTTTGGAGCTACATGATGCAGTGTAAAAAGTGTCCAGTATTATTTGTTTAATTATGCTCGTAGTAATTATACTTGTTTCTGTGAAAGTCTTTTTTTTATTTGTACAAACTTTGTCATCGGAATACATACCTAATTTATTAAGTTTGCACCAAAGACAGCACCTTTTTACCGCCATTTTCAATAATTTAAATATCATAATTTCCAAAACTGTGAAGAAAAAGTTTTGTAAGTAACCTTTATAATATAGTAGCTCCTGCCCACGGCTTCGCCTGCGTGATAGCCGGATAAAAAGTTGTCTATGTGTTATTCTGATGTACAAGCTATATTACTGTAAAGTTTCATCAAAATCCGTGGAGTAGTTTTTGCGTGAAAGAGTAACAAACATCCATCCTCACAAACTTTCGCGTTTATAATATTACCTAGTAGGATAGAAAGTAGGATTTAGGTAATGACCCCCCATTTGGGTTAGTATACATGTTTTGGAGCATTTGTTTGTATTTTATTGTCAGTATCGTATATAAGGTACCTTTATAAAGGGTGTTCCATAAAAAACATTGCAATTCCATTCAATCCTTTCGACCCTTTTGACACAGACAGTGTCGTTATGTTCAATACAGGCTGGAAAAACGTTTCGTTTTCCACATTAGCATATAGTCCAGTCCCACTAGAACACGTGTAATGGAACGTTTTGTAGTTGTTTAGCATAAAGGAAGGTTGTGATAACTGGCATAGTCAGTGTGTTTGCAGGAGATATTCCAGTACTAAACTTAGGATGACTTGAGCGAAACTCAAATAGATTTTTTGATAGATTTTAGGGGTAAATGTAACTTTCCTAAGTAGTAGATTTTATTATATCTACATGGAACCAAACTAGTGTATTTCGGCAAGAGTGGAATCCAGAGTAAGCGCATGATTCCATAGAACCCCGAACATAGCGAGGGATGAAAGTAACTTTGACACACTCTGCTTTTTACTTGTACTGCGAAGAAAATGCTTAAAATGTTCGTGTCGCGCACTTGGCCACCGGAGCCAGAGTTTCCTCTACGCAGACTCTGCTGGTCCTTTATCTAGTAGTTGAAGGAGAATAAAGTATTTTAGAAGAAGCTATTTTTGCTATTATTTTAATTGCTATTTTGAAATGAACCTAGCTGCTATTTGCATTGCAATTCCACTTCAACTCGACCAGTTTTTTTTTTTTTTGTAATAAATATAATCACAACAAATTTCTCTATTTGTTTGTTTTGCTTTATACTAGACATGAGCCAAATTTTATAGAAGACATGAAGATGTTCAAAAAAATTAGAGCTGTTTAAAGATCTTTAAGACGACCTCTGTGGCGCAGTGGACGAAAGCCCGCCTGAGACGCAGAAGGTTGCGGGTTCGATTCCCGCCGCGGGACAAATGTTTGTATGATCTACAAATATATGTCTCGGGTCTGGGTGTTTTCTATGTATAATATGTATGTTTTTAAAAAAAAAAGTATATAATTAATATATCAGTCATTTAGTTCCCATAATTCAAGCTCTGCTTAGTTTGGGGCTAGATGATGATGTGTGGAAAATGTCCAGCATTATTATTATTATTATTTAATATATTGAAGAAAATTTTTCAATTAATTATGTAAGATCTTAGCTCGATGAATTTGAATAATCAGAACCGTATTAAAACTGTAGTGTTACATAATCTAGGAAGGAAATCGAGGGATACTTACGTCTGTATAGAAACATACCGGCCGCATTTATTTGTCTTGAAAACCTGCGTTTTAGCACATTATACTGAGGAGTAAAGATTCATAACATACCTATATTAAGTACGAGTAGATACCTACTACCCTAATACTAAGCTTGTCATCTTATCCCCACGGCACAGGGAATCCGAGAGTGGAGATCAAAGTTATTGCTTACTTACCTACATAAACAATACAAAGTAATTACGAAGTAATTTAAGTTATTGTTTTTTAACACGCTTATATTAGCGTCATTTGTAACGAACTAAATAACGAAACAAATAATGTAATCAAATCTTGGAAGACAATTTTAATCTAAGTACTTCTAATGGTCGTATCGAAATGAAACTTTGAACAATACTATTTGGTATCTTGGAGCTGATATGATGGTGGATGGTGGTGATGGATATTGGAACTCTTCAGTGGCTATTAGTAAACCTCTCGAGTTTGGGCTCATATGATTCGTTTTAACGAGTCCAATAGATTGGGCTTGGTAACGAGGGTCTGATGATGGAGCCAGTGGGATAGTGTAATTATTTTTAAAATTTTATTTTTAGTGTGTGATAAAAGCGTGTTTTTTAACTACACATTTTATTAGATTATTTTTACAAAGCCTTATTAAGGCAAGTAGATGCATATTTTATTTTATGTAACTAAATTATTCCTAAAGTCCCTTAGTTGCAAATAAAGATTTATTTAAAGGCTTACGTAAATCGAACACAGAATCGCGTGTTTTGATTACCCTATAAAATCTAGTTCCACTTTATCAAATTTAAAACTGAGCAGTTAAATCTGTTTTAAAGGATCCAAACGATTTCGCTCCGTCATAAATATGAGTTGCGTGTTACCAGCTCGGGTTAATACCGTGATTCCCACTGTCAGATGGCGTTAGTCTTTGGTTTAGTTGGGAGTTATTTGGCAACAAATCTTTGGTGATTCCGACCGCATTTTTGAATAATGCATAGAATTTATAAGATTCTTCTTCTGCGTAATCGCTACTTGCCTACCCGTGGCACAGAATTATAATTATAATACTACCCGTGGTACTTTTAGTAATAACACTAATGCTGGTCATTTTTCACAATAAAAACAAAGTTTTTTTCTTTGTTTTGATTGTTTCATCATCTAGCCCCAAAGTAAGCAGAGCTTGTGATATGGGAACTATATGACTGATATGTAGTTATATATGCTTGTGTACATTTTTTGTAAATTTATACCTACCTATATTATACATAGAAAACACCCAATTCAGTCCGATATTAGTTGCTCGCAATAACGAACTACATAATTATAATCGAACTTCATGCTAACTCATACTAAATTATCATTATAATATTAGTTGGTTGATAGAAAGCTTGGGTTATTCCACAAATCCCCCTTAAGAGGGAAAACTGGAATAGAAAAATATTAAATCCACTTCCTCCCTTACAAAATCGCCTTAGGGGGGAAAAGTAGACTAAAAAAAATAAGTCGAGAATTCCCTTTAAGAATCCTCCTTAAGGGGGAAAACTGGTGAAACAAAGAGATTCTTGAAATCAAAAGACTGAATATAGCAGGTATTATAACATCTGTGCCAAAACATACCTAGTCATATTCTCACTGTTTCATAATCACTCGCCAACTTAGCAAGTCGCTAACTCTATTGCCTTAGCATCAAGTACTGCGATTCAATTCAAGCAAAGATGTCTAATCCCAATTTGCGAATGACAACGCTATAGCGTCCTCGATTATTGTAAAGCAAGAAGTGACCATCTTTGCCTGAACTGCATCGCTATAGGACTTCATGGTTAGGCCCCTTTTCTAACATAAAACAAAGGTAGACAACTTAAAGCACGCTGCTAAAGTTAGCAAGTGATTATGAAACAGAGGGATTGTTTTAAGTCCAACCGAAGCATTTGCTGCTTTTTAGCCGTTCTCAAAATCCGAAGAGAAAATGGTTACATAGGTAAGTAGGTACCTAGGTACCTTGAAAATTATCATTATACCTACCTTTTTTTAACACCTAGGTGTACCGACAAAAACGGATTGAAAAAAAAATCTTTCACCTTTCTTAAAAAAGGTGTTTTGTGTCGGGATTTCAACACGAAATAGCCTAGAATTATTGAGGAGGTATGTTCTAAGTTCTTACTTAACTATGTCTAATAGATCGACAAACTCACCCTTTCTACTCATAAATGTGTAGATTAAAGTAGCTTATTTGTCTTTAAAGACCGCTTTTTTCTAGTCATATTCTAAATGGTAATTTTACAGTTTTGAGCACGTCAGTCCATTAATAGCATTGCTGTTCGTGACTGTCTCGATGGTGGTTTTGTAAATTATGTTTTTTTCTTTGTTTTTATTGTTTGCATAATCATAATCGGTAATGGAGAACAATGTGTCTTCGTTTTGTTTTTTGTTATGATGTTAAAAATTAGATTTTGTAAAAACAAAACTAAATATGTTTCTACAGAAATTAAACATGGTAAATTAGTAAATCATAGGTTGTTAATAAAATACTTAATTCAATAAAGTAAGTAAGTCGTAATGAGTTTTGATAAAATAATACCATCTCATTACCGTCACTGAATGGTAACAAAAACAGCGGTGGTACTTTCACATTCCTGCTATAATTTAAAAGTTTCGAATACCACTACTGCTGCCATCTAGTAAGGAGTAGCAGAACTACTAATTAACAATACAGGATTGTTTGTTAGTCGCGCGTGATTATCTAGAACAAAAACTTTTTTTTGCTACATTTTGTTGAGATATTAAAAAAAGTTACCTAAAGGACTTGATTTTAAGTGTGAAGAGGGCTCGAAGGACCAAAAATGGTCTTATCGGTACATATTTTTTTAATAATCTTCATCATCTAGACTAACTATAATAGGTATGCTTACAGAAGTCACAAGGAGCGGTTTAGTCTGCAAACATCGCATTTTTAAGACCTTACCTACTTATTTTGTTTATTTAGACCTTTATCTGACCACGATCATTTAAAATATTTTATACGAAAAATATTTTTCAAATCACACTAAGAAAGAAAGGTCCTTGAATGGCGACCACGAACCACTCGAGACGCAGTGTAGGAAGGCCCCCCACCCGATGTGCTGATGACATCTCAAGGGTTGCAGGAAGTGGATATTATGATGATGGAGGTGGCTCGAGATCTTTGTCATGGCACAGTCAAAAGTCACTTATAAATAAATAAATAAATTGTATACTTAGTTTGAAAAAACTACAAAACACACTATTAACACGCACTATAAAATAATAAAAAAAGAATTTCACTATACACCTCCTGATCCATCATGAGATCAGCTCTAAGATGCCAAATTATAGTATTGTTATCCAAACTGCATATACATACAAAGTTTCATTTCGATACGACAGTTAGTAAATAGGTAAAAATTGACTTCCAAGATTTGATTAAATTGTTTGTTTGTTATTTAGTTAGTTACAAGTGAAGCTAAGAGTGTTAATTTTTTTTATTATTTAAACAGATAAACATTGGTCCCGCAGCAGGAATCGAACTCGCACCTGCTGCGTCTCTCCCGTTGCTCCACCGAGGTAGTCGTCAGTCAGAAGACTGCTATAAAGTAGATAGGTATGCTGAAAGTATCTACCAGATAACAAAAGTATCGTACAGGGAATGACATGGTTTTCAGAACAAGTGCTATCAACTTCGGAGAACAGAATTATATTTATGAAACTGCCATCTGTTCGAATAACGTCGAACTAAATTGCAACCACAGCATACTACTGACACGCGCTCTCCTAAACTTGATACTATCGCCATCTACATATTAGCTTCGGCTAATGTAAAGCAACCTTTCCACCCCTTCAATGTCCAACCACATTGGAAGGAATGAGCATACTTGCGTCATATATATTATTATAATACTAGTACTCTCTTTATGAATAAAGTGTTTAAAATTTTGAGTAGCCTGATTAACGACGTCTTAGAGTCTTCAGTCAATGCTAAGCACTCGCCTTTCGTGAAAGTAGGCTCGAGCCATTATTGAAACGAAGTTCGAGTTAGGCCCGAGTTTACCAACACAATAAAGGGTGGTTTGGTTTTAATCAAAGCTTAATGGTACATGTTTTCACAGGAATCTGTCATCATAATGTTATTTATTTTGTTCGTGAACTCAAGATATCTGAGATAACTTAAAGTATCAGGTATAATTAACTTTAGGATATTAGGTATTATTTAGGTAGGTATATGTCTATACTAGCTTCTAACCACGGCTTCGCCCGCGTGGTACCTGGATAAAAATAGCCTAAGTATTATTCTGATGTTTAAGCTATATTACTGTAAAGTTTCATTAAAATCCGTACAGTAGTTTTTGCGTGAAATAGTAACAACATCACAAACTTTCGCCTTTAGAATAGTGGTAGGATTTCGGGCGTAGCACCTTCATTGGCACATTCATTGGATTTTCTCCTTTTTTTATTGTCATATAAATGGAGCACACGAGGAAAACCCTTGTCTTTTCCAGTTAGAGAGTTCCAGTTTGTTCTTAGGAAACATTCGATAAATGTAAAAAAGTTTTTTTTTTCAAAGGTACAGTAAGCCTATTTATAGAAGCTTTTATATAACTTGATGTTTGATTGTTAGTTTGTTTGTTTAGGTCAAATCTTGCAAGCTTATTTAGGATCATTTCCTCTTATCCTGCGGTGTTGAATTTTTACATGTTGGTCAGTTCCGATGACAATGCATTTTTATGGTAAGCATGACCTGAATCGACATCCAGAATTAGCTCCAGAAAAAGGATCTCTTCAACGGTCAACAGTTCAACAAAATTTTATGTACGCATTTATGATATGATAGCTTGTTTTAAGTGTTGCCATGGCATGGTTGCTGCACTCAGGATTAAAAGCTTGTTTTTACAAATGTTTTTACTATTAATTTATTATTTTTAATTTATTTCCATATCATATTTAAAACCCTTGCGTAACAAAGTGGGTTTACAAACTTGATGGCTTGATTTACGGTTTCCAGACCGAATATTACTTTTTAGGTAAAGGTATAGATTTTGTATTACGCACAGAGAATACGGAAAGTAAGATTTTATAATTTCCCAAAAGTTCAACCACGGCGGGATAAACCAAACATGATACTTACAGACATAATCTTACTAGGATGACAGTTCCGGTAGACACTGTTGACAATCCAACAAAGATAACCTTAGAAATATATGGATTGTTTTAATTTTATCGATGGTATAAGTCGGAAGTGCAAGTTCCTTACACATAGTTGTGCTATAAACAATTATAGCACAACTAGGTGTATGGAACAGTCCTTACATAGAAATGTTCCATATTATGACATAACCCTTTCTGATGGTCATAAAAAACCTAACAACTTAACCTATTCGAGTCGGATCTGCCCAGGAACGATTTTTTAGTCATACCAAGTTGTGTCTTACGGAACTAATATTTGGGATGGCACAACTAGTTGTGTAAACCGGTCCGTGAGGAACTCGCTGTGCTGGTATGTTTTCAAATGAAGATGTTAAATTGAAAACCAAAATTTTACCAAATAGACCAAAAAAAATAAATCAAAATCACGAACGGAAGAAAAAAACACACTCCTTTGTCCCTTGGCAATTTGGCGTATCAATGGCGCTATATGTATTAATTACAAAGGCACCGACAAACCCTATGCTTAACACAGGTTTTGACTACGTACACCCCTAATACAATAAAAAATCTCCCCAGTGCAAAATTAACTCTACCGTTCTGAATATAAGAACGAAGTTCGAATGACGTTAGTAATACAATTAGCATATGAAAGAGACTTCATTCACGAGCGTCGCCATCGAAACTGGACTCTTATTTGGTCTGAATTTGGGTTGGTTTTGGGTTGAAGTGTAAAAACGCTAGGGGTGTGAATTAATATATTGTAAAGGACAATGGCAAAACAGGGGACTGTCAGCAAAACGCTTAGTGTCAAAATTTCTTTGAAGTTACATATAAAATGGATGCTATTTATTTTGCAGTAAGTAGCTATGTGTCATTGTAATCCACTGTGCAAATGACAGGGACCTCTTTGTACCCCCACTTATGTTAAATGGAATGTGAATTGAAATGAAATGAAAAACATTTCTTTTCATGACTCAACTAGAATTTTAAGTGCAATAGGGTTTCTTTTTGATCTGTGGAAGATAGATAGATATTAATTATGATAGATATTAACAGACAAACATACTTGTCAGTTAGGTAGCAATTATGTAGGTACAGAAACGGCTTTAATATTTTTTTTGCAATCGGACGTCATTGAAGCCATATATCATGTTTTTGTTGTGCATTTTTGTTTGAAATACAGTAACACTTCGAGAACCTAGTGTCTAGACAAACCTTACATAAGTTTAAAGATATTACTAACTTACTATTTTCCTACTCAGGTTGTTAAATAAATAAATATTCTACGGATGGTTCTCATTAGAAGATAGAAAATGTCAGTTTTAAACATTTTACTAAAATAAATATGTACCTATAGTTATTCAAAGTTACACAGGTGATGCGGTGGTGCAGGACGGAACATATTTTATATAATTTAATTTAAATAACTTTTTCAAAATGTTGTCGTCTTTGACTGCCTTCTGAAAACAAGGCAGTTTTGCGTTAATCGTAGTACCTATACCAGTTATTTCTAGCTATGGAACTGAGACAATGAAACAAATTTTGCCTAGTTTTGCAATGTGTCAATTCTAAGACTAAGTATGGAAAAGTTTAGGTTGAGAAGTAGTTAGTTTTTGTCATTGCTCAGCCTGTCTAAATGAGACATCGCTAGTCGCCATTTTCTTAGTCTATGAAACTCACTTTGAGGTTTCTTAACTATTTTTTTTATTTGAGCCCCCATCCAGGAAATGAAAAGCTCTTTCTATCAACGTATATTCAACGTATCCATCTTTTTAACCTTATGTCCTAGAAACAAACTTACCTTAACTTAACTTTTAATATACGTTTAGTTTTAATTAAACTAATTTTGCGGTGCTAAAATTGCAGTGTGCATTTGAAATTTAGCTCGATGATTTTCCAATAATCATTTGATAGTTATGAGGCATGTTCAAGACCCTTCGGCAGTTTGATTGGTTATAGCTACCTATAGATGAGGCTTTGACATTTTGTAAATGTAGCAAAGGCATTTACAAAATATATACCTACTGCTTTCTTTAGCGTAAAACAAAAAAAAAGATAAGCGGCGTTTATATTATCAATCCTGTCCCGAATAAAGCTATTACTCTCATTGCGTCCCAAGGGCCTCGGATCCCGCAAATTGGTCCTACGCCCCGGGGATTACTTGTCGAAAAAATGTACGATTCTATTGTGATTCTGAGCTACGGTTGTGTTTGGCATTGTGAAGATGCAATGGTATTATCGCAATCCTTTGATAGACAGGCGCCTTTGGCTGTAAGTATTGTCAATGTCCATACACAAAAATGATAATAAATCTATTTATTGTACTTAATTGGATGTAGGTATCTGTCCGGATAGAACTGCTTTAAATTAACCAGTTTTCAGGGTGTTTATCTTTACATTATGCAATTTATCGCGTGTTATATGAAAAATCATGCGATAAATTGAATACTGTAATGAACGATTTTTAAAGACAGATCGCAAATCAGTTTGAGAGACAAAGGCCCGAATTCATAGTCAAATAGGGGCTCCCCTAGGGGACTCTTCAGGCCCTATGTGAAAATTCAAGCGCAAATTCAACCTTTATGCACCTTCCCATAAGGCGAATGCTGAATGATGGATTTTGGGGGACTGTCCAACCCCCGACTATGAATTCAGGATATAATGTTTCTTATGGTAACTTTGCGATAAATTGCATGCTAAAGATTGCATAGTATAAAGTCAAAGTCAATAGGTTTTTATTCATTGAAATCACAAGGATGATAAACGTCAACAATTTAAAATTTGAAAGCGAATTTACACCGATTCCTCGCGCGCGATCTTTAAAGAGGCTTAAAAGATCGTTCTTTACAATACGCAATTTGATGCATGATTTTTCAGATAACATACAATAAATTGCATAATTTATAGGTACTTATAATAAATCAGATTTTTGTTTCTTTGTTTTTTTTTTGTTTAAACGCGCTTATCTCCAGAACTACCAGTCGGGTTTGATTTTTTTTTTGCGTTTTATAACCCGATTTCAGTATTCATTTATTTCAAACCATAGGGACCTATAGAACACTTAGTTACGTCAGTTTATAGCTGGGTCACAATTTGAAGAAGAAAAAAAAACAGGTACAAACAGAAATAATCATGATGCAACTGTATAGGGGCTTTGTCAAAAAATTACATGTAAATTAATATAAAAACTTAATTAATATGTCACATATATAACAATTATATATTTAATATGTAGCGGCAGTTTCTTGAGGAAGGATGATTAACATCACGCTACAACACTTAGGAGCCGAGCAAAAGAAGTAATAGCGCGGCCTATGTAACGCGGTGGGTTAAAGGGATGAGGGCGGCCGTTGCACAGATAATGTAAAGATAAAAACCCTGAAAACTGGCTATTTTAAGTCATTTCTATCCGGACAGATGGATGCAAAATTATTAAATTTGCATATTTTAAATTGTGTTTCTACTGGAATTCATCCCAACCTCTAAATTTTTTGTCATGTAATCTCACAAGTAAATCTTTTCAATGATTAATTTCAACAATTGTCATCCTTTAAATCCAAACAAGATACAGATCCTTATCAACACACAAACGACTTCCTTACAATTCATTGTTGCGACGATTACACTTTTTGCAATTGCGAACATCAGCACAAGTTCTAGTGTTACTGCCCAGCCCTATTGTATGTGGCTTCCTTGTTCTACCATTGTAGCTCTGCAAATGATTTTACACTTTATCAACCTGGATTAAGGTTGGTTACTTGTTGTGTACTAACGTATATTGGTGGTGTATCAGTTTAGATTGCCGCCGGAGATTGTATTTTGACATTTTCATCCTATTTTGCAGCATTGTCACCGCTCGAGGCTAATCGTTCGAAACGATACGACAATTCCATAGTATTTGGACAATGTGTTGTTATTTTTGCTCGATATAATGCTAAGCGGGGAATTAAAGTGGTTATTTATGTGCAGCTCTTGATGATATGGTCGGTTTTACGTTTCCTTCAATCAATCGGTTGGTAAAAAATACTTCAATCGTTCGTGTTCTTTGAGATGTTGTTTTTGAAAGTAAGTTCTTACGCATTTTGAGCTTTTGCACAAAATATGTTGCATTTATTCCTGCAATTTAATTTAGTCCAGCATCATTACAATAAAAAGTTCCGATGAAAATACAATATTATGATGGCGTTGGTACGATACGGTCAAATCCATACACTACCACTTCTGTTAGTTTTCCATCTATTATTGTAACGCCCTCTAGTTAGCTAAAGTGTTGCAATAAATATAAATATAAACGCCCAACAGTGACATACACAGTCCTGATTCCGCACTAAGATTCCCTGTATCGCGGGTATCAGGAACTAACAGTTACCATGGTACCACAACACCCAGACCATTACTCTAGCTCTACACATAAATTTTCTTCTTTATACATTTTGATAACACTAAAAACGGAGATGTTTACCTACTATAACTTTTGTTTGAAACAAATGAATACGCTCACGAATAATCATGAGAGGAACTGTGCGGGATATCAATTAATAAAATCATGTTAAATACTAATCCAGTTTTTAAAATAAATGATGTCTCTTCTAGATATAAAACTGGTATAGATAAGTACCTATTGGTGTTAAATAAATTATTATATTGCGCTTTTTAAAAGCAGATGTTCATAATGCAAAATGATTCCATCATAATCCCACTCAACCGTAAAAATACAAAGCGTATCAAAAGTTGGCAAATCTCTCAACAATTACTACAATGGGTACAAAATATCATTTCCGAAAATGAGATTTAATAACGCTCAGAACCCATGTTCTTTTCCAATACCTTTGTCCTTCAACCGATTTTGTTTGACCCCTCTTTTGCTTCACCATTTTATTCCGAGATTAAAGTTTGAAGATCTTTTTATAATGGCAAAGCACCTTCATCCGTTCTGTGAGTTGGTTTTTGTTATTAATATTGAGCAATACAAAATTAAATGGGGTGCTATTCAGTTAAATTCTATCGCGAAGGCATGCACGCACCCTTCTTTTAGGTTATCATTTTTTATTCGTGAACTTGAAGAAAAGACTCGACTCTTTTGAGTCCTTTCTTCAATGGCAAAAACGGCAAGATTTTTAGATTCAAAAATTGGTACTTCTTCTGCATTACACTGGATTACTGTGTCGGCAGCAAAAAGCCAAATCTGTTGTTCCACCTACTGTAGATTCTGGTTTTTGTCCATTTTATCTTATAGGGTTAGATAGATAAATATAAAATGCTTTCATGCACAAGATAAATAAATAAATAGACAAGTACATAGGCGAAGAGTGTAGCGGTATAGCGTTCATATTTTTGTTTGTGTGGTATTAAGATAGCCCATTATAAGTAAATTCAGAAGTCATCCTACTAATCCTATCCTACTATCCTATCCTATATATATAATATTATAAACGTGAAAGTTTGTGATGATGTTTGTTCCTCTTTCACGCAAAAACTATAAAATGGATTTTGATGAAACTTTACAGTAATATAGCGTATACATCAGAATAACACATAGGCTACTTTTTATCCGGGTACAATGCGGGTGAGCATTAATCCGTGGGCAGAAGCTAGTATAATATACTTATACATTTAAATCACAGGGATAATTTGGAGGCCTTTGTGCTGCCTATAAACTCCGACATCATTCATACAATTATTATTATCATTTACTTATTTTCTGATGGTTAATCAATGAAGACCGGATTTCTATTCCAAAAAGTAATTTTGAATGAAGCAAACTACTTAGGACAAATTCTAGCCAAAATTTTATGAACTTAATCTATAATAATGTTTAAAATATCATGTAAAGTATTCATATTGTAAAAACGGGAATTTTCACGTACTGCACTATCGGTGAAGGCACCGACTAAGTTTCGACTCATTCCGAGAGTCTTCATCAGGGTGAGTGGTCGCGACTTTCTCCTTCCGCGTCGCGCCGTGCACTACTTAGTCGCTGCCTTCACCGATAGTGCAGTACGTGAAAATTCCCGTTTTTACAATATGAATAGTCAAGTTCAGGATAGTTTTTAGAATAAAATCATGTGAACTTTTTGAATTTACATCGATTCTTGCGCCTTAGCCTAGCTAGAAGTATTCGTAACAAACACAGCTTATTTATTAGGTACCTACCTATACCTACCCACTTTATATACTCTATGCATTTTAATTTATGCTAAATAGCACAAAATTTAAATACTACAATAAATGCAATACTACATTTTGATGTTAGTGAAAGTTATTTAGAACATCACAACGTAGTAAAATTGAGCTTCGACAAACGGTTTCATTTTACTATTTTCACTTTAAATTTTAAATGTACTCCACCTGTTACAATCCCGACCTCTTAACCGCAGTCGGCCTAAGGCTTTAGAATTTAGTTGGGGATATGTACAAACTTCGGAACTACATAACTAGTTTTGGCATTACGGATCCTCTTTGGGGTGGGGGAGGTGGTTGCGGTCGGGTATGTCGCTTGCGGCGTCAATATTGTCCCTCTGTCCAAACTAGAGTGTACTTGGAAATGTATAGAAGATATCGATACTCACATTAGGTATGTGAATTTCAGAAACTGTAATATAATCATCTATCGTGTATTTCCTATTGGTTTAACTGTGTCTAACAAATCTTGATAACTCGTACTCCAGAGACTCAAGATACAGGTTTGCGCGCCTAGTTTGGGTTTCGCAGCGAAAAACGTTTAAACTTTTAAAACTTTAGACATTACTCAATAAGCTGTAAACATTAATCTGTAACACCTGTTTTGGAATTAAATATATTCTATTCTAATATATTATATTCTATTAGTTTAAGTTATTTAACGAACTGAGTAGGTACTTGAGTAAGTTAGTAGCATCTTAAAACCTATGTTAGGTTTGTCTAGGCACTAGTTTCTTGGAGTGTTATTAATCTTATTGCATGCGAAAAAAGTGCACAACAAAAACATGAGTAGGTATAATATGTAGATAGGCATTGAACATTATCGGTTATTAGTGTAGGTAGGTTCTTAATAATTATGAAGAGCGATCGCACACAAAAATAACGACACTGCATATGTATAAATAGTAGGTCCTACTAGTATTATAATAGGTATAATAGTTTTTTTTTAATAAAAGTTAACCTACTACCTACTACTACTGGCGCAGAAGCCGTTATCAATAATATGTTTCGGATATAGAGGTTTGATTGTAGCTATATCCTTAGTGGTCGATATTTCGGGTCATTACCGTTAAGGACTCTGAATAAAATGGACTGCGGGGATCCCTAGAGACACTTTCAAAATTAATATTATTTATATTCCTAGAAGGGACTGTCTACGACTACTGCTTTTCGGAAAAAAATAGAAGCTTTGGGAATTTGTGAAGAGCATTCTTTTATTTCAAAAAGTTACACAATCATTCGATGTAAGTATCAAAAATCCAGATTACGTTACAAGTTTCAAGAAAATGGCATTCAAGATACCCTAGGTCTTTGCTAAGAAATAAATCTGTATATATTTGTAGATGTAAAAGTTTGCCCAGTAGCGAGAATCGAACCCACTCCTCGCACGCCTCAGCCAGCTGCGTGTCCACCGCGCCATGGACGCAAGCAATATTTTTTGAAAGTTTTGTCGTTTCTTACAGATCGAAGAATGATAAGTTCAAGGTAAATCGTATCTAGTGTGTATTCGATAATTTAGTCTCAAATCTTCAAGTTCATGAAATTCAAAAAATAGAAATCCATTGAAAAACTAAAGACACCACATAGCTTTTAGAATTCACAAGTTGAAGTGGCAATGGGCATGCTCGTAGAACCGACAACCGCTGGCAAAGAAAGGTTCTCGAGTAGCGACGGACGCCGCCGAATAAAACACCTGCTGACCTTAATGAAGGAAGATCTGTGGCATAATGCAATCCTTTGGGCTCTGTTTCTGTGGTCAGTTTAACACAGAAGCGCCCACGTCTCATTCGCTACGTACTAGATAAAGAAGTTTTAGTTTTATTGGCTTCGCCCGCGTGGTACCCGAATAAAAAGTAGCCTATATGTTATTCTGATGTATAAGCTATATTACTCTAAAGTTTCATCAAAATCCGTTCAGTAGTTTTTGCGTGACAGAGTAACTAACATCCATCCTCACAAACTTTCGCGTTTATAATATTAGTAGGATAGGATAATTGCGTATTTTAGTTTTTTATTTTTTTTATCATATGGACCAGTTGTACGTTGACTTTACTATGTTGCCTAAAAAATAAATATTATTATTTTAAGAGCTGAAACACATGGCATAGGAAGTCCACCGATGACATCGTAAATGAAGGGAGTAGTGGGTGGGTCTATGATCGTTCCTCGTGGCACTGTTTTGGTGAGGTCTATGCCCAGCAGTGGACTTCTGAAAACTGTTGATAATAATCACCAAGTTGTCAATTATACTTGATTGTTTTCATGAATAAAGTCCTGAAAAGCATCCTCCGCTCAGAGCACCCAATTAATAAAACATCTGAAACGAGCATAATTGACCTCTCAAAGCACGAAAATCTAAATGAAACTCCGTATAGCGTCCAAATTAGGCGCGAAATCGCTCACCGAGTGCTCGCAAAAACCTTGTTAGCCCGCCATGTTTGCTCAGTGACAGGGGCACACCCTCTATATACACAATGACCCATCTTTCTACCATCAGAAAACACTTAGCCCTTCCTTATTTTCATAAGCTTACTGCTCAATTTGTAGTGCGCCGACATTTAGAGCGGTAAGGATAAGTTTGGTAAGGGTGTATGTGCCAGTATAGGGGTGTGGGTAACACCCCTGGTGTCACGTTGTGCGACGCAATACCACGTATGTGAAATGGATATGCAACGCGATAGGAAAGTTATATTTGTTGGTTAATTTGGATGAAATGGCTTTAGTGATTGAGTTTGGTACTTAGCTACGGTACACCTATGCCAAGCTATTTGGGAGCTTGAACATTAATAAAATAGATAAGTACAGATTTGAAGTTAAAGTTAGAATTGTACAAATGCTCATAAATGTGATGAAAAACATCGTGAGCAAATCGGCATGTACTAGAACCAAAAGTTCGAAAGCACGTTTCGAACTTTTGGTATCGGATTGTATTCCAAAATGCGGTGATGGCCTACTTGTAAGCTACTTACTCCAAACGTAAGCATAATAAAGTTATGCTTTTTTAGTTGTTCATATTGTGAAAACGGGAATTTTTACGTACTGCACTATCGGTGAAGGCACCGACTAAGTTTCGACTCATTCCGAGAGTCTTCATCAGGGTGAGTGATCCGCGTCGCGCCGTCCACTACCTTTAGCTTTTTTAGTTTTTTTCAAAACGTATTCGGCCAATAATAGACCGGTTTTTATTGATCGAGTGAGCGAAGTGAGCAAATATTTCTAAGTTTGGAGGTTTGGATGTTTGTTGCTAATAATCTCCAAACCTGGCTGGACTGATTTGAATGAAATTTGGAATATACTAGTTATCCGAGTTCTGTGGGAGAATATTTTCTATTGAATTCCATTCATTGTAGAGGTTCCAAGATATTGTTTGAATGGATCACACACATAGCACTCTCGGTCGTAGACAATAATCGTTTCCCAATTGCATAATTTTTAAATCTACAACTTTAGAGCCAAACACAAAACCGCTAATATTGATAGAGCCAAATCACTCGGGCAGTACATTTTATTGAATCCCACAGAGTCTCTCGTGCATCTATCAGGATAAATAAAAAACGACAGGATTTTTAAGTACTCATAAAAGTAAATTTTTATAAGATTAGAAAACCGTCGACGAGTATTTAGGTCGTCGATTGACCTTCGTTTCGGTATGACCTCAAGGATGGATCTTAGTAGACAGTAAACCCCCTTATACTATAATAGGTATCCTAATACAATTTTGATACACTTGACAAAGCAATTTCACTCAAATATTATGTCACCATCGCAATTAATTGTACAGATTTCGGCAGTCGCCTGCACAAAGCCGGGAGAAATCGATAGGTAATGAGATTCCCGGAGGGACCCTGAGCCCTCTATTAATTGCGGGAATTCATTTGGACCCTCCCTGTTACAGGAGATTTGAATTTGAGATGGCGATTTAATCGATTTACTGATGGTACCGCACCATATTTTACACGCTAAATAAAAGTTCACTCACTGTATTTTATTAAGACTAGCCGTTGCTAGCGACTTTGCAAGCATGGAGTCATGTTTAAAAAACCATACTCCCATACAAACCCCCATTTCCCTCCCTTAAAATGTGAAAATCCAAAACCCTGACACACGTCTTTATTTATTTATGATTAGTAGCTACAATTCCAATTTTCAAGTTCCTTCCTTTAAAAAAATTTTTTCTTACATACAAAATTTCCCCCCCCCCATTTCCCTCTTATGTTTAAGAGAGGGAAATGGGGGGGGAAAATTTTAGGGGCTCCAAATGGGGGATTTTGTCATTTGACAAAATCCAAAAACCCTGAAACACGTTATTATTTATGTATTCTCAGTAGCTGTTATACAATTTTCCATGTTTGTAAGAACAAAGAACAAAGACATTCCCCAAGGTCCGTTTTCTTCACCTTGGTAGTTGAGGTCATGGTCATCCAAAGCCTAGCCTAGGTAGCGCTTCTTTTTGGCTGTTCTTCTATTCTTTCTTCTCCATGGTAGGAGCGGTCTTCGATAGCAGTCGGTTCGCAACAAGAGAAAACGTGGCGTAATCTCGACGCAGTGCGTTGTTAATAATATAGGTAGGTACCGTTAAGTCGGGAAATGTAACAGATCACAAGGATTAGGTAGGAAGTTTAGTTAAAACGGTGTCCAATCGATATGGATCGATCGTAGACTGCAGTTGCGAATGCGTACCTAGATGGTAATATAGCTTATACATCAGAATAACACATAGACTACTTTTTATACGGGTACCACGCGGGCGAAGCCGTCGGCAGAGGCTAGTGTAAAATAAACGAGGGTATAGATAAATAAAGAAGCGGCAATATAAGTGGCGCGAACATAGATCTTTGGTTACTAGGTATGATGAAAATATTGTGCCTACTATATCTATTGTTTAACTCTCTGTATTGCTATTCAACTATCGCTGCCCCAAAGAGCAAAGATAGATAGATAGAAGATAGAAAATACTTTATTAAAAATAAAATAAAAAATAAATGCTGGACATTTTTTTTTCACACAGCATCATCTAGCCCCAAACTAAGCAGAGCTTGTATTATGGGAACCACATGACTGATATACTACTTAAATACTTTTTTTTTGTAAATACATACATATTATACCATATTATACATAGGAAAACACCCAGACCCGAGACAAATATTTGCAGATCTTATAAACATTTGTCCCGTGACAGGAATCGAACCCGCAACCTTCTGCGTCTCAGGCGGACCTTCGCCCACTGCGCCACAGAGGTCGTCAAGGGCGTCAAGAGGTCATTGTACACCAAATAACATATCAGCTTAGTTAAGTACTATCAACTTTAACAATGTTGTACAATGGGCGGTCTTATCGCTCTGTTCCGGTTTGAAGGGTATGGGTGCCGGTGAAATTACAAGCATATGAGTCTTTTCCTCACCTGACCTGTCTTTGTATCAGGGTCGGCAAAGCGCAAGTGAAAAGCTTAAAATAAGGTTGTATATCTTTCATAGTTTTGAGGGACTCTTCAATCTCCTGACTTTGAATTCCATTGTAAAAGCCAAGGTAATCAAATCAAATCAAAAGATTTTATTTCAGACAACACAATCCATTTTGTTAGTAGATACTTAAGGCTATTTGTTAGTAAATTCTGCGATATGTACATAGAGACATTCTGTGGCGGGAGATGATCAAACTAGAAGATCATATTGATTTCACTGATTGTCCACCCTCTGTACAAAATGTCTCCAACTAGGAGAGGTACACCTCTCTGCAGTCTTTTTACGGATGATAGCATGAAAACAATCCGGTCTTGTCTGCGCGGTAAAAAAACGTAATAAAACGGTAAAATGGTTGTAAAATACATACATTGGTAGGTATTTATTTCCCGACGCTACTAAGCTTACCGTGCAATAAGGGCGTAGGCTTATTGCACGGTTTGTTCTTAGTACGTCGGAGGGTGGCTGGAAGGGGTGTCTAATTGCAATCGATAGCGTCCCTTCTGGCCCTCAACTTGAGCGGAGAGAGATATTGAGTCCTCTAGCTGTTGCCGTTGACTTCACTTGAACTAGATAGAATATCCAATGACAAGAAACATGCAAAAACATGCTTTTCAAATGTAATGAAGAACAATGAATTAGAGTTTGTTCCCTGATTCTTCTAGGCTTGGTTGAGCGCGAGGAATCGGCGTAAATTCAATTTCAAATTTTAAATTCACGTATTTTTCTATATGATCCTTGTGATTTCAATGAATTTAAACCTATTGACTTTGAAGACAAGCATAACCGAAACAATAGCACGTAAACTAGATAGATAGATTGCATGTATTATATAATTTGGTAGATATAAGTAGATAAACGTTTTTCAAAAAACAAGAAGATCTATTTCATGCCAATAAACTTTTTATGTAGTTTGAGAAGCATTCTAATAATAACCCCTTTTATTATTTTTTTGTTTTTTCGGTATTTCTTATACGAGTGTATATCGCTGGGGAGAATGGCGACCACAAATCGGATGACGCATTTTATATGAAGGATAGGCCGATGATATCTCAAAGGTTGCGTGAAATCGGTGGATGGAGTTAGCCCGATCGTCATGCACTCTTTAGTAGAGACCTATATCCATAGACTTCTGTAGTTGTGATGATGATGAGATAAACTCAGTGACGTGTCCCTATTGGAATCGAAGACAATTAATTTGTGGAGATTATATTATTGAGTTTATTAGGAACTCGATTTTTTGTCATCACCCTGCTAAATCAAGTTGTGAGACATGTTAAAAAACACTTATCGGTGAAACATTCAAAAAGCGTGGGCATGTTTGAAAGTTAAAGTAAAATAAAACTGAGATTTCTCTCTAATCTAATTCGTGGCGGCGCGGTACGCATTACTTATGTATGTATGTATTTACAAAAAAAAGTATTTAAGTAGTATATCAGTCATGTAGTTCCCATAACACAAGCTCTGCTTAGTTTGGGGCTAGATGATGTGTGAAAAATGTCCAGCATTTATTTATTTATATATTATAGCTGAGAGTATTCCCCTAGACGATTCGCCCTCTTCAGGGAACGAATCAGGGTAGTTGACGGCCGAAAGTCCTCAAACCAAGCTCTAGTTACCCTTTAAAAATTAGCAGGCAGGATTTTCAGTTTCAATTAACTGAAAATACTGCCTGCTAACTATTAGAGTTCATAAAATGCGAAAATCGTCAAAAACGCCGTAACAAACCTTAAAACAGTAGCTGACGAACAAGTCGAACGGCTGGAGGTACACTGGGTTAATACGGCACGTGGACAGCTGAGTAACTAAGTACCTACCTAATTGATAACTTTCGAACAAAGTTGTTGGTTGAGAGCTTTTGCGTGATTTACAAATAACCTTGTGTATTGCGTATTTACATAACATACTACCTTATTATCTATGTAATATTATGAGTGTATATTTCTGCAAAATAAATATTTTCTGTTATATAATATTGACGACCACTGTGGCAGGGGGGCGAAGGCGCGCTTGAGACGCAGAAGGTTGCGGGTTCGATTCCCGAGCGGGACAGATGTTTGTATGATCTGCAAATAAATGTCTCGGGTATGGGTGTTTTTCTATGTATAATATGTATGTATTTACAAAAAAAAATGTAAGTAATATATCAGTCGTGTAGTTCCCATAATACAAGCTCTGCTTGGGGCTAAATGTTTGTGGCTAAATGATGCTGTGTGAAAAATGTACAGCATTAATAGAATATTATATTGCTAAACCTATCACAATCACCAGTTTATCTCAACTAAGATGCATCATTCAGATGTGCCGCGTTGTCGTGGTAGATGACTCATATACAATACACGTATCATGTTTTACGTATCCTATTACAAGATAAATAAAAGACTATTATTTAATCTCGGTGTATCTCCATCGTAGCTCTAACAAGAGGTAAGGCTGAGCTGAGTGGCACGTAATTGCCACTTCACCGCCAATTACGGAGACGATGCCAAGGGGTGCACAGCTAAGTAAGGTTTAGTTTCGCAGTCAACTTTTATACCTACATACCAACCACCACTGAGTATCTAAATAGATAGATGGGATCTTTATACACCATAGACAAATACAAGAACTCATAAACAAGCAAGGTCTTATAGCTAAAAGCGATCTCTTCCAGCCAACCTTTGGATGGATAGTGTAGTTAAAACACAGCTTGCTGATTCATTCACTCATGTCGTGTCAATGGCTCATTTTTTAATTTGTTGACCAATATGTGGCCACTTGTACATCGGCTGCCTCTAAGAGATGTTCCCGGGTGCAGGTAATGGGATAAGGAGGAGAGCTTGCGCCATATTCTGTATATGGGTTCTCCGCACTTACACTGGACGTGGGTTGGGTCAATTATCCCCCATTTGGCTAGATTGCTTCTGCAACGGCCAACTTGGGTGCGAAGCCGCTCGTACCCAGGAGGCAAACGTTCTGCAGGATCTATGAAGTTCAGTGGAGGGGGGTATTTATTCTTCCACATATCGCATCTTGCTTGCGCTGCACTCTTATCCGAAGGAGTTGCCAGTTAGCTTGCTGATAGAACACTCCTTTGTTTTACTTGACGGTATCAATAAAGCCATGTAAAACTAGTAAGTATATAGGTTGTTGCTATGGGTAGCGGCGGGCGGCACGCTCGTCATCTTTGACGTCACTACCTAATCTACGAACTATATGCCTACGATTATGGCAGCGGTACCTGCTTCCTACATCCTGCAAAATGTTATGACATAGGCTCGACTACGTGTTAGACAAATTTCATACATTTTCGCTGTCTACCGCTACAACTACATTTAACTAGAACTTCTTTTTCATATAATATAGGGAGGTTTCTAGATACATCATACATCAGCTTTTATTTATTTTGCTGCACTAAAATGGTCTCATAACTCATTTTTCTGTCGACCTTTTCTGTAATAAACTTTTATGAATAGGTAGACGCGTATTTATCTTTCGCTTTCTTACCATTAAAATCTCTGCTGGTGAGTCTAAATGATCCCTAGGTAGAACGAAAGTTTAATAAACTTACATATCTAATGGTCATGCTCCGAATCTACACATCTTTGATAAATCTTTAATAATATTTTAACTTAGTCGCTTTTTCCGTTCGATTGAGCGTACATTGGCAATGACGTACCTTATTTGTATTACCTCCCAACTACTAACAAACTTCTTACTACTAACAAACTTCTTAAACTTCTTTGAAACGCAAGCCGGTCCAATCCGTTATTAATTCCCTAGGTATACCGTACCTCGCAAACTGTTCTTTCATGGCTTCAATGACAGACTTGCTCATTATAGAATTCAAATCATTGACTTCAAGAAAATACGAAAATAATCAACCAAAATTTACTAATACTTTTTCCCGTGTTCAAAAATGTCTGAATCTTCTTTGGCCCATGGTATGTCCGGAACGAGATGCGGCAACATGGGCTCTCGGCGCGGGCGCATGAGCGCACAGTTGGTGAAGAGCTACATCATACGCTTGACGTCACGTGACATGCATGGAGACGTAATCGTGTATGTTTTTAGGTTTCCGTAGTCAACAAAGAACCCTTCACCATGTCCGTCCGAATGTCTGTCTGTCTATGGCCCACGGCATAACCCAGAGACTAGAACGCTTTAATTTGGCAGTTACGTCGACAACGGTAATATAAAAATCTTGGAAAAAAAAAATTAGGGTACCAACCTACACCTAAAGTGGGGTGTTTTTTTTCTCGTGTACCTCATAGTGTTGGGTGGCGATGGATAGGTCGTTCTAAAATGTTGCGGGTGAATGAAAACCATTTTCCGATTCAGGGATCCGTTTGCGGAATATAAAGCTTAAAGTGCTCATTTTTGTTGGCGTCTTCAGTTCAGCAGAATAGTACCTAGTAGTAAGTGGAATAAATTCCCCTTGTCCCCCGATTTTTGCCCCATCACGGGAAAACGGAAAGTTTTTTTTTTTCGTGAATAACTCAAGCTACAAGCTCATATATAAATAATTCTCTGACAATTACGGGCCATTTGACCATTAGTAATCTGATTATAATTCATCAAATACACCACACGACCTTTTAGCATGATATGAACGATATACGAAGCAAAATAAGATGTTCGTTAATAAAATATGAAGAGGACACCCCCTGTTTATGGACACAGCCTAGTAAGGATAGCTAAAGCACATCATTTTCTGCAAACTCTAGTGTTCTCGCTGTTCTAAGTTATTTTGCTAATAATTTATTCATACAACTGTGTACAAGCATCTACAAAAAATACAGATGAAACAACAAGCTATTTAAAGAACCGTTGCAAACGATCTATAGATAGATAAAAAAAAATGCTGGACATTTTTCATACCTAGACCATAGCATAGCTTGTGTTATGGAAACTACATGATGTTATACTACCCTAATCCTTTTTTTTTTGTAAATACATAGATACATATTATGCCTCTACATAGAACCCACAACCTTCTGCGTCTCCGGCAGGCCTTCGCCCACTGCGCCACAGAGGTCTTCTGAACTTTGAGGAGGATACATAATAAACGACGTGTCTCTGACTAACCCCGTACTTCGTATCCATACAATTCACATAGGTACTTAGTATGTATGTATCTGAAAATGTGCATCATGGGAATACACAGTTTTTTTGTTTTAATTTCAGGTTAGGTTACTACCCTCCTGAGGAAAAACCTTATAAAAATGTGCTTGGTTATTTTTTTTGATGATGAAAGTATAGAATCGGGTTAAAGTAACATTATCGATGGCAAAACCTCCTCAAATTAAATTTACTAGTAAAGTCCTTATATAGAGGATTGCAAAAAACAATTAACGGAGAATTAACAGAATTCGAAATTGTTTAAAAAAACAATTTCGAATTCTGTAGCTAGGCCTTCACCATCGTTGACGCCTTTACAAGATCCATACTTCAATGAAGTATGACAATACGTTGAGGACAGGGTCTTTTATTTTTTAATTTATTTTATTTAATTTCTTAGGGACAACAAACAGTAATACATTAGTAAGTAATAAGTAGCTGTAACTCAATTTAGTCAAATTAAAATATTACCAACACCATTATCCACAGCTTGCAGTAATAGAGGTAGTTATGAAATATAAGAGATCTTGCTACGTCATACGGTAAGTACCTTCTGAGATCCTTTCTGATTCTGATTCTTTGGAAGGACCAAGGTTGTTAACATATTGGCGGATGGGGAGTGTTGAAAATACCATGGCACTGAATAAAAGACGAAAAGGTACATTTTTACTGAGCGGATGTCGAAGCACCATGGTCATTTTACCATAGAAGCCAACAGCCAATAGTATTCTAATGCTGGACGATCTTGGGCTACCTCCATCCACTTTTAAATGTCATTAATCGGACCATCAAGTGATGGGTTTTCCTACACTACGTCGTCTGAACTTGCGTATGCTGTTATAAACTTGGATTCAATGATGTTGCGTTTGATGACAGCTACTTACTTTCTGATATGCTTATCAGGGGGGCTAGACAAATACCTCACGCTTACTTCTCCTTTTACGCTGACGCAAATTTTTCAAGGTAAAACTTGGCAGCTGTCACGTGATATTTCCGCAGCTATTGTTATTCCCATACAATTCAATCATTCCGCAGGCGTTAACGTCAACAGAAAGTGGTATTTGTCTAGCACCCCACGACATCTAGATAAATACATACCTCACGCTTAGTTTTCCTTTCAACAGTCATGAGACATTTCAACAAATAATGTCATTCCCATAAAATTCAATCTTTCCGCAGGCGTTAACGCCAACAGAAAGTGGCATTTGCCTAGACACCCTGGCCAACAACCATTTTCTGTTGGCGTTAACGCCTGCGAAAAGGTTGAATTGTATGGTAATGATATTAGCTTTTTCGATGGCATGTGACTACTGCCAGGTTTTTCCTGAGCAAAATTGCGTTACCACGTAAGGAAAACTAAGCGTAGTATTTGTCTAGACACTGTTGTATTTGTCTGGATACTGTTGTATTTGTCTGAGTCTAGGAATCATCGGTCAGAGAGAATACTCTCGAAGTGACATAGCTGTTCTCGTAATAAACTACATGTGTTTTAGGTAGGTGTATCATTACTATCCTCTAGTGCGTTATTAATTGCCGGGGCCGTCCGCGTCGGCGGGTCTGCTTTATTAAATTTTAGCGCTTTCCGCCTACCCCCTCGTTGTTTTGGGGTTGCCAGAGGAAAAAATTGAATAATCTTTATTGCTTTTAAATGTTTCTTTCAATTTTTCTTGCTTTTCCTCTTCAAAATGTGAAGCAAAATGTCTGCTAACCATCATAAATGATATCACATAGATTTCAATCTAAAAAACACTTTTATTACTTTTTATCCATGCAGTCGTGGCTAAGTAGTTCCAAATGTTTTACAACAACCATAAAACCGGTGGAATCAAACTTTATAATTTAAATATAAAAGTTTCGAGCTCGACCAATTTGTACGAAATTTGGAACAGGTATATAGTTTGTGACATAGAATAGCCCATGTTATAACACATGGGCTACTTTTTATCCGGAAACCATGCAGGTGAAGCCGTGGCCTTTGGCTAGTAGCACATAAATATATTCTGACTATGAGCGTGAAGAATTGAGTAGAATTGACTTTAAAAAAAAATATCCAACTAGAAACTGTAGTTTTCTCACTTTGGCAACACTGGTATCATCCCCTAACATCCCCTCAGAATGAATAGAGCCATCACTTTTACTATTCACGGCGCTGGGGCGGATTACTAAGATGAATTCCTGATCCTCCGGGGGGTGAAATGCACCCCTATCAGGATTGCTATCTGTTTTGATAACTCGGCATGTTGTGGGCGATTTACGAGGTAAATAACTGCAAAATCGATGCGTAAATTTTTTGCTTGTTTTGGCTGTTCTATAGGATGTTTTTATATTTTCTTTGGAAACTATGGCGGAGGTCGATTTGTTGAGTTGAAAAATTGGTTTGTTCTGTTGTACCTACTCTTTACGTTGGCTTAAAAATTAAAATAAGCACTAGGTGTATAAGACTGCTCTGGACCTGAAAATGATAGGAGTTATGAAAGAGATTACGTTGAACTCAAATAAATCCAAATTGAACCGAAATATCGTAACTTTCATTCAGAAATCGGTATTATGATATATGACAAAATTGAAAAAAAACTTATGAAAAACGTAACGTCTGAGCGTATAACACCTTGTATACCTATAGGTATATGCGCAAGTATGACGCATATTCAAGTATATATAAGTAAGTACTTATACCAAACGAAGTTTTTTGAAGAGGAAAATTTCTCAAGTGGTAGCGTGCACACTGCGCTCTAACGACATCTTTTGTTAGACTAGTTATTCCTATTGCATCCAAAACTCATATACTTGTTTTTTTTTATTTCCTAATGAGTAGTTGATTGACCATATTATAGTAGTATAGAATAGCATTATATGATATTAGGATAGTCATATTATGTAGGTATTTAACTATATTATATCCTGTTAAAATTTTAAGTATTTTAAAAAGTAGATACTTTCTACTATCTACTTAATTTTGTAAAATAATTTGTAAGCCTTTGTCACATAATTTTGGTATACTTTTTTAATAAACTTGAATCAAGATATTTCAAAGTTTATAACATATTCTTAAGTTCTTTTCCTAAAATTTTTCTTTTCCATGTACTTATATCTTATCAAACAGAGGTTTGATAAGATATAAGTACATGTCTATAGGCAAGGTCCATAGGTTACGGTAACCGCTTACCACCAGCCCACTTAGCATGAGCACCCAAGACAACGTTCTGTCTACGAAAGAGAAGACAAAAATATTTCTGTCGCCTATTCTGTCAAACAAAAGAGAGGGAATAAATATATTTTGTCTTCTCGGCGGTAGACAAAACCGTTGGTCTTCATGCTAAGCAGGCAGGTGAGCCATAAGTTTGTTTGCCTCTTTAGTCCTACTTCCTAATAACATTATAAACGCGAAAGTTTGTGAGGATGGATGTTTGTTACTCTTTCACGCAAAAACTACTGAACGGATTTTCATGAAACTTCACAGTAATATAGCTTATACACCAGAATAACACATAGGCTACTTTTTATCCGGGAACCACGCGGGCGAAGCCATGGGTAGAAACTAGTAGTACCTATAAAAATATTGTACTTACTCATAACAATGGATTAACCTGTTATCTAACAAGATTTATTTGTTGAATACTATAGGATACGACGAGAAGTAAAGTATAATTTAGTGAATAAATAAATTCAAATTATAAATAATTGCCAATATATTTAGAGAGCGTCATTTCGATTTATGGCGTAAATGGCGCATTGCCTATTAGATGCGTGTATTCGAGTTCAACTGAATTCCAGATAAATGTATGGAAAAACGTATTCCAAAAATTCCAGTAATGATTTTTGGATGGTCTGGGAATGAGCCGCTCGGCTCGCTTCGAGTGTTCTCATGATCGCAATGGCACTTTGAGTTTTTCGCATACACACATCCAAAAAAGTTAGCCATCATTTTGTAATGTTGAAATATTTTCCTTTTCTTTCACGTCGCTTTTCTATAGGAATTGTTTAAAATGTATATCATACAAATAATAAAACTGTTCGTTGTTCCTAAACATCGTACTTTTAATAAGTAAACAATCCGTTTCCTTGTTAAAAGTACGATTTTTATATTTTTTATAACATATTTTTTTTTAACTGAAGTTTTTTAAACTGATCGCCATTTTTTTTTTATGTATGTACCTACGCTCGCTCTTCATTCGCGGGGGACACTTCAAACCTCGCAGACTTGGTAGGTATATGGTGAAAGATTTACCTACGCATTTTTATGCTTTTGTTTATGCTTCACATGATTATCAAGGATTACTGTATGACAAACTTCATGCAGCATTATATATTTTTACGAGATGTTTATCGATTACCACGTATTGATGCGTCGCCTGCAACAATAATTTCAGAATATCTACGGGTATTATCCCGAAAAAGAGCGTTTCCCTTGAATGTAAACATTTCTGAAAGAAGTTTTTTTAACACCCTTCAGCTGCTTTTTGGGCTTAATACCTTTTTTCTTTGAGGGGGCAAATACCCACGCATTTCCCTTCCGCGATGGGGGTGACAGAAGGGGGTATGTGGAACTCGAACCCACTAAAATCCTCCTCCGAGGTAGGGCGAGATGGGGTATGTTAGCATTCACCATGAACTTAATACCCCAACTCTCATCACATAAGTGACATAAGTATACCTACTTTTCAGGATATAATTAAGACTATACCACGTGCTTTACTATTATCTTGCTGAAGTTTCGTTGACCGTTTAGAGGATCTAGACCTTTAGACCTTCCTCATGAGTACTGTCCGCGAGCACGCGACCACGATCGTGAGATAGGGAACTCACTCGGATGAAAAATGCGAAGTACTAAGGTATCTGAATCTTACTTAAGCATTGTTATATACAGGCATCTTCATAATAACCACAATTAATTGCGACACAATTTTTGTTATGTATCTGTGATTTTATCTTAGGATACTTGATATCATAGATACATGGCAAAAAGTCATGTTAGTCTTCTTTTAGTCCTAGTTTCACTTTCTGCTCGATATAGTTATTTGGTTTATCTGTGCGAACATGTTTATGTTGCAATCAAGATTAAAACTGTATTTTGTTAGTTGATTTTTGTATGTAGTTGTAATGTGTTTTGTGCGCGTAAATAAATAAATAAGGTATGTGCAGGTAATCCAATATAGTCACTCGATTCACTAGAGAACAAACAAAAAGTTATACGGCTAATTCATAATCTACAAATCAATAGCGTCTATCAAATTTCTATGAAATATAAATGAAAACTGATAACCAATAATTTAGAACAACGCACAAAGGTCACACCCTAATTTCGTACAAAGGCGAGGAAACAACCAGTTGTGCCGTACAAAAACACGGGAATTGAGTTTTAAGTTATGCCGTTCTGAATTCAGGGTACAGACCACAAAAGAAATGAGGTAAAATGCGGATGTGTCAATAATTAACTGGGATTGGGCGCCGTAGGCCATCAGATCCCTTATCAAGGGAGTATTAAAATAAATCTGGCCAAGTGCGAGTCAGATTCGTTCTTTATGTTGAGGGTCCCTTGGCTATAAAATTTATATTGTAACTAGGTAGGTTATCTACTATTGACTTTTACTGTCTTACTTATTAAAATTGTTACTTGTTAAACATTATCAACATCTCTTTCTGATACTTATGTGTCGTTTCAAATTAAGCATTACAAAACAAAACACCGTTTAATTAGTTTAACAACCGTAAGATCTTTATATGTGGAGCTCTTAATTCAAAGTTCTTTTTATGTGTCAGAATTCCAAAATATCCTACCTGGCAAGTTTCGGCAATAGTAACGGTTTGGCAATTAGCTATCGTTTGTACAACATACACACATAGATACAAACAAACGCTGGATTTCCCAAGTAGACTCAGAGATCTTTGTTCGCTTCTCTCAACTATTGAGATTCGTTTAGAAACCGAGATATTTAAAACAATTTATGCACTGAACCCTAAAAAACATGCCGTACGGGTATTGTACTCGGACAATGGGGCGAAACTCTCGCTCCAAGCTAGGACGTGTTTTTGTTGCTCGCATGCTGGGGTGAAAAATATTACACCCCCAGGCTACTATATGTTAAATGATGGCATGATACATAACGGTAAAGGGAACTAGTCCTACTCTGCACCTACAATATGTATACACACAATACTATACCACAATATGATTTCACTTCAATACTTTAGTTTAGTTTTTTTAATACCCAACAACAGCCACACGCCAGGATTCCCTGTAAGATTTGAGGATGTCTAAAGTTGGGAACTTGCTAATTTAATTTATTTTTAACTTACTTCAAAAAAGGAGTAGATTACTTATACACCTACAATGTATAAGTAATCTACTCCTGTTGTCAGTCACAAACATTACAGTTACAATCAATCATTATTATCACTAAGATTTAATTATTTAATATTTATTTGGAACAAGTTTTTACAAGATACCTAATATACAAAAGGAACACTGTAAAATGCAAAAGTGAAACCGTGTCGCATCTTCCAGCGTCCGTCCTTATGACATAAGGAGACTTACCTCTGTTAGATACAAAAAATAACTTGATGCCCGTCTGCACCAAAGTTAGAAAAGCTTAAGCACATGCTTTGGACTTTTAAGATCCTAATACGTCATATTCAATAACAGAATGCAAGATTTTAACACGTAACAACGCGATTAAGCCATTTAAGAGTGTTTAATTCTTAATCAATCACGAAACCCTAAAACAATATGATTTATGTATTGTTAGTGTTCAGAAATGGAATTCAAGGCGGTTATTGACTTGAAACATATATCATTATTATCAACGCCTTTCTTAAGTCATCGCTCCACCTAGCCGGGGTGCGCCCTCACACTACGCTTGACGCCAAGACGCGGCATCTACTCAATGACTCGTTTACCACAACAGCCGTCAGTTCTTCGGCATATATGAACAGCCCACTGCCACTTCAGCTTGCTAATCCTCTGAGCTATGTTGATGACTTTCGTCCTCTGTCGGATAATCTCGTTACGTTTAACCTTTAGAAGAACCCTGAGCATAGTTTATAATATCTGTGCCTAATCATAGGCCGTTCCACAGCTCGCTGTGCAACCTTGAACTGGTAAATTAGCTCTACAGTGACTTGAAACATTATAGAATTTCAATTTTAACGAAAACAGGTGATCGGTGTGGTGCTGCTTTATTAATTTGATCAACCCCTTTTTACCATCTACAGTATGAATAATTCTCATGGTAATGCTATGAGTGCCGCGACATCTCCAGCCATCGCCATCTGATAAAAGGGTTACAATCGGGCTACACGAAACCTTATCGCTTTCCAATAACATCGAAATGGCACGAGAACCGATAATTCTGTTTTTTAAATCACGATTGTTTTTTATTCGTTTTTAAATGAGGCCGCCGTAAAAAGTATTTTATTGGCGGTAAATCACAGTAATCACCTGTTTTGTATCGATGTTATTGTGGTTTTATTGAAGGGTTGTCGTTGTATTTTTGATTTGTTTTTGTGTTTGTCGGCGGCACTGTTTTGATGAAAATCTCATAGCGACTGTGTAACGGAAACTTACCTTAAAATAGCTTTGCCTAGAATAAGAGAGCAATTGCAACTAAAAAAAAAATTATTTCTGTAGCTAAAATATACAATTTGTTTTACAAAGTTAAAGCGCACAAAAATACTTGAGTCACATGACCTGTTTTCGTAATCCACATAGAAATAGCATAATGGCTCTAGAGAGAACGCTATTCCACAGTTACGCTGTCTATGCTACATTGTCACGTTTTGGTATTTTAAATAACAGCGTAGGTAAATCGTTCTTATAGATAGATCGATAAAAGACTTTATTTGAACTTCAGACACACACATACAAAATACAACAATTATACAGTAGTAAAAATAAACAATAATAAAATACAGTTAACTATTTTCAATAATATAATTAAAATCTGGTATAATGTCTATGTGTGCTACAGTACGTCAAAAAGGCCTTGGCTCAGCGTGATATTTTGCTATAGAAGCAAAAACACTGATTTTCAGCCATCACCTATTGAGAGCAAGCAGAACGAGTTTCAACTCAATGTGTATATGTACCTAGCTACTAAATGTTTCTGTTTTTGTGGTAATAATGATTTCCATATGATCTTCAGACTTATTAATATTATTAGCGTCGCAGATTCACTGCATTGATAAGGCAAAAAACACGACTTGTTACCTTGACACCATCTGACTGACAATCAACTCACAGCCTAAACCGTCCCTAAGTCCTAGTCAGAAAGAAGTGATGTGCCTTATTATGTGTAACACAAAGAAAGGATTTCCTTGAAAGATGATTTTATCTACAATGAATTAATTAATGAATGTAAACTTTATTTGCTTGAATACAGGTATATTGGTTCTTATGCTACGTTATTAGGTATCACTTTAATCGACTAAATTTGCAGTGCAAATATTAGGCACCTACCTACTCAGAAGAATTTTTATTAAATTAAATTGATAAATTAAATTTCATGCATTAAAAAAGGTTAACGCGGATAAAATCGCGAGGCGTTTCACTAGTAGCTTTTAAAACTACGTTTAATTAACTATAGATTGAGCGAGTCGGCAAATCCCAAAGCTCTATAAACCGCCGATTTCAATAGATATCGGATTTCATCTCACCATGGTGCTCATTGCCTTTTCAAGCTTCTCGTAGTGAAACCGAAAACTATACACCCTGTATACCGCCTTTTGCGGTTCCGCCGTTCACTCATTTATTTTTCAATCAAATATTTCGTTAGATATCATTGAAGAATTCGGTTATAGTTATGAGATGCATTTCGAAAAAAATAACACTTAAGTATACTTTTTGGATATTAGGTTTACCTACATATGTTACGTTTATTACTTACTATTATTAACTGGTTATAGAAGTTTATTAAAATCTCATAAAGAACAATGAGCTTATGAACTAACAAATATAACTAATGAATTACTAGTAACAATTAATTAAGTAACAATGCAGACTCACAAATAGCACCATCTTTAAAAACCTTAGCGGCATTTTAGGTGATATTATTTATCATAAAAAAAATAAAAAAAAATGTTACAAATGTCAAAGTTTGGATGCTTACGTTTGATTATTTGACGCATACGTAAGACAAGAAGAACTAAAAATAAAATGGGAAGTTTAAAAAAGCACACTTTTACCACGCAATAAAAATTGTATAAAAAAATCTACTATCCACCTCCTGTCTTCATCATCAAATCAGCCCCAAGATACCAAATTATAGTAGATACCTAATGTCATCCGACCTACATATACATACAAAGTTTCATATCAATACGACAATTAGAAATAGGTTAAAATTTTCTTCCAAGATTTGATAAGATTGTTCGTTTGTTATTTGAGTTGCAAGTGAAGCTAATTTATTTAAAAAAAAAACAGATATCTAGATGCTTAGATGTTTGTTCATCATTTATTTATTCATAACAGATAATCGTTACACATCACAAAAACATTAAGTACTTACATATGTAATAAAGTTCGGATAAGTAGTAGGTATTAAATATAAATATTCGACATAATTATATTCAAATTTAATTTCTAAACAGCACTATTAAACTGTGAGATAAATTCCTAGAATCCTAATTCAAGTAATTTTTACCTAATCTTGACAACCTTTCTCCAAAACGTGATAAAATATAACAAAATATGGCTTGATTGCTTAGTTTCAGTTCCACAATGCAAAAGTTAACCAATTGATCGACTTTTGAATTGAAAAAACTCCGTAAAAGTTATATTGTCAAAAAAGCTACTCGTAAAGTTTGACCTGATGAATCCTCACGTAATGTTTAGAAAGATCTTTGTTTTTTTCTTTATTTTTTAAAGACCACAATGTTCTGTGACTTTATCCAATGGAAGTTAAAACAATAATATGTTAATACTAGCTTCTGCCCACGGCTTCGCCCGCATGGTACCAAGATAAAAAGTAGCCTATGTGTTATTCTGATGTATAATCTATATTACTGTAAATTTTCATCAAAATCCGTTCAGTAGTTTTTGCGTGAAAGAGTAAGAAACATCCATCCTTATAAACTTTAGCGTTTTATAATAGTAGTAGGATTTTGAGTTCTGCTATATATCTACTTAATTCACAAACGAAACACCATTAAATTACACAAAATATACACACAGACCGTGACTGATAATTTACAGTCACCTAATAATGGTATGGAGAAGAAATGCAGAGAATTTACTCATTTGAAAAAGTCATAATGCTGAAAGCGAATGAAAAAAGCTAAAATGAAAATGCCCTCCGCGTGTAAACGGACACAATGAAGTACCAACAAGAAAAGCCTACACCGAGTTTTCACTTTTCAAAATTGAGCGACGGATAGCATTCGGAAACTACTGTTATTTATAAACGAGGCGTAACCTCCGGTCTAGTATTATAATATCTATGCCTCGGTATAATTAAGCTGTTGCTTTCGACAACTAGACTTAAGATATATCAAACTTAAGATATATCAAACTTAAGATATATCAAACATTAAACGAACTCTTGAATTTAAATTAAAATAGTAATTATTGAACTATATTTTTCATCTTGCGTCCTCCAACAGAACAAACACGTTAACTACTCTAATGCTCGAGATGGACATCCTCAGATCCATAATCAGTACGCTTGAGAATACCAATTAGGGGGTAATCAGAGAGACGTCCAAGCATTACATGTGCCGCATGCCCACGTTATATACCTCCTAACTGCTTATTCTGTTTGCATTCCACATGACAGATTGCAAACCCATCGCTGCTTTATTGGAACACTAACCGGTGGCACATGCCTTCGAACTATTTGGTTCTAGGGCATGCCTCACGATCTACATTTATAAACAACGTTGTGTGTTCATTCTACTCTAATGGAAATGACAAGACTAATGTTACTGAAAACATCTCTCAGCTACAAAGCCTTCATTTTGTGATGGCGGTAATCTCGCCGAAGGGCGGTATTGTTCGTCATTTTCTCCCCATTTTTAGGGGTCCCCCTGTAAAAAAAATGATCTCGTATGTCTAGGTTTTCTATCTACAGGTATGGATCAACCCGCGACGGAAGGAACCAATGTTATGTTCCTACATAAAAAACCTTTCAAAGTGCACTCCTGTGCCTAGCTCTACAATTCTGAGCTCTACAATTTTGAAATTGAATATATTTATGACTTTTTGGTAATAAATGATTGATTTTCATTTATTTATTTAAGGATAGATTATCTATGGATGGATAAGATTGGGGAAAAAACAGCGTTGACATAAAATTGAAATGATTTGAAAGTTTAAAATACGACATTCATGTTAGGACAAAAAGGTACGGAATCCTCCGAGCACCCTTCTCACTCTAACTGGCCCATATTTATTTTCTCCTAGTCCTGCAGGCTAAAAATCCGGTATTGTCGACGGCAACGCTCGCGCGGCGATCACGCAAAACCGGATGACAACGGAATGACTCGCTTCGGGTGGCCCCCTCTCGCCCCCTTGTAAAAATGTCGCCGAGTAGGAGCATGCCCACCAGAAAACGGCATTTTTACCGATCCTAAACTAGAAGATCATATCTTGATACTTTCTAACAAGCAAAACCAACCTCTAAACCATCGAGTTTGAAGCCCGATTTGCGTGAACCCCAATTGGCTTTTTAAAAACACGTTTTGCAATAAATCGATAGTAGAGTAGATATACCTACACGCCCGGGGTTTTGAATTGCACGGATTTACGTCGCTTGTTGACAAAGGTGGGGGTCGCATTGTTTTAGGAAATATCAAATTGTGGCTTTGAATGAGTTTCGATGGCATTTTGCGACTTTGGCTTTTGTTTTGTTAGTTGTATCGTTTCAATTGTTGAGAAGTGCTGCAGTTCAAGGAAACTGTTCATTCTTCAATGAACTAAAAGGAGACTCAGAAGAGAATAAACTTAGAGGGAGTAGGGTACGGTGCACACTGCAAATTAAACTCTACCGTGGCCACGTAAACCTGGGGGACGACCGTGGTTGCGTTCCAATTAGAATTCTCCGTTACATTTTTCCTGCAACGCTAGGAACCTAATGCTAGGAGTTTTTGTATTTTTCTCATAGATAGGTTTTCTATCGTTACAACAATGGTGTCCAGAAAAAGCCATTTTATTTTAACGGGATAAAATATAGCCTATGTCCACCATGAAGGTCCATCCTACTTCTATTATAAAAATTTTGTGAGGAGGGAAGTTTGTTACTCTTTCACGCTATAACTACTAAACAGATTTTGATGAAACTTTACAGTAATATAGCATATACATCAGAACAACACATAGGCTACTTTGTATCCGGGTACCACGCGGGCGAAGCCGTGGGCAGAAGCTAGTACTAAATGTTAGTAAAATAATTTTTGAAATCGGTTAAGTAGTTTCGGTGATTACCTACGCCCTACATAAAAACTTACAAACTTTACCTCTTTATAATATTAGTATAGATTCCCAAAGAACCTATTGCACAAAAAAACAGACATTTTGAACACCGTTTCGGAGCAAACGCAGATCACGCTCCAATGCCTTCCCATATTCAAATCATGAGATCCGTCCATCAGGCGCGAAGCTCCCTTTCATATCCATTGAAATTAAACAAGTTCATACACAATCATACAAATTGTACGGCTTTGTGTGGAGTGTGCGCATCTGTCTGCTCGATTGTATGGAATTAGATTTCACGTTGAGATCTGTTTTTGTGAGTAACGGTAGCCGATTGATTTTGTGAATGGGTATTTCTGTTGATCGATTGCTGGGTGAAGAATTTATTATGAAGTATTATAATTATAATATATAGCTCAAGCTCTGGAATGCTCTGCCAGTCTCCATACGACAAGCTAAGTCTCTTCCTATTTTCAAAAGCTTGATAAAGAAATATTATCTTTCATCGCTCTCTACGTCGTCTTAATATAATATATTATATATATATATATTTATATATATATGTAGCTGTTAGGTGTATTTATATATGTATATAATTTATTTAGTTTTTTTTTTATTGTTTTTATTTTTAACTTCTATCGTTCTCTATAATGTTGGTTGTACGCCGCCGTCCTTATTTGTTCTTACAGTTTCTGTCCATCCAAAGGTTGCCTGGAAGAGATCGCTTTCAGCGATAAGGTCGCCCATTGTATCACTAGATATAATTATAATTTCTTTTTCGTGTTTCTTCTGTATTTACTAGTGTACAATAAAGATATATTCTATTCTATTCTATATATATACGGTAGCTTCCTACTTAGGTAGGTATAACTAGATTCTATAAAATTATTGTGGAAAAGTTACTAACTAGGTTCGGTGGCTTAGCATGCGTGAAACTCTTATAAAAATAGCGTATGTAATAAGTATTCCAGGTTACGATTTAAGTAGACCTGGGGTTTAGACGAATATCTGACGCTTAGTTTTCCTTTTACGCTAACGCAAATTTCTCAAGGAAAAACTTGCCAACGTGACTTTTCCACAGCTAATGTCCGTAACAAACAATTCAATCTTTCCGCAAGCGTTAACGTCAACAGAAAGTGGTATTATCTAGACACCGGTACTTTGTGAATTCCGTTTAAAGATATCACGACTTGTAGGTAGGTACTAACCATAAAATAATGGCGCACAGACACCAAACCTAGTGAATGCAGGGGATAATGAAGTGATAGATAGATAAAAACATTTATTCGTTGCTACAGACACACACCAATATACATTTTATTGTCAGTAAGTTTGTGTTCGTGTGTGTTGCAGCACAACAAAAAGGCCATGGCTCAGTGAAAATTTTGAAAAAGCAAAAACACTGATTTTCAGCCAAAAACCTGTTGAGACCAAGCAGAACGAGTTGCAAGTGTACCTAGCTACGAATGATTTTGTATTTGTGTTGCGAGTAGCGTTCATACATTTAAAAGAGAAGAATCAAACTGATAAAAACAACTGACGGCAGCTTTATTTTAGGCATACGAAGTGCTTCCAATAGCATCATATTTTTCAAATTATGCAGCATTTAGGTATATTCTTTGTAATAATAAAGATCTAGACGTCAAGACTAAATCTGAGTAGATCGCGCTAACAACGTTGCGTTTTGTTGATTCTCTTGCAACAAAAAGTTTTCAAATGCTTATATTTTTTACTTGTTAGGTATTGGCAACAATTAATATCCTACTTTTCCATTTACAATATTGGTAGGAGTAGGCTTAATAATAAACTAGGAAGTAGGGCAGGAAAGAAGCATAGCCGTAACGAAGTTTATTTTTAACAATCATCCAAAGTTTTGCATTTATTAAGTAAAATATTTATTAGTAGGAGCACCTAGACCTTAATTGTATATAAAGTAGGATTAAAAGTATATTATATACCTAAATACCTTATAAAGTCTCTACTGTAGCATTTTCGCACCTTCTTAATGATGTTAGGTGTTGAACTCTTGCTTGTGAGACACATTTCCAAGCCTGAGGGAATCGAACCTGCATCTTCCTATTATGTGATGCCTAGATCAATTTGGACATAGATCGAGCTGAAATTGGTACAAAATGTCAAGCCACTGAGATGGCTAGAAATTGTCGTGTACAAAACAATATACTTACATTGCGGTCTAAAAGTCATCTCTCGGATGAAAATAAGATATTCAGAAAGATAAGATGTCTCATCATATAAATACAAACACGAGTTGTTTAGAAATCGTCGTGTACAAAACAATATACATTGCGGTCTGAAAGTAGAGCATCTTTCAGATGAAAAGAAGATAATCAGAAAGATAAGATGCCACATCATATAAATACATATACGAGTTGTTTAGAAATTGTCGTGTACAAAACAATATACTTATATTGCGGTCTAAAAGTAGAGCAGCTTTCGGATGAAAATAAGATAATCAGAAAGATAAGATGTCTCACCATATAAATACATACACGAGTTGTTTAGAAATTGTCGTGTACATAACAATATACTTTGCGGTCTGAAAGTAGAGCATCTTTCGGATGAAAGAAGATAATCAGAAAGATAAGATGTCTCATCATATAAATACATACAGGAGTTGTTTAGAAATTGTCGTGTACAAAACAATATACTTTGCGGTCTGAAAGTAGAGCTTCTTTCGGATGAAAAAAGATAATCAGAAAGATAAAATGTCTCATCATATAAATACATACACGAGTTGTTTTGTGTATCATCATAACTTATAAAGTATTGTATGTGTGTGTCACCAAGTCCGTCCAATCGTCACCTTTCGTGTGAAATGTAGGCGGGGTTTTGGCACCCCTGGAACTATCGATCTTGCGGGATGGAGCTTGCCTTTCAATATTTTAGGGACGTAGGAACAGAAACCCATATTATCTGAATAGGATACACAATCACCTACACGACTGTATTTTCCATGATCTTCCTCAGATTATATCTACATACTCAGTGCGTAGATGTTTGAGAATACCAAGAAGGGGATTGTCATAGGCATGTTTAACAAGTACATACTGTACAATAATTATCGTAATAGGCAAGAATCATTTAAATTTGATTTTACTTTAACAAAACTGTATTGGAGCTCCTGGGAAGTATTTGTTAAAAAAATAACTTAAAATCTTTATAAATAAATATGCTGGACATTTTTTCACACAACGTTATCTAGCCCCAAACTAAGCATAGTTTGTTTTATGGGAACTACATGACTGATATTATACTTAAATATATTTTTTTGTAAATACATACATATTATACATAGAAAATACCCAGACCCGAGACAAATATTTGCAGATCATACAAATATTTTATCCATTAAACATGCAAAATCGCTTACTATTTTTAAAAATGTGGTCTTTAAACTGTACTTTGCAGCTTCGGTAAACTAAGCTCTAACTAATTTTCTTAGCTCCAGTCATTGCATTTGTAGTTATATATTATATTCATGTATTGTTTATAGGTATACATTATACCACATTATATTATTTATTAAATATCTATTTTATTACCTACAGCAAATTATTATTTTTTATTGCAGTTACACCACCTCTCTTCACATTCTTTTAATTCACGTCCATCCATCGGTTGCCTGGAAGAGATCGCTCTCAGCGATAAGGCCGCCATTGTATCACCACAACCTAGTTTTAAGATGCTCTGTAAAGTGTTATTTATCCTGGTGTATGCAATAAAGAGTTATCTATCTATATATCTATGTATATTTGTTCCGCGGCGGGAATCGAACCCGTAACCTTCTGCGTCTCAGGCGGGCCTTCGCCCACTGCGCCACAGAGGTCGACTTTGGCGAAGAGCCGCGGTGAGAAGAGTTTATAAAGGTTTTGTGAACAATCTTTAATATATTAGTACATATTTACAGCTCACAAGCCTATAATTCTTTGTTAGTTTCACTCCCTGTTAAGAGAAAGAGTGCTAAATGAATAGTATAAATAAATAATGCTGGATATTTTCACACAGTAACATCCAGCCCCAAAGTAAGCATAGCTTGTGTTAAAATAAAGGGAAAAATAACATGATATTACAGTAAAAAAACATTCAGTGTGGCAATACCGACAGGATTTTGGGGATGCTTCCGTCTGTAAGTAGTGATATTGATCAGTTGAGCTATCTATAGATCGTTTACAACCGGCTCTAGATGGCTTACCTGTTTCATTTATAAAGAAATCAAGTATATAACTTGTATAGTATATAGAAAAGCTTTTTATTCGTAAGTATCATAAAAAATCGAGTTTGTTTCTACATTATTCAGTGTCTCTCACCACGCAATATCCTTGGTACACAAAACGGATGGTAAATATAAAAGCGAAAACGTGACATTTCCTGCATTTAGCCACGTAAACCGTTCGCAAACAGGAGGGCCGCGGGTAAATGAGGGAGGAGGGTGTCCTAAACAAAAGGTGCGATCCTCCCCCACCCCCGGACCATCGACCCGGGCTAGGGGGGTCGAACTGTGACCATGTTCGACGGAAATAAGTGGCCTGAATTATTTTGTTTGAGTTAAGTTTAGTTTAAGTTTAATTACGAGTGATTCGCTTTTTTATATACTATACAAGTTATATACTTGACTTCTTTACAAATGAAACAGTTGAGCTATCTAGAGATCGTTGCAAACGATCTATAGATAGCTCAACTGATCCATATCACTACTTACAGTCGGGAGCGTTCCCAAAATGCTGTCTGTATTGCCGCACTGAATGGTTTTTACTGTAATATCAAGTTATCATTCCCTTTATTTTAAATTTTATTAGCAGTATATACCTAGTAAACACCTTTTCTTAACTTAATATTTTCTTAAATGTCCCAAAATTAACTGCCCAAGACGTGTCGAGATCCTCATATTTCCTTAAGTTATCGGTTTGTCAATCTAATTTTTGAGGGCTTTTTACGCTACTTTGAAGCGTTATATTTCCTGTGTCGGGAATTATAATGGAAATCAGAAAAACCAGAAATCAGAATATATATTTGCATAAATATAGGCTTATACATGATGTTACAATTTTTATAGGCCCTTATTTGGATGGTAAAAAATTCTACCATACAAATGGTGTGCAAATGTCAATAGGTAAATTGAGAAACAAGTTAAATACAAGGATAATTATAAAATGTCTGAACTTATGCCCTAACGTTTGAATTAAAAATGTCAATTACTAATACCTACCTACCATAAACAACTTAATCTAATAAAATTCACTCCTAGTTCTAGTCTGTCCTACTTAGTCTGGAAGAGAATGCTTTTAAGCGATAAGACCGCCCATTGTACTTTCTCTAGAATAAGATTTTGTTATTATCTTATTCGCTTAAGGTGTACAATAAAGTATTTTCATTTTCCATTCATTCATTCATTCATTGGTCATAATATCATTATTGCCTACTTTGTGGATCATAAATTCATTAATGTCATAGAAACATTGGTCCCCTAACCATTTCGTCAGCTTATTTTTAAACTAATTGTATGATAAATCTTTTAATGAATTTGGCAATTTATTATGCACGTTTATTGCATTAACATATACATTTCACTTATAAATCTCTAGTTTTTGTTTAGGTAGATATAGTATATGTAAATTCCACGGCGCGGCATTCCTAATTACTACTTCGGACTGCTTCCTAAAATACTCTGGGTGGCATAATTATCTAATGTATGTACATGCAAGCCAAGGGTAAGATGTGGAGTTCTCTAAATAGTGGTTTGCAACTGTCCATGAACCAAGCACCAAAGACAGCCCTCACACACTTTTCTCAACCGGAATACGGATGAGAAAACCAAAATCAAATTGAAAAAAAAAAATTAGAAAGATTTTTAGAAACTTGCTTAATGCATGCTGCTCTTTAGATGTAGGTTAACAAAGCACGTATGTACATTAGGTTCTATCTATTCAAGACACTGGGGAGAATTCGGGTTATCACACGGATGGGCAGACCAACAGACATACCCCATATAGCCAATTAGCATACCAATGTCGGTCGCAGAATTTTTAAAGTAGTCGCAAGCGTCATAGGTTTTGACTTGTAACTGTTAACAGAGGTACGAACGTACGCAGCTAGGCAGCTGTACCTAGCTGCCTACGTTCGTACCTCTGTCACAGCTAACCACGCCACCCACCGGGGGCACAGATGTTGTCACGTCAGTCGTCGTATCTAAGTCTTTTTTTGTTTCATGTAGAACCAAAGGTGGGCATCATCATCGGACACTGATCTGAATAACCAACTCCTTAAGACGGGGCCACAGACAGTGGACTCTGTCGAGGTTGTCTCCAGGTTGAAGAGACTGTGATGTGTTCAATTCAATTTTTACATCGAAATCGATCATGGTCTCTGACGGTAAAAAATTCAGTGACTGGGCAACAGCGAGAATACATAAAAGCAGGAAAAATTTGTATGATCTTTATGCTGAAAAACAATATAATTTTAATGAGGAGTTTAAAGAATAAGTCAAAAAATATTCTATTTTTTTTTTAATGTTTGTCGTGAAGCAAAAGCGCGTCATTTGAGTTCAAAAATTAAAAATAGTTAAGATAAAGTAAAAGCCACTTGGAAAGTAATCAACAGTGAGACTGGAAGAGTCACAACTAAGAACAATAAGTTTAATTTGAAAATTGACAATGCCACCGTCAATCAGGATAGTGATGTAGCTAATGCGTTCGAAAACTTTTTTACCGACATTCCAGTCTCTACCACAAAATCCTTAAACTCCTCTCCCATAGAAGCAGAGTCATTGTTAAAAGAAAACTTAACAGAATGTAAAATACATTTCAAATTTGATTATGTAAATAGTGATGACATCATAAAAGCTTTCAAACTCATAAATGTTAAAAAAACCACGGACCTCTGGGGCATCTCTGTTTGCGTTGTGAAATCATTGATTGGCATAATTGCGCCCGAACTAGCTTTAATATTCAACGAGTGTATTGACTGTGGTGTGTTCCCTGATTTAATAAAACACAGTAAAATAACTCCACTTTTCAAATCGGGTACATGTTCTGACCCTGGTAATTTTAGACCTATACCTATATCTATATTATCGCCCATTGTATCTTTATCATATGTGTTACTGTTTATTTCGTTTGTATCTTAAGGTGTACAATAAAGTATTTTCATTCATTCATTCATACAGTACATTTAGTAAAATTTTTGAAAAACTAATTTTAAAGCAATTGCAAAGACATTTTAAATTAAATAACTGCATATAAGCAATTCGGATTTAGTAAGGGTCGCTCAACCAATGATGCTGGTATTGAGTTAATATCGCACATATTTGATGCCTGGGAGGAATCTCATGACGATTTAGGCGTTTTTTGTGATTTGTCAAAGGCATTTGATTGAAATCTGATGTATGTTCACAAAAATATTATTTTGTTTAAGAAAAAAGCGATAATCACAATGTTAATACTAGAAATAAAGATAAACTCGCTGTTGCCACTTGTAGACTCCATAAAGTTAGTAAATCGTTTAAAGGGTTTAAATTTTTGTATATCCCAAGAGATATACAAAAATTATCAATTAACAAATTTAAAAACGTAATTAAACAAAAGCTTTATAAAAAGGCATACTATAAAATATCTGATTATTTAGATGACAAAAACTCTTGGGATTGAAAATGCTCCAACTCGAACCTATTGTTTTGTAAAAGGATTATTAAAAAGAATAACCAGCCTTGTTTTCTTGCCTTTCTTTCCTGGCTTGGTCGCGAAGGAACAGGCACCTAGATAAAAACCGACGTTTCAAAGTGGTCCTTGTGATTTTATTGAATAAATGAATTTTGACTTTGACTTTGTGGAGCATGTGGTGATACACTGCACCGCCACAAATGAAGTCAGATCGAAGACGGGACTGCAAGAGCTCATCAACTCATGCTCTCCGTCATCATTAACTGAGGAGGTCAGGGATCCTGGAACACTGCTGTCATCAACCCAGAGTCCTTCTCCGCTACTTCGAGGAGATGGGCTGGTTGGGGTCAGGTTAGAAGGGGGATAATGCACAATACACCCCAATACGAGACGTCAGCGCAGACCTTAGTTCCCCCACTTAGAATTAGAATTAGAATCCAAAGCATAAACCATGGACTCCCTACATACAGGGTGGTTGTGCTTTTTCGCAGCGCGTGTCACTTGAGCGGCGCGGGGAACGGGGGGTACCGACACGACGGGCGTCAGAATCCCGCGACCGGGCGCCAAGTTGCCATGGCAACGACACCGCGACACCCCACACCTACCCTCCGACACGCGAGAACCAACCTTATCCATCTGTCTATAAGGGCATGTCTATAGGGTGGATAACACATAAGGGTCGACTACATAAGACACGGTCAATGTAAATAAGATACTTCGTCTAATGGAATACGAAAGTGGCCCAGAGATGTTAGGGTACGAAACACGATAGGATAGGAAATTCGATTATGCCAGGATTGACGGTGAATTAATGATTTTGTTGGTAATTGAGTTGTAGGAAATGTGGGATGGATAAATCAGGATAAGTGGCATTTGAATAGTCATAAGAACGAATTAATGTTTGTTTCAGGGGAAATCAAACTGGAATGGAGTCAGTGGGCGCCTAAGACACAAAAGGTTGCGGGTTCGATCCCCCCCGCGGGACAAATGTTTGTATATGCAAATATTTGTCTCGGGTCTGGGTTTTTCTATGTATAATAAGTATGTATTTACAAAAAAAAAATATAAAAGTAGTATATCAGTTATGTAGTTCCCATAATATAAGCTACGAGCTTCTGCTCACGGCTTCGCCTGCGTGGTACCCGGATAAAAGTACTATAAAATTAGTGTAAAGTTTCATCAAAATCCGTTCAGTAGTTTTTCCGTGAAAGAGTAACAAACATCCTTACTTCCTCGCAAATTTTCGCGTATATAATAGTAGTAGGCTGCTTAGTATGGGTCTAGATGGTGCTGTGCGAAAATGTTTTGTATTTTAGTTATCAGAGACCATAAAGGAGGCCTTTACGTACAATTCCACACTTGTAGATTTAGAATGGAATAGTATAGAAAATGGTTTATTTGACACAACAACATAACACATAGCAACAACATGCATGTTTTAGGTACAAAATAAATAAGATAGACACTCTAACAATAGGTAACAGTAAGATTTTTACAGAAACAAAGTACAAGATTGTTTGTGCTAATAAGATACTTATGTATAGAACAAATCAGAAACAGGCAGATCTATATTCTTCAGGCTAGTGATATTAGAACGTTAATATCGTTCGTAAATGAATCACTTTTCGATCCTTTATTATCTAAGTTCCTATATTCAACAATTCAATTCATTTTCATTCAATTTATAATAATTATTATATTATTATATTTAAAGTTAAAATTTTGTATACTTAATAGCAGATCACAGTGCACAAAAATCATCTGAAAGAATTTCAATAACCTGTGTTTACAAATAAAGAATTTAAATTTGAAATCTTAGGCTCTGTTTTGTAGTAAGATCACAATATTCCTTAGTTTAAGTTATGACTAGAATTATTTAGAACATCCTTACACCGCGTTTACATATGCGTCATTCGCATACATAAATATTGAGTACTTAGTACTAATCATTAGCTTATGTAAACGCGGTTTTTATTTCTTTAACTTGAAATGCCTCTTCACCACTGTTTTTAAACCTTCGGCCGTTGTAGTCTGAAAATAAATTTTAAAAAAATTAGCTATAAACGTGTGGATTATCACGATTACATTTACTTATTCCTAGCGTAATATCGCATCAACTTATCTAACTGTGAACGAAGAGGGTCAGCCACTGAAGACGGCACTGACATCGGTTCATTGAAAATCCGCCTAAGGGCGCGGTAGCGGTGGAAATGATTGTGAGAGTTCGCGTTTATGTATTGTGGGCCACCGCCACAGCATCAGTTGGACCGGCCCTTAATATTTTGGTGGAATTCTGTTGATAAACCTTGGTAAACAAATAGGTACTTCGTTTTCATTAATTATTTTTCAGATAGTTTGTCGCAATACATTGTTCCTGTTTGATGAGTTTTCAGAGGCATCGATTCTGTAGTAGACTAACTAAACTTAATTTAAACTGTCGCTCTCTTTTTCCTGATAGTGCCAGCAAGAAAAGATAGCTACAATTTTAGTACTGTCAAATTAGTCAGATTTAAGTTTTCCATACAAATTTAGTCGTAATTTCAAAACATGCTGACTATAAACACGAAGAAAAGCGGCACGTTAACTGATTTGACATGAGTAAAATTCTTGCCATCTCTTTCATGCGTACACTATAAGTAAAAGAGAGCAACAGTTTAAATTAAGTTTGGTTGGTGGACTAAAGAATCGGCGCCATAAGCTCCATAATCATATGACGAACGGATCTTTGGCCATCCCCATCTCCATCCACTAACGTTCCGCAAACTAAGATGTCATCCGTCCATCGCGTAAGAGGCTTTCCTGCATTATTTTACCATATTTTGACGACCTTTGTGGCGCAGTGAGCCAAGGCTCGCCTAAGTCGCAGAAGGTTGCGGGTTCGATTCCCGCCGCGGGACTAATGTTTATATGATCTGCAAATATTTATCTCGGGTCTGAATGTTTTTTTATGTATATTGTATGTATTTACAAAAAATATATAAGCAGTACATATGTCCTACTACGATTATAAACGTGAATGTTTGTGAGAATGGATGTTTGTTACTCTTTCACGCAAAAACTATTGAACGGATTTTGATGAAACTTTATAGCAATATAGCTTATACATCAGAATAACACATGGGCTACTTTTTATCCGGGTACCAGGCGGGCAAAGCTGTGGACAGAAGCTAGTCAGTCTTATAAAAATGTTCTGCTTACTTTGGGCCTAGATGATGCTGTGTGAAAATGTCCAGCATTTATTATTATTATTCCCTAGTTCGGACATATCTCAGAGGATTAACAAACTGAAGTGTCAGTGGGCTGGTCATATATGCCGAAGAACCGATTACCGTTGGGATAAACGAGATCTTAAATGGAGACTGCGTCTGGGTAAATGTAGTGTAGCCCCCGACTAGGTGGAGCGACGACTTAAGCAAGGCGGCTCAGTGGCGCGTATTGGGAGAGGTCTACAGTAGACTAATGTGGGCTGATGATGATGTCTGCGAGCTGGCCTGTCCATTACCATTTCAACTTGCTTCAACGACTTCATCGTTTCTGATCTTATCGCTGTTTTAGCTGTTTAATAAACAGTTGAAAAGTCATCCTATGATCGTCGTGGTCACATTTTTTTGCATTAAGAACTTACAATGGTCATTCTCTCAGAATGGAACTCGTAAACGTGGTGGAGCGTCCTTCCGTTATCTTCTCTCTGGATGTGTTTGATCATATTACCTTCGATTAGGACCAAGGATTGGACCTGAAAAGTGACAAAACGAACTGTCTTGAAACTTAACGTACTTGTAACCTCTCGGTTTCATTCACAAACCTACTTCTCAGTGCCAATGTTAGGAATTGAACATGCAGCTATAATATATTTTGGATAGTGTTTTACCTGTTTCTGGTAGTGATTTAAAGCTGTTCCATTTGTATTTATTATTTATATAGGTACTTCTATTATTTTTGACTAACTTCCGCCCACGGCTTCGCCCGCGTGGTACCCGGATAAAAAGTAGCCTATGTGTTATTCTGAAGTATAAGCTATATTACTGTAAAGTTTCATCTAAATCCGTTCAGTTGTTTTTGCGTGAAAGAGGAACAAACATCCTCACAAACTTTCATGATTATAATATTAGTAGGAAGTAGGATTGTATTCTACCTCCTCCGCCTGATAGTGAATTAGATCAGATAAGTTATCTACAGATCGTTTGTCTTTAGATGGCTTAACTGTTTTATTTGTATATTTAAAAAAAGTACTAAATGGGATTATTATTTCTGTATTTCTAGTATTTTATATAGTAGTCAACCTCCGTCTTTTAGTGAATTTTATTAGATGAGCTATCTATAGATCGTTTGCAACGGTCTTAACATGGGTGATGTTTCATTTGTTAGTATAGTTTAGAGTAGTGGGGTTCTTCTGTAAATAAATAAATATATGTAGGGCATTGTTACTAAAAAAAAAATACCTTGACACCATCTGGCTTTATCTCTTCAAATGCGACACCTGGCGTAAAAACCAATTCGAACGACACTAGCTTTGAAGAGAAATAGATGGAATACGTTCCGTCCTCGTTTTTTGTCACGCTCTGAACTGGTCTCAGGGTAGCTGCTATCTGTCGTTGGATAAAGCCAATATCTGGAAATAAAGTACATACATTTATTCATACAACTATGTACAAGTAGGTATATACAAAAATACAGATAAAACAGCTTGCTATATAAAACCGTTGCAAACTATCTATAGATATAAACGCAACTAAATTAGCAGGATGAACTTATTTGTGAAATCATATCATTCTTGCGAAATGTGAACGAATGGTTTACAACGTTTTTTTAAATTTTTGCCGAGTCTGTAAACGAACATTACCTAATGACCGATTTTACTAAGTAAGTAGTGGTCTTTGCGAAGAATAGTGTTGTTGTAGGCTTTAAAACGCTATCGCTCGAACCACTTTTCAATGCTTATAAAAAATATGAGCATATATGTTATAAGAATGTTTTGTATTGATGGATTAGTTTATGATACACTTAAATCTAATTGGGCTACCCAGACCGACAAGTCTGGGATGTAAAGGCCTAATTGGACGATGTAAGTCCCCTTATCTAATAAGAATAGTTTAAAATACAGTAGGATCTTGTTGGATAAAAAAACTGTTATTACTGGAGATGCTCTGCATAATCAGTTTGCAATGTTCTTCTACAGAACTCACACGACTTAACTTGATGAATTTCTCAAGAACCAAATGTACCTAGATGTGTTTCATAGTCTAAGTTAATGTACCTACCTAGGTATGTGTCATTTTAAACAACGTAGTCTAATTTATTTATTTTTTATTCAGTTTTCATTCTTCATTATTCTTATGAAAAAAATAGGTAGGTATGTTTACTATTTTTTATTAATTACTAAAATATATTAATCATAATATGTTTATTATTTATTATTTATGTTGAATAAGGGGTAACTTATTCAACATAAAAATAATAAAAACACAAAATAATAGAGGTATACCTAGAAGGTATTCTAGGTAGATACTTATTTATGTAAATTATTTCAGTAGCTCTATAACGATTTTGGTCCTAGGCTGTAAGTTTGTGTTTCGTTACAAGATTATTCTCTCGACTCAAACTGCGCCAACTGGCGCGCTCTTTTCAACAAATAAATCCTATAATTAACTCAATGAATTAATAAATGTCTATAACTTAACAAAGTTCACGAATATTATGGGTGTTGTTAACCAATTATTTTTTATAATGTTTGAAAACAATCTTTCTAATAGCTACTTGAAAATAACTTGCTAGTGTACGAAAAACAGATTACGGAAGTGGCATTTGTGATTCGAAAACTTCCAATAATATTGTTTAGATACATGTAGAAAACCTTAATCTATTTTAATTATCATAAATGTTTGCCCCTATGTTATGTGCCTCTTCCCTCGGTTTCGCCCGCGTGGTACCCAGTATAAAAAGTAGCCTATTTGTTATTCTGATGCATAAGCTATACTACTGTAAAGTTTCATCAAAATCCGTTCAGTAGTTTTTATGTGAAAGATTACCAAATATCCATATTCACAAATTTTCGCGTTTATAATAGTAGATAGTAGGATTGAAACAGAAACTCGATTAATTACCAAATAACTACCAGTAGGAATAAGTAGTTACTCACCGAGGAATATTAACAAATCGTTAAAGTTCTCCGAGTGGTCCAATTTGTATTTTAATCCGAAATAGGGCTCCATTATTCCAATCTAAGTAATCGTTCATGCACTGTGGTTGAACTGTCAATGAAACGTAAAATTAGTTATTAACGATAGCGACACGATTGTTTATCTAGCTGATAAGCTAATTATGGTAAGTACGTACCTCAATCAAAACAAAACATTCCGGTGTTTATAATTTGTTTAAAGTCGAAGCAGACTTATATAAACATAATTTTGAAATATTCTAAGCTTTAGATCTAATTTATAAAAAAATTAAGACCAGAGCAATCTTAATATTATACTAGTAATATCTTTAGTTTATAAGTTACTCACTGTATTAGTTAAGTTGCAAAGAATTTAGTTTCATCTCAAATTGAAAATATATTATCTTTATCTTTATTTTGAAACGTTGATTTTACCTACTGCCTGTTCCTCCGCGACCAAACCAGGAAGGAAAGGCCAGAAAACAGGGCTGGTTATTCTTGTTACCACAACCTACCTATTTATTTGATCGAATTGGAGCATTTTCAATCTCAAGAGTTTTTATAATCCGATAAGTATTTAATAGTATGCCTTTTCCTGATTTTACCTACTGCCTGTTCCTCCGCGACCAAACCAGGAAGGAAAGGCCAGAAAACAGGGCTGGTTATTCTTGTTACCACAACCTACCTATTTATTTGATCGAATTGGAGCATTTTCAATCTCAAGAGTTTTTATAATCCGATAAGTATTTAATAGTATGCCTTTTCGTTTTTACATTTGTTAATTGTCAATTTTTGTACATCTTGGGAGAAGGAATGTTATAAAAGCGTATAGATACACCTAGCCCTTTAAACGATTTACTTGCTTTATGGAGTGTACAAGTGGGTACCTAAGGTTGATTAAGAACCATAATCTGCTTAGTTCAACCGTAATAATTAGGTTGTCTGGAATAAATTCATTTCTGCGATAAGACCATAGGTCTTATTACTTATTACCTACCTTTTTAGTAAACAAAACGCTAGCGGCGCCAGTTTCGTACAAGTTATTTAAGAATCTCATAATAACGAGCACCATCACATAATCATCATCTTAAACAAAAGCTTCGACAATATTAGCCTCAAATTGATACTTAGCAAAATAAATTATTTTTAAAGTTTCGCCTAGGTTTTAACAGCTCTACCACGCACAGAGTAGGTGCATACTCACTTACGTAGGTACTTAAAATTTGCATAAATCTTATAATGTTCAGCAAAATAACTGCTTAGGGTCATAGGGTCAACAGAATACCCAGCGCTAAGTAGCCTACCTACCTAGGATTATGCAGGGCTGAAACCTTTTTGGCTCGACATTGAACTGTCTAGGTAGATGGATCAGCAAGGAGCGTGGAGAATTCTGTTTCAGTTTTACTTTTAAGTTGGATATTGTAGCCTATTAGTTACATATCTGTTCCACCATCTTAAACTTGATAAATGTTTTTCTTTTCAAAATATTTTTGCAATAATTATTACACTTACTTAAAGCCGATATTATATTAGGTATTTGTTTCCACGTGCACTGTCTCAAAACACGGCGACTGAATGGTGGATTTTATAAAAAGTAATTGTACTTTTTAGAGATCAACGTAATGCTTTTCGAACCTAAATACATAGTTATAATGACTTGTAACTTTTAAGGACGGCACAAATTGAGATTTTTTTGTTTAATTTTTTTTTATGTTTTTTTTTTAGTTGTTTACGTATCTAAAACCATTTATTGATACGTAAAAATATAATTAAATAAGTTAAGCAACTAAAACTACGAAAAAACTAAAGTCATCGATATAGCGTGGAGTAGCAAGCTGAGTTGCAGTTGCTCATATCTACCGAAGAACCGACAATCGTCATGGTAAACGGGTTCTTGGGTAGACCACTCCATGGCAGACGTAATGGCAGACGTTTGACGACCTCTGTGGCGCAGTGGGCGAACCTGAGACGCAGAAGGTTGCGTGTTCGTAACCCGCCGTCCCGCTCCCGTAACTTTTGTCCCGCAGGACAAATGTTTTATGATCTGCAAATGCAACACATTAATTTCAGTAGGTACGGAACCTTCGGAGTTCAAACACCACTTGTACTTAGTTTACCACTCTATCATAACAACTGATCAGAAACCTTGCAACTATGATCTCTGAGCATACGTTAAGTGGCGGGGATATTATAACGAGCATGATAGCTATGATGATGATGATTTTTTAAATGACTCTGTGCGGATTAATATCTGTAGATACTTACTAGCTTCTGCCCACGGCTTCGCCCGCGTAGTACCCGGTAAAGTAAAAGTGGTTAAAGTAGTAAAAAGTAGCCTATGTGTTATTCTGATGTATAAGCTATATAACTATAGTTTCATTAAAATCCGTTCAGTAGTTTTTGCGTGAAAAAGTAACAAACATCCATCCTAACAAACTTTCGCGTTTATAATAGTAGTAGGATGTGTTTTATGCAGTGAGCCAAGCTATAACACTTGGAGTAGGATCTTCATCATCAACATCAACCGCCTGTAGAAGTCACTGCTGGACATAGGCTTGCCCCAAAGACGACTTCGGTGGCACGTCCGGCGCTTAGCCAACTGCGACGCAAGAGTTGCGGGCTCGATTCCCGCTGCGGGACAGATATTTTCATCAAAGAGTATGACGCTTATAAGGGGGAATTTGCATGTTCTGCAGATATATGTTCCGTATCTGGTTGGTGTAGTACCACGGTACTCGTAGATTCTGATATCCACAATACACCCTGTATTGTATATCCTAGTGTGGGGTGTTGTATCTATTGCGTGGTACCACGGGGTCTCATCTCTAAATAAAAAGATTAGTTCAAACAAATCTCAATTGATGGTGTTATAGGTACTTATCGCTTTGTTATTGCAGTTTGAAAATAACAAAACTAGGTCCTAGATCATAAAATAAATGGTATGTTCATATTTAAAAAAATCTCTTTTGCATTAGAAACCGAAATAATGAGCTCATAAATCACATTTTCTTATTTTCACAAAATTCGATGTTGTCGTCATTCTTCAAGTGGAAATCATTTGTACTACTTAGCTACTTTGAGTTTGGCAAGATTTGTTTTTTTTTAGTTTGTAATGCATAGTGTTAGAAGGCGCTATTTTATTATTCTATTTTAACTTTGGCGTTTTGTTTTGTATGAAATATATATATATAACGAAATATAGGTTACTACCTATATTTCACACATGTAAAACGTAGGAAATCTATCTTTACATATATACTTTACTAGTATTATAATATCTATGGTGGTACTTATCCAAAGTCAAAGTCAAAATTCATTTATTCATTAAAATCACAAAGCTTTGAAACGTCGATTTTAGGTATCTACTGTCTGTTCCACCGCGACCAAGCCAAGAAATAAGGGCAAGAAACCGGCCGGTTATTCTTTTTAATGAATCTTTTACAAAACAATAGGTACCTAGGTTTTATTGAGACCTACATGTTTTATTGAGTTGGAGCATTTTCAATCCCAAGAGTGATGCCTTTTTATAAAGTTTTCTTTTAATTACGTTATTAAATCTGTTAATTGATAATTTTTGTATATATTTTGGGACTTTATAAAAGCGTACACCTCGCTTTTTATTTTTGTGAAAATACATACCTACATCAGACTTTCATAGATGTATTGAAGGATGATAATTTTTGTATATATTTTGGGAGTTTATAAAAGCGTACACCTCGCTTTTTATTTTTGTGAAAATACATACCTACATCAGACTTTCATAGATGTATTGAAGGAAATGTAATTATATTTATTTCTTTAAACTTTTGGCGAAGTGATTCTCTGGGGCCCATAATAATAAATTGCTCGAACAGTTCTCTTCTGCAGCACAAAAACGGTATTTATATCCGCAGCACTCCCCCAACAGCAGTATACCGTACAACATAATGCTGTGGAAGTAGCTGACGTAAACTACTAGTCTAGCTATGTCTACGTCTGTATAAAGACCGACCTTTTTGACTGCGTAAGCCGCAGAACTAAGTCTTTTCGACAACTAATCAATGATAGGGCCCCATTGAAGCTTATTATGATATAGGTACGGTGATAAGAATACGGTGATGTCCACAAGAGCCAACTCTTCATCTTTGATTTCAATATTAGCTTTAACTTGTGTAAAATTAGGTAATGTAAATCCAACTTTGTTTTCTTTTCTGATCTCTTCCAGGCAACTTCTAAATGGACTTAATCAAAAATAATGTGACGAGTGATGGTAAAAAGGCGAACTTAACCCAAAACTGAAAAATCATTCCCTAAAATGTCGCATAAGGAAAAGGGGTTGTATTTATCTACTTGTGGTATAGGTAGATATAAAACATGGTGAAGTGATCTCAAATAGGACACTCGGCACGAGAGGGTAGGTGCATAGTTCTATATATTCTGTGACTCAATACTTCCATTACTCATTGACGTTCAAGCAGAGCGCAGATCGTCGCGTCTCGTCTCGTCTCGTCGTCCCTCGGTAATCCACGTAATGGTGGTATTGTCATTTCGACGCCATCTTGGATTTACGGACGAGGGGAGTGAAAAGCGAGCTAGATGCTTAAACATGCTTTACGAAGCGTCTTTGAAGTGCTTCAATTTGTTTAAGTTCCTAGTTATTTATCAGTCAGCAATAAGTAGGTATGACCTAGGTACGCTTATAAACCAACCGGACATGCCATTATCTTGTAATAACATTTATACACAACCTGGATATAACAGTCAGTTTTTTTTGCAGTCTCGATTTACTTTCGAGTGAGACTTTTAGCCACCAAGTAGGTACTGACTGATCGACTTACTATTAGCACATAATGAATAATAGTTGGTAATACTTCCTACCAAATCTGTCGACCTCTTCTCCATAATACACGGTAATTACCGTAGGTACGGTATTTTAGCGCAAAACACGATCTACTTTAATATCTTATTACCATGTAATTTTCTAAGGTAATTTTAATAAACAATTAATAACCGTGTAAATTTTAAATGTTAAACAAAAAAATCTATGATAGAGATCTACGTGAAACGAATCGTAAGCGTATTCAAGAATCAATTCATTTTGCATAATTGCAATTTTGAACGAATGAATATTTGAAAATATGAAATTAAATCTTTATATCTCAGAGAGGCAATGCGTGAGTGATACCTCTGGTATAATTTCAAGCGTTCATAGGCTACGGTAATCACTTACCAAAATGGTAGATGAGTATATGAAGGTAAAAATATTATACAGATGTTATAATAAAATTAATGGCCAATTTCAAACGTTAAAATTACATTTACCTAATTTTTTAATCAAATTCACAAGAAAAATAAACTGAAAGCCTCAAGATTTGGTTTGGTTCTTTCCTTGGCTGGCATAATTATATTATATATTATGTTTTATAATGATTATATTTTTCAGCCGCAACCACTTCCGTCTGTCATAGGAGATTGTTTGTTTGTATAATACCATTTAACTCCGAAACAGATTATCCTACTGAAGTGTGTTTTTATGCAATCGATTTGGATGACTAAGCTTACAGCTTGTAGTCATCCAAATCGATTGCAGGGTGGTTAAAAACTATTTAAGAACCATACGACATGATCGATTAATCACACTAGGTGGCGCTGCAATAGACGACAGAAGACTTTTTTTTTCATATAGATGAGTTGTACAATTTAAAAAAAAGGATTTTTTCTATATTTTTCTATTCATTTGGCATGGAAAAGTGTGTGCATTCTAATAGAGCGAAAACTAGCTAATTTTGTTCTATCAACTTCAACTTTTATTTATGACTTCTGTGGTAAGGGTTGCCAGAATTTTGTCAATTTTGTTCTTTCATCTCTGCAGATGAAAATGTCTTGTTAAATGTCAAAAATATACAAAGTCAAATTCATAGAATACATCGATCTTGTTAATCAATGTACTCAATGTCAATTGTCAAACCAAATATGGCGATTATTCGTTTTGGACGAGTGTTCATTTTATTTATTTTCGCAAAAAATCAATTCAGTATGTGAAAATGGATTCAAATCTACCTTACTTTAGTTTACCAGTAAGTTTCCTTTCCTGTCATTTACTTACAAGCTCTCAGACCCTGTGCAAAACCTATTTTACGTCTTCAACAAAAAAAATACTAAATTGCGTTATTTTTACAGTTTGTAGATACTTCAGACCTAGATTTTGGTAAAATCAGGGACCAGGATTGTGAATACGATGACTTGCATCCTACCCTGCCATCCCATGGGTCGCTACTGGGCGCAGACGATGTATTGGCCCAGTTTCTATCAGATGATCCTTTGGAAGAGCCTGACTTAAATGGTCCCACTACTCTGCACTGTGAGATATGTAGGAAGCAGTTTGACAACGCAAAGAAGTATTATGGACATTTGAGAGTGCATTCGAAAGACAATCTTTGGATATGCGGTGGGTATTCATTAAGAAATATGCTACATGCTAGTCTCACAAACTTGGCACATTGTAAATCAGTTATATAGCCTTTGCGTGATTTGTTAGTGGTGTTTGGACGTGCCTTTGACTATCCCCTACTTGGTCTATATTCTTGATTGTAAGAATGATGGTTACACACATTCAATCCATTTCGGATATGGAATAGTGTATATAGTACATATTCATGTAGATATAATACATTGTCGGCTAGCTAACAACACCGCTCAAGTCAAAATTTTGCGGTTTTGACATTTTTATGCCATTGGATAGATCTTTTCACTGCACTTCTGTTCACCAATACAAACATTGCATTTCAACCAATCACAGTTTTAATTTCAGTGTTAGCGATTTCAATTCTGTGGACTTGTGCGGAGTTGATAAAACAGTTTTTTGGTTCTCTTGAAAAGTTAGGAAAATTGATTTACATGTGTTGTTAGCTAGCTGACTATATGTAATTATTTCAGTCATTATAGAAATAATGATGTCAGTTTAATTGGCTAAATGAGCAAATATTTGAAGATGTCAATTGGTAGACAATAATAATATTTTATATCAGGTTTTGTGATCAAAATATTCATTCACATTATATAAAACACTTTCAATGCACCTTTCCTTTAGAGTTAATTTGAATTTATTTGTAATTCCTTGATGTAATTAGGTGATTGTAAATTTTAATGCTTTTTATCATAAAATCATTTGACTGACTGATCCATTAACGGACATCCAAAATTAAAATTACTAAGTCTAGAAACTTGAAATTATGAACAGGTTTCTTTTATAATAACATAAGCATGTGCTTAGAAAGGATTTTGGAAATTTCCACTTTATGGGGGGGAAATGTGAGAGGAACTTTGTATAAAAGACTTTGTTCTTTAAGTTAGAAACATGAAAATTTTAATAACATCTACTGAGCATAAATAAATAATTATGTGTTTCAGGGTTTTTAGATTTTCACATTTCAAGGGGGGAAAATGGAGGGGTGAAAATTTGTATGGGATAATGGTTTTGTTTTAAAACTCAACTCCATGCATGCAAAGCTGCTGGCAACAGCTAGTTAATCATAAATTGTAGTTTTAATCCTAGGTTTCTTCAAAGATCTTCACTCTGTGTATGTACCTAAGGATGCCCATCATGGAGCATGCAGTTGTGAGCATGTTTATTTTTTATTCTTAAAAGAAGAATCAGCCAAGTTTTGACCAAGAAGAATATATTTCTAAAGCAAAGAATATTGCAACATCCTACCTATCTATGATGTAAGGAGCCCATATAATATATATTTGCCTTAAGACACTGTTTTATCTCTTACTATTTATCTTCAAAACAGATTATCTGATGACCATACGGGTTATAGCAATCAATTAATTTGTCCTAGTGAAGCCACTAGGGGGCGCTGCATTCAATGACAGAAATATATAGATAGGTATCATTTTGTAAAGATTCACTTGTCTTGTGAACAGGACTAGCTCATATGAACTTATTTAGTATGGTTTTGATATTGCAGAAAAATGTCCGGAAGAAAAGTTCTCAAGCAAGCAACAGCTGATGAAACACAGCCTGACACACAAGCCTCTGTCAAAGGTGTGGCGATGCCCTCAGTGCGAGATGTCTTTCGAAGCCCTGTGGAGACTGCAACAGCATTTGTTTGCCAAACACTTGGATTATAGGTAAACAATCACCCAACAATCACATCATCATCAGCCCACATCAATCCACTGCTGGACATGAGACCACTGCTGGAGTGGCGCGTATTGGGAGGCCTCTCCCAATACGCGCCACTGAGCCCGGTGTTCGGCTCTTATCACCCACTTACTGCCTGCTGCTTTTCTTAAGTCATCGCTCCACCTAGTCGGGGGGCGCCCCACACTTCGTTTGCCAAACGCGGTCTCCACTCAAGAACTCGTTTACCCCAACGGTTGTCGGTTCTTCGGCATATATGACCAGACCATTGCCATTTCAACTTACTAATTCTCTGAGCTATGTCGATGACTCTTGTTCTCTGTCGGATAATCTCGTTACAGATTTTATCCTTCAGAGAAACCCAGAGCATAGCTCTTTCCATAGCTCGCTGTGCGACCTTGAACTGGTGGATTAGCCCTACTGTGAGTGTCCACATCTCGGCACCGTAGGTCATCACGGGTAGGACGCACTGGTTGAAGACTTTATGAATAGATAAATAAATCAAATACTTTTTGCTGTACTTGTTGTGTCTGGGCGGTGTGGTACCACAGTACACATAGTTCCTCATACCCTCAATATAGGGAATCCTAATGTGGGGTGAGGTCTATGTATGTGACTACTGGGTATTTATATTCATATCATCATCATCAGTCTATATTAGTCCACTGCTGGACATAGGCCTCCCCTAATGAGCGCCATAGCGCTCTGTCTTCAGCTTGCCGCATCCAGCATCAGTCGCGGTCTCCACTCAAGAACGCGTTTACCCCAGCGGTTATCGGTTCTTCGCGAGATATGACCGGCCCACTGCCACTTCAGCTTGCTAATTCGTTGAGCTATGTCGATAACTTTGGTTCTCTGACGGATGTATTCGTTAGGAATGACATCAGTTAAAGTACAAAATTCAAAAATATAAAAAAAATATATAAAACTTTCGGCGATGGGTGGTTTTATCGCTGTAAGCTATTTCTTCCAGACAACCTTGGGATGGACAGAGCTGTGTGAAAGAATGAGACTCTGGTGTTATCACCTAACTGAAATATACATATTAATATTGAACCATGGTACTGTACAATGCATACCCCTCTATCTAAAGTATGAATTATTTTCATTTATATATGTTGTTTACTCCTATTTTAAATAGCTAGTTATTTAATTCATTAAAATGTTCTCTTATTTTGGTAATCTCCTTCGAACGCACTACCGGTTCTCTTCATTACACAAAGGTTAGCTGGAAGAAAATGCTTATTTGCATCAGTTCGCCTATATACTTGTTTTATCTTGTGCAATAAAGCATATTCCCTCTATCTATCTAACGAACCAATGAAGAATTTGAATGCGGAAAAGGGAGTCCTCACACATACATACATTCCCCATCTATCTATCTTATTCATAATCACTGACTTACTTACCTGCGACCTGCGCTAACTTAAACCCTGTCCTTTTCTTACACCAAACAAAAGAACCTCTATCTTTTGTCTCTATCTCTATCTAGACAACGTTTAAGCATGCTGCTAAAGTTGGTGAGTGATTATGAATAAGGGTGCAAGATTTCACAAATACTTGCATATAATGCAAACCTCTTTCTTTGCACCCGGCTGTAATTGAAACTGACAGTCACTGTCGCATTTGAATTAATAGATGCGATAGTTTAGATCACAGTTTTTCAAAGTGGGCGATAACGCCCCCTTGCGGGCGCTGGAGGCCTTCAGGGGGGCGGTAGAAGGCTCTAGAAGACATTGGGGGCGCTAAGGCGGTCTAGAGGGGAAAGCATAGGTTGTTTTGTTTAAAAACTTTGGGGGCGCTAGGTTTTTTTTAATTCTCAAAGTGGGCGGTGGGAAAAATAAGTTTGAGAACCTGTGGTTTAGATGGTTGTTGCCACGAATCAACATTGCGAAAACAATTTTGTTGAAATTTGGAACAGGTATAGTTTGTTACTTATTTACTCAATCATTCCAATAAACTGTTATTAAAAAAATATATGTGAGAAGATAAATCTTAAAATTACAATTATGTTTTCAGGCCACACAAGTGCGACGTGTGTCCAAAAACGTTTCACAAACTGTCAGATCTAGACAAGCACATGGATATTCATGAAGGTAATTAAATTGTGAAATATTTATTAAATAATCATAATTTCACTGTTTGTATATCGATGTTTGCCTTCACTATTTTCTATAGGTTATAAAATGAGCACAAACTTGATAATACTTAATTATTATCATCCGCAGCCTGTAGAAGTCCACTACTGGGCATAGACCTCCCATTTTGTTCATATTTTATTTTATACTATGCTGTGCCACGGCCGTCCTCGACCCGCATCCCACAGCGTCGCATCGCCCGTCCGCGCTATTACTTCTTTCGCTCGGCTTCTAAGTGCCGGTTCTATATTGTCGGTTCTACGAGCTAAATGGCCTGCCCATTCAAAGTCAAAGTCAAAGTCAAAATTCATTTATTCAATAAGGACCACTTTGAAACGTCGGTTTTTATCTAGGTGCCTGTTCCTCCGCGACCAAGCCAGGAAAGAAAGGCAAGAAAACAAGGCTGGTTATTCTTTTTAATGATCCTTTTACAAAACAATAGGTTCGAGTTGGAGCATTTTCACCACTTCAACTTGCATATTCTAAGCTAATAAACATTTTTTGTGTAGAATTGTGAATAAGTACATTCAAAATATAAGTACTGTAAGATGGAAAATAGTTTTCAAACTTGTTTTTTTTTTCGTTACAGTTATTAAGAAATATTTATGTAATATCTGCAAACGGAAGTTCGCAGACAGGTCTAACTTGAAGCGGCACATGCTGACCCATAGTAGTGAGAAGCCATATTCTTGTATAGGATGCGGCCATTGGTTTAAGCAGGTAAAGTTACATTCGTCATCTTCATCTATTTTTCTTTAAGCTTATTTAAGTATCTGGTTTAGAAACTCTTAGTTTTATATCGAAGCTATCTGCTACTCATATTGGGATCAGCGCGCTACTTACCTTCACTATGTCTGCGGCGCTTTATGCTGAGTCCTATCCCAATTTGTAGCTACTTACCTCATCAGCAGTCCAACCATCTTAGTTATATACTTAATGAGTAGTTACAAATAAATGATTTATCTATCTACGAGGTGCATTCAATAAGTACCTAGCCTCATCGCCAGAGGGCGCTGTAGTTTCAAAAGAGTTTTACCACAGTGTAGCAAATTCTTTTTTCAAATTTTCATTCCAATCCCTTCATTTGTTTTAATTTGACAACTTATGGAAGCGAACGTGTCGATCGGTTTTACAAAAATGGAAAAAGAGCAATATCGTTCGGTGATTCGATTCCTATTTTTGGAAGGGAAAACGCGCATCGAAATCAAAGAGCGCTTGAATGATGTGTACGGTGACTCTTCTCCATCGATGGCCACCGTCAAGAATTGGTTCAACGAGTTTGCACGTGGCGGTACGTCGGTTTTTGATGAACCACGTCCAGGTGCACCGAAAACAGCTGCTACGGAGGAAAATATTAAAAAAATCCATGATCTCGTATTGGCAGACCGCCGATTGAAGGTTCGGGAGCTAGCTGAGACTGTAGGCATTTCAGAAGGAACAGTGCATCATATTCTTCACGAGGAACTCGGCATGAGAAAGCTGTCGGCGCGATGGGTGCCGCGTTTACTCACACCGGAAAACAAGCGCAACCGTGAGACCACATCGGAGACGTGTTTGGCGCTGTTTAAGCGGAATCCAGCTGAGTTTTTGCGTCGTTTTGTGACCGTCGATGAAACCTGGATCCACTGGTACACACCAGAGACCAAGGAGCAATCAAAACAATGGATCCAGACCGGGGAACGTGCTCCAAAGAAGGCGAAAACTGTAAAATCGGCCGGAAAAGTTATGGCCACCGTTTTCTGGGATTCACAAGGTGTGATCTACATCGATTATTACCTCGAGAAGGGTAAAACAATTACAGGGCTTTACTATGCCGATTTATTGGGCCGATTCGACGCCGAATTAAAGAAAAAACGACCCCATCTGGCTAAGAAAAAAGTGCTGTTTCACCACGACAACGCACCGGTTCACACGTCTGCCGTTGCCATGGCCAAATTGGTCGAATTACGCTACGAATTGCTGCCCCATCCACCGTATTCTCCAGATTTGGCCCCTTGTGACTTCTTTCTGTTTCCTAATCTGAAAAAATCACTCGCCGGGAATAGATATGGATCAAATGAGGAGGTCATCGCCGCCACGGAGGCCTATTTTGCAGAGTTTGACAAAAACTATTTTTCGGACGGGTTAAAAAAGTTGGAGCATCGCTGGGCTAAGTGTATCGAACTAAAAGGAGACTATGTTGAAAAATAATATGCCACTTTTCCAAAATTTTCGTGTACTTTTTGTAGGCTAAGTATTTATTGAATGACCCTCGTATCTATTTTCAAGCTAAGCAGAAAGCGCTATTCGCTCACTTCGGTCGATTGCCATGCGTTTTTCTTACATTAGTGATGAAACTTTTGATCACAAGTATTACAAAAGCACACATAAATAAAGATAAAGTAAATTATAAAGTACACCCCCGGCCACTTCAAAATCATATATAATTATCTCCATCCAAATGTTGTCTGGAAGAGATCGCGCATTATCTTTATGTGTTACTGTTTATTTTGTTTGTATCTAAAGGTGTACAATAAAGTATTTTCATTCATTCATTCGTTCAATAAATAAATAATGCGGGACATTTTCACACAGCATCATCTAGCCCCAAACTAAGGAGAGCTTGTATTATGGGAACTACACGACTGATATACTGCTGGTATACATTTTTTTTTGTTAATAGATACATATTAAAAATGGAATGTATTTGTGATTTAACCGACACCCAAACCCTTCAAACCGGACCAGTATATCAGTCATGTAGTTCCCATAATACAAGATCTGCTTAGTTTGAGGCTAGATGATGCTGTGTGAAAATGTCCCGCATTATTTATTTATTGAACGAATGAATGAAAATACTTGGTGCTTGCCGGCAGAAATAGCTGTGCTATTACTTTTTTTTTGCGGTTCACCCTACTCTTTAGGTATTATAAAATCTGTCATTCGTCAACAGGAAAATAGATAAGTTATAGTAAACTAGCCTCTGCCCATGGCTTCGCCCGCGTAGCACCCGGATAAGTAGCCTTTGTGTTATTCTGATGTATAAGCCATATTACTGTAAAGTTTCATCAATATCCCTTCAGTAGTTTTTGCGTGAAAGAGTAACAAACATCCATCTTCACAAACTTTCGCATTTATAATAGTAGACATAATAATTTCCATCCTTCTGATTCCATTATAGATAGCTTCAATGAAACGGCACAGCTTAAACTGTCCGTTGGTGCAGAACAACTCGCGGGGCATCAAGAAATCTCACCGGAACAACTACTGCCGAGTGTGTGGACTGACGTTTCAGTACAAGAGCTCTTTACTGGAACACTGTGTCAGGTAATCAGCCAGGCTTACACTCAAAATACCACTTAATACACTCAAAATACCACTTAATACATTCAAAATACCACTTTATACATTCAAAGTTCACTATTACACACTGCCACCATTGTAATATTTGTAATATGTTGATAATTTGTCATGTTGGTAATATCATTTATCGTCACTCAATTGAAAGGCTGGCCTTACCTAGGTATGTGCTAGGTAAAGCCAGCCTTTCAATTGAATGAAATTAATTTAAAATTCATTCAATTCATTTAAAATACACATAATTCCTTTTTAAATAAATTATTCCTGTGATTTCATTGAATTATAATTTATAAGACATTAAATGTCAAAAAACAGACGGGAAAAACCTTCAAATAACAAGATCAACCAATTTTGAAGAGTTCCTTCAGTTTCTCATGGATTCTATCGTCAGAACTGGATTTTGATAAAAGCGGGAATAATCTGAAAGTCCTTTTAAATAAAATAAGAATTTACCAACTAGGTTTGTAACCGAAATAACTTTCACGATATCATCTATTCAGTTGATTGAATCATGTCACCTACATTTTATAAAGTCCCATAAAATACATAATAGCGCCCTTGTCGTGATACAGCATTTTAGCTTTTACTTGGATCTCGGTAACCTTGTAAAGACTTTCATACCGAAATATTGCTCATCCTAGGATGCACTCCAACAATCCCTCGCAGCCCCCACCAGAACCGCCGAAGGAAGACAAATCTCACCAACTACACGTCGACACAAGCCGAACCGTTGACAAGATCGTCGACGACATCCTATCAGCTGAAGACGATTACATGACCATGTCGACGCAAAACGATCTCATAAACAACTACCCTACTGAAGAAAATCAGGATAACCTAATGCAGATTGAACTGTTAAAAGAAATTAATCAAATGCATAACATGCATATACTCGATGATGAACTATATAATGATATAGATTTAGATACCTTCCAAACTATGTGCAATAATATGGACTACGATCGGAACGAGCTGTTCGACCTGAACGACGGCCGAAGCATGGACCATATCATGAACGGAAAGAGTCTTGATCAAGATATTATGAACGCTATAGTTCGCGGTATCGATCAAGGCAAAGAAGAACTTCCAAAAGAATACCTTAACCCGGAAATGAATTCAAAAGTTAACGAGTTCTTGGTGAATCCGCCGATTTCTGTGAACGAATGCTCGACTATCTTCGAAAGTGACGTTGACTTGGAAGCTAGTACAAATCTAGCTGCCAACTTGAATCAGTTAATAGGCGAAAATTCAGTTCAGTATATATCAACGGAACACGACGATACGTTTATCATTAGTCTTAATAGCGAGATTGACGCGGAGCAGTTGACGGATATGCTGAATGTAGGCGTTGAGAAACCTATTCCGAAACCGATCAGAACTGAACCTGATTTCCGGATACAACCTGTAACTAAACCTGTTTTGAGCATAGAACTGAATCCATTGAAAACTGCAGAGGAAACTAAAAGGGAAGAAAAGGTGGAAACAGATAACAGTAAAGCTAAAATGAGAACTAAGTATGTCTGTCTGATATGCAAGAAGATATTTAAAACGAAGCATAATTACATTTCACATAGAGGTGAGTAAAAAAAACTATTTTTACTTAAAATAAAGTAAATAAGGTACTCAGATAATGAATAAAAAATGAATAATGCTGGTCATTTTTAGCCCCAAAGTAAGCAGAGCTTGTGTTATGGGAAGTACGTGACTGATATAGGTACTACTTATATACTTTTTTTTATGTAAATATATACATATTATACATAGAAAACACCGAGACCCGAGACAAATATTTGCAGATACAAACATTTGTCCCGCGGCAAGAATCTAACTCGCAACCTTCTGCGTCTCAGGCGGGCCTTCGCCCACTGCGCCACAGAGGTCGTCAATATAGTTTGGGGCTAAATGATGCTGTGTGAAAAATATTCAGCATTATTTATTTATTTAGTTTATTATTAAATGTCACGTGACTACTGCCAAGAGTCTCTTACAAAGGAAAGCTAAGCGTGAGGTATTTGTATAGATTTGTTTTTTTTTTATTTTCAGCTGTACACGATCCAGACCTGCAGCAGTTTCAGTGCAATGTTTGCTCGGAACGGTTCAGTTACAAATCCACGCTCAACAAGCATATTACTAAAAAGCACACGCCCTCCGTGAAACCTGCACATACCTGTCGCTTATGCCATAAGAACTACAATTCATCTTGGCTGGTAAGTTTTTAGACGCAGACGCACTGCAATCTAATGTAACCTAATATAAAACAATTAAAAAAAACAAGCATATTTTTTAAAGATACATCTAAAGGTGGCATAGGAGCAAAATTGTCAAAAACAAGACCGGGGACGTGTCTGATAAGAATAACTACCGACCCATCTCTTTAGCTACTGTAGTCGCGAAAGTACTTGACAGTGTGCTTAACTCCTGCTTGAACAGGTAAATTAAAAATACATGACGCTCAGTTCGGGTTTCGGACCGAATTGTCAACTGAGTCAGCTTGAAGCATGCTGTCAAGTATTATACGGACAGACAGACCCCAGTCTATGCCTGTTTTCTGGATTTATCTAGGGCTTTCCATCTGGTTTCTTATGATATCTTATAGCGGAAACTAGAGGAAACAGGGTTAACGCCAAAACTGATATCGACCTTTAGGTTTTGGTACCTTTATCAAGAGAACCGAGTAAGGTGGGCGGGGGAGTTTTCGGATGCATATAGATTGGAATGCGGGGTGCGGCAGGGGGGGTTGAGTTCACCCTCAATTTTCAACCTGTATGTGAATGCACTGATTGAGGACTCAGCAGCATGCCTGTGAGTTGTCATGTCGGAGGTGTATGCAGGAACAACCTGACCTAAGCTGATGACATGGTGCTGTTGGCTTCCTCAGTTAGTGCACTCCGAAAGCTACTTGCCGTTTTGAGTCGTATGTGGCCTCACATGGACTTGTATATAATGTAAAAAAGTCGAATTCATGGTCTTCCGGGCGGGTACCAAATGCCCCTCTTTTATTCCTCCTGTTACCCTTTATGGTATTCCCCTTAATAGGGTTTCACAATTTAAATACCTCGGGCATTTGGTAACCGACAACCTACAAGACAACGCCGATATGGAACGGGAACGCAAAGCATTGTCGGTCAGGGCCGATATGCTGGCCCGCAGATTCGCACGATGTACAGACGCTGTCAAAATTACCCCTTTTAAGGCGTACTGTACATCCATTTAGAGTCAAATCAAACCGCTCGCAGTCCGTCCGCGACCAGCCTGCTTAGCAGGAAGACCCAAGACAACAGTTTTGTTTACCGCCGAGAAGACAAAAAATATTTTGCCCCTCTCTTTTGTAGACAAAACGTTGTCTTGGGTGCTCAAGCTAAGCGGGCTAAAGATAGATAGATAAACTCTTCTGCATAACACCATTACTACTGGTACTCGGTGCGTAGATCTTTGATGATACCAAGTAGGGGCTTGTCAGAGGCACGTCCAAACATTTGGCGCATGCCCGTGTATTGCCAATAGTCAGCATTCCATGTGCAAGCTTACTAGACCATTACTATGTATGTCAGGAACAAGATACCTTCACACAGCACTTTTTTGTTGGTACTATACCTGCATATTAAATTGTAACATGAATATAACTGTGTGATGTAATGCATACATAGACGTATAAAATACTAGCCTCTGCTCACGGCTTCGCTCACGTGGTACCCGGATAAAAAGTGGCCTATTTGTTATTCTGATGTATAAGCTATATTACTGTAAAGTTTCATCAAAATCCGTTCAGTAGTTTTAACATCGATCTCAAACTTTCGCGTTTATGATAGTAGTAGGACATACACAGACATTTAACATAGGTACTAATAAGACGTGAATAGTTCTGTTCAAAATATTTTTTTTCTATTCTATTCAATAATGGAGCCGCGTTTTTTACAGCAATTGCTAAAATAAATAATCTCCATATGAATATGTATAACGCCATTTGTGTGAGTTAAAAGAACTATAAAATGACGTCACAGATAATTATTAATAATAATAATGATGAAAAAAAAACCTATCGTACCCATACACGACCTGCGGTTTTTACTAAGCCGTAGACGCATCGTGTTTTAGATATTTATTTATTAATTTCAAGTAGTATTTGGAAGACGTTACGTTTTACTGATTCCAGAAATGAGTATCCAATATTTTGTTAGATTTAAATTTAAAGATATTTATTCTCTTTATTCTCAAAAAATACACAGTCACTTACATGGGAATAGTTATTTAGCTAGTATACAATATACATGAGTAAAATATGTTAACGTTCGGTCTGTCGGTAGTGATTAGTTTTGCACAATTGAAAATATAGGTAGGCACATATTCATACCATACAAATTAGTTACTAAAAATTAACAGTCTTATAAAATTGGCCAATTTTCCTTGTTATGTTTTTATAGCTGAAGCAGCACACGGAGCGTGTCCACGAGTTACTTCAGCCATTCCAATGCGACGTCAAAGAATGCGGGAAGAAATTCTACAGGAGGAATGACCTGGTCACGCATTCCAGGTATTAAAATAATTCAAAGAATTGTGTGCAAATTAGTCCGGCTAAAAAAGAATATTAAATTCACTCGGTTCATAAGTTGACCTTTCTTATTGTCCTGGTGATTTCTGAGTATTATTCTATTGAATTTTACTTTGTGTTGGAGCGTGCGTACAGACCGGAATTCCGATTCTGAATGAAAATTTTGATTTTGATGATTTTTACCGCATATTTGTTCAAAAAAACATACAATATTTTTTATTTCGTTCTTATTTTTGAAAACAAAAGACCTAGCTCCCAAACTATACATAACGCAGAACAGCGATTCATAAAGTGGGTTCCGTGCAAAAGTTACGAAGGTTCCGCGAAATTACATCCATCATTGAATCGTTCAATTATGTTACGAATATTATTTTGAAAATACCACAAAAAAAATATTTCTCATAAAGGTTTTTGTTTTTTTTTTTAATTTGCAATGTTTTTCATTTATTGATGTAAGGTTCCGTAAAATGAAAGCGATTTGTTGAGTGTTCCGTTGCTTTTAAAGTTTAAGAACCGCTGTCGTAGAACATAGATACGTGGTACGGGTCCACGGGGTCCCCCATCGCCCTTCAGGGCAAGAGGTTCACCTTTTGAACTGCGGTGCTTGAATCAGCCTGTGTATTTAAGATTCATTATATCAGTCATGTAGTTCCCATAATACAAGCTTTGCTTAGTTTGGGGTTAGATGATGCCGTGTGAAATATGTCCAGCATTATTTATTTTTATTCAGGATGGTCTGGGCGTTAAGAGGCCAGCCGTACTCACCATTCAATTGTACAAAGTCATAATTGGCAATTGTTTTTTTTTCAGATTCCATACTGGAGAAAGGCCGTTTATTTGCAAGATCTGTGGCAGAGGATTCAAGGCTGTGTCACACCTCGCCAGGCATACAAAACGCGTGAATTGTATAAAAAAGTAAGTGATCAATCTTTCAGCACACTAGTTGCTTCTCAACTCTACGCGAGTGAAGAAAAATAACGATTTTCAAAAGTTAATTTATATATGGATATCCAATGGATATTTATAAATTAGTATTTGATAAAAAATCATACAAATCATACCCTCTTTACTTTTAAGTAACTTAATATTTTTTTATAAACACCCGACAGTAACGTACGTACTCCTGACCCCACAGGATTCCCTGTGCCGTGGGCATCAGGATCTAAGAGCATGTTACACATCGGTGCTACTTAGAAGTCGCTGATATTGCATTAGCCTAATTAGTGCGACTCATTGAAACAACTTAAAAAAAAAACAAATAATTAAAAATATTTTTTCAATCTTAAGAAGCCTGCGTTGGATGAATTGCCCATACAAACGTCATACCATAGTCATTTGTAATTAGAGCTTATTTCCACCATATTATGTTATTATTTACATTCGAATAGTATTTATCTACGTACCTTGCTAACCTTGCTATATATTTTTTCAATATACTTACTTAAAATTAAATTTAAACGAATCGCAGTTTGGATATTTTTACGTCATACATGACATGTTTTCTTATTTGTTTCGTATTAAAAAAAACAATACCTTATACCGTATCGTTTGGTTAGGTACAAAGATTATATTGTCTAGTTACAGAATAACAACACAATGTGAAAAATACAATAAGTTTTCATTCATCTTTTTTGGTATTACGGAACACCACCAAATTTATAAAAAATTCTGAACGGCTAATATTGCTATCGCGCAAGCACGGGCGGGCCTGCATCAATCAAAAAAGAGATAGCTATATTTTGTACGCGCTTCGAATTTAAGTTATGAGCGCTGTACGTCGGATCCTTAAAAATAAAATTTAATTTAAAAAAAAAATATTTGTACTTTTAACATTACAATTAAGAGATTAAGTCTAATGGTCGATGTGAGAAGCAAGAGTGTGGAGGCTCGCGAGGCCGGGCGTCCGGTATCCGGCGACCGCGGGGAGCAGGGAGTTCCACGTCGACGATATACAGCGTCGGCGCCTCGTGCTCGGTTTATTTTAATATTTTTATTTTATTATTCAGTAAATAAAACAGGAAAATAACAGTTATGTAATTGTACAGTTAAATTACAGTACAATTTACATAACATCGAGTTCAGTGGGGCTAGACAATACCTCACGCTTACTTTTCCTTTCACGCTAACGCAAATTTGTCAAGGTAAAACATGGCAGCTGTCACGTGAAATTTCCGCAGCTAATGTCATTCCAATACAATTCAATCTTTCCGCAGGCGTTAACGTCAACAGAAAGTGGTATTTGTCTAGACGCCCTTATCTAGTTCAGTTCCCAGAAACATGTTTACATTGCATGATCAGGCAAGACACAATGTTAAGTACCTACACGTGACAAGAAAAATAAAAACAATATAAGTAGATCAGATTAAAACTTGGGATAAGCAAACAATAGATTCCCCCGGTTGTTTCCATCAGCCGCACTAATTAGGTTAATGCAGCGGTATAGTGCTCAGAGTCTCTCTTAAGGATAGAATTCGTAACGAATACATCCGTCAGAGAACCAAAGTTATCGACATAGCTCAACGAATTAGCAAGCTGAAGTGGCAGTGGGCCGGTCATATCTCGCGAAGAACCGATAAGCGCTGGGGTAAACGCGTTCTTGAGTGGAGACCGCGACTCGGCAAACCTAGTGTAGGACGCCCTCCGGCCAGGTGGGATGACGATCTGCGAAACACTGCAGGCAAAAGCTGAAGACAGGGCGCTATGACGCTCATTAGGGGAGGCCTATGTCCAGCAGTGGACTAAAATAGGCTGATGATGATGATGATGATGATGATGATGAATATCAGCGATTCCTACAACTAGGCTCCTTTTATTTACGCTACTTACTATCAATGTTCTGTTTTACGGTGACACAAAAAATAAAAGTTTATTAACGATATCATTTTATTTTAGTGTCACAAAAGAAACGAATACCAAAAAGAAAACACCTCAAGTCAAAAGAAACGTAAAAAATAAAACCAAGAGAACAAACGATACAAGCTTACTTGTGACAACTGAAGGAACTAATTCCGAGGTACCAAAAAACGGAAACTTGTTTGTGAAACCAATTCATTCTAAAATAGTAAAAAATAAAACCAAGAGGCCCAAAACAGCTAAGACGGCGACGCTTCAGAATTCAAAAACGGAAGGAATTAATTCAGAGATACCAAAGAACGTCAAATTGTTTGTGATACCAACTAATTTAAAAATAAAAGAAAATAAAACCAAGAGGCCCGAAACAGCTAAAACCGTAACACCTCAGAATTCTAAAATAGAAGGAATGAATGCCAAGATACCTAAAAACGGCAGCTTTTTTGAGATACCAACAAATTCAAAAATAGAAGGAAACAAAACCATGAGGCCTATATCTGTTAAAACTGCGGTAGAACAGAATTCGAAAATGGAAGGAATAAATTCCGAGTTACCAAAAAACGGCAGATTTTTTGTGATACCAATGAATTCGAAAAAAGAAGGAAACGAAAGTCAGTGGCCTGTAACTGTTAAAACTGTGGTGCCTCAGAATTCAAAAATAGAAGTAATAAATTCCGAAATACCCGAAAACAGCAGCCTGTTTGTGTTACCAATGAATTCGAAAAAAGAAGAAAATAAAACTGCTGAAACCGCTACGCCTCATAATTCGAAAATAGAAGAAAATAAAACGAAGAGACCTGAAATTTGCTTTCTCAAGTCACAGAATTTGAAAGTAGAACATAAAACCAAAAGTGGCTCTCTTGAAATAGAAAGGCTTAAAACAAAACAGCCTTTACTCGACGGCGGTTTAATTTTAAGACCTCCGATTTTGAAAAATGAAAAAAGTCAAGCCAACTGTCCCAAAATAGTAGGTTTTAAAGCGGATACTTGCCAAAGCAATAGTTTAATCCTAGTGCCTCCGATATTGAATGTTGAAAAACAACAAACTAAGGCATCCAAAGTAGAAGAGAATAAAGCCACGGGACTGAAACAAGCGAATAGATGGCAAAGTAAAAACTTAATCTTAGGACCTCGGATGTTGAATGTTGAAAAAATTCAAGCCAAGAAGCCCAAAATGGAAGAGAATAAAGCCACAAGACCCAAAACAGGAGAGTTCAAAGCCGAAACACCCAAACGTGATAGAACCTTAATTTTGACACCTCATAATTTGAAAGTAACAATGTCCAATTCTAGTTTCAATTCTGTGCAGTATTTTCTAGCGCTGAACTAAAAGACCAAAACAACTTATAAAACCGGCCAAGTGCGAGTCGACTCGTGTACTAAGGGTGCCGAAGCGCGGCGTAGGCTTAGTAATAGAGTCCCGTTTGGCATCCTTGGATACCGAACCCTAAAATTACAAAATGTAGTCTATTAGAAAAATACAGAAGGCACATATTAGTTGTGTCTTTTAGTTTAATTTTAGAGAATGAGGCGCAGAATCGACGCCCGTGTTTGATAAAACTGTACATAATTATCATGAAGATCGTTTGACAATGGAGTCGATTCTCTTGTACACCAACTAAACCTAATTTAAACTGTCGCTCTTCTACGTGTTTATAGTACTGTTTGTATGAAAAACTTAAATCTAACTAATTTGACAGCACCAAAATCAAATGTTTATTTTAGGAACTTAATCTACGTATACATAATATGGGTTTGAGATCTCCTTTTAAGTATGTAGGTACCCGTGGTAGGAGGCCTCGCACTTTAGTAACAATATTTGTTGCTCTCTCTCTTTTTTTACTGTTAGTAAAAGAGAGCGATAGATTAAATTAAGTTTTGTTGGTATACTAGGATTAGTGAAGCCTTGATAATAATATCGTTCGGAAAAGACTACTATTATACCTATATCTGTCGCCAAGCAGACGCTACTAAATGCTACCATTGTTATGTTACAAGGTTAATGTCGGAAATTACGGAACGCGCGAGTGATACCTCTTGTTTGCGCTCCTAAATTTGAATTTGTCGGACCTCCGCGTAACTGGAGATGGTTGGATTTCCACCGCTGGTAATGAACGGAATCGGCCAATCACGAGGGCCGGACTGCGACAACAGCGCCACCACCCGCACAAATCGGAACTTTTAAGAGAACTTCCGTCTTTAAAAAACCGAACGGCGGCGGCGGTCATCTTGCGCGAGCGCAATCCTTGAACTTAATAAATCAGCGACATTATTGTACTGTGACTGTGATTGTGGTGCGGGTTCAATACCAGACGTGTCGGGCGGTCAAAAGGAAATTCCGTGCGTTTGGAATCAGGCGGCAGATCCAGCAATTCAAAGGTACGTGGAGTGTGCTACCATTTCAGTTTTGTAGCGCAAACAGGCTTATCCCTGTATGTTCTCCTGAACACCTCTGGTATTGCAAGCGTCTATACAATAGGCTACAGTAACCGCTTACCAACAGATGCGACTATATACCATAGACTACAGTAACCGCTTACCAACAGGTGCGACTATACATCGATATTTTTTGATCAGTTTAAAGCCGGCGCCCACTTAATCTATATCTGTAACCTTACTCAAAAAATATAGTTAATCAAAAAACTTTTTTTTTGGATTTAACAATAACACGAAACATAGTCGATATTTTGAGCACCGATAGTAGTGGCTATTCGCTTGGTGGCTCAGCTGTTTGGTCGCGGGGTCACTGTCCGCCCGCTCCGCCGCGCCGTCAGTCTACAAGGTCGTTGCGCTCTGCCGCCCCTTCCAAGTGTTCAGCTCATTTTTGATAATTATTTTCGATATTCAGTTCCGTATGAAATACTAATTAAATTCGAAAACTAAACCAACGATACAAACACGTTGAAGTAATAAAAAACGTGGGCGCCGGCTTTAAACTGACCAAAAAATATCGTTGTGTACCATAGACTACAGTAACCGCTTACCAACAGGTGCGACTATATACCATAGGCTACGGTAACCGCTTACCAACAAGTGCGACTATATATTTGTCACTTTAGTTGTATAAAAAAAATACACTAGACATCGTCCCCCTTGATACACTACGGTTAAAAAGACAATGTGTTATAATATAGTGTAGGTGTTTTTGAAGTATATTCATTGAAGTGATAGCGCAGCGCCTCTGGACGGGTTATTCCAGTTGTCCCCGTTAATCGGCCCTATCGGAGGACAACGGGTTTTTTCTCTTCCCCCGGTGGGGCACAGGGGGTTTTTTTCCATTTTCTCCCGATTCACACTTGCCAACTTAACCTGGACCTGGATGCATTCGAATCCAACTGGCAAGACAGAGGTGGCAATAGACCGAGTGACGTGGAAGAAAAAAGGGAAGACCTTTTTGTCCAGCAGTGGGAAATTACAGGTTACTAAATAATGAAAATATTATAAACGCGAAAGTTTGTGAGGATGGATGTTTGTTACTCTTTCACGCAAAACTTACTGAACGGATTTTGATGAAACTTTACAGTAATATAGCTTACACATCAGAATAACACATAGGCTATTTTTTATCCGGGTACCACGCGGGCGAAGGCGTGGGCAGAAGCTAGTAATAAAAATAAAGATAAGACCACCCATTGTACCTTCTGAAGAATAAGATTTTGTTTATTATGTTATTTGTTTAAGGTGTACAAAAAAGTATTTTCATTCATTCATTTAAAACTAAAGTTAAATCTTGTCATTCAATTAGTTTCCTGGCTGAGCAATATTAAATACACCTATTCATTTTTGTAATTTAAGTCAATATTCATACTTCATACACCTGTACATACTTGTATAATTATTAAGGATTAGGCCCTATTTCACCACGTTCAGTAGCAATTATCTTTAATTAACTTTAAAGTTAACTTTACTGTTTCAAATCTACTAACAAATCAGTATCACTGTCGTAACTTAGTAAAAAAATAATATAATCCTTCATGATCTATCATAAAACTTACCAGTACTTTGTGAAAAAGGCCCTTTGTTAGTGAAAAGCTTTGTTTGTATAAAAAAATTTTTTATTTATTAAATTATTATAATCGTGATCTTAGTCAAATATAAAACTTTTAATGCAATAAATGTTTTTAATTTACAAAATACCTAACTTGTTAAAATACCGGCGCAAGTTCACCAACACAATAACGGATGGTTAAGTCCTAATCAAAGCTTTTTGTCACATGTTTTTATAAGAATCAGACATCATGGAAGTGATCGCTATTAGCTTTAAGACCGCCCATTTTACTCCTGCGATTAAGATTTGCTTTGTTTGCATTATTTAGAATACATTATGACATCATTACAGGTTTTTTTTTTAAATAGTGTTACTATCATAATCAATGGTTTGACTTGACCATCCGTTTATTTTGTTGGTGAGCTCAAGCCTAAACACAGATTACGAGTCTGGAGGCAACCGCCACTACCGCCCATGGCGGGCAATCTTTGAACTAAAACATGTATAATCCTTTTTAAGAACCCAGACGTTCAACAGCCATCCTTGATACGAAGAATTATTTCAAGGTTAACCACTGATTGCTTTCATTAATGAGATTGGTTGAAATTTTTGACGTATAAAATTACATAATTGGAATTTGGATTATTTATTACTAGCACGGCCGCCCTCGGCCCCCAGCCCACCGCGTCGCATCACCCGCCCGCACTTGATGGAGAACATCATACGCGGGCAGCGGCCGCGGAAGTGAGGGGCAGAGGGGGCCAAATGCCCCTTCGTAAAATTAAATAGGTATCCGCCTACCAAGCCAGGGCTGGAGATTGAAGGGGCTTCCGCGGTCCCTTTACGCGGGGTTTACGCGTGAGACACGAGTGGCGAGGCGAATGACGAATGTTGAGCAGCTACTTATTATCGGTGTAGTAGGATTCACACCGGCAAAGATGACCTACGATCATTTGCGAGTGTGTTTTAAAAGTCTTCCGTCTCTCTGATTGTCATATTCTGCATGAATGATTCCAAGCTACTCGGGCTGTTCTGTAGGCTTTCGAATGAGTAATGGTTCGTTTCGAGCTGAAATAATTATTATCGTTAAGTCAAGGTTAATGAATTTATGAATTTATTTTCAATGAAATCACAGATAAAAAAAAATGCAGGACACTTATTCACACAGTAAGCAAAAAGTAAGAAATAAGAATTTAGCCCAAAGTGTTATGGGAACTACATGACTGATAACCTACTTAAATACTTTTTTTGCAAATACATATGTACATATTATACATAGAAATATACCGGGTGTTATAAGGCTACTCCCGAAAACTTCAGGGGAAATACTAAAGTTGAATACCTACTTGGCTGAAATGTATGGAACAGCAGATTTTTTTTCGAGTTCACAGTATTGGGTTCCATAGCAAAAGTTGTTCGTATTAATGAGTACTTTCACCTCCCGAAGTATTCGGGAATAGTCTTATTACACCCTGTATAATATTATAATACGGCGGGAATCAAACCCGCAACCTTTTGCGTCTCAGGAGGCCCTTCGCCCACAGCGCCACAAAGGTTGTCAGACAATATACATACAGATATTCAAAAACTATCATGTTTTTTTATTCATATTGGACAACGGTAATTTCCACGTAACGTACTATCGCTGAAGGCACCGACAAAGTTTCGACTCATTGAGAGTCTTCATCGGGGTAAGTGATGAAGACTCTCAATGGGTCGCGTCGCGTCGTGCACTGCGCGCTGCCGCTCGTTGTGCGCGGTTAGTCAGTGCCTTCACCGGTACATGGAAATTCTGATCACCGGGATCGTGAAAAAAGTTAACTATATGTAGTTTACGAAAAAGTCAACTTTATGTAGTTTACGAAAAAGTAAACTTTATGTAGTTTACAAAAAAGTAAACTTTATGTAGTTTACATAAGTAAATTGAACTGACATCGTCGAAAAACTATGAAGGTTGTTGAAAAACAGAAGAAAACTTGTCGGGGAAGTACTACCACCGTACCTGTCTGCCGCCAAGCAGTAATGCTCGCATTGCTGTGTTCCGCTTTGAAGAGTATGAGTGCTGGTGAAATTACAGGGACATGAGACTTTTCCGGTTATGTCTCAGGGTCGGCAATGCGCCAGTGATACCTTATGTGTTACAATCGTCCATAAGTTACGATGACCGCTTACCAAACTTCAGTTGAAAAAAAACTTGGATACTTACAAACTTGAGCACCCATTTAGATAAGTGTTCTGTGTAAGCGGGGTTCTGGAAACGTCCGTCGATCAACAGCACGGCGCCCCAATCGTTCTTGTGTCGTACGCAGCGGCCCACCGCTTGATTAAGCGCCCTAGAAATATACTCTTGAAACTTCGAGGGTTTTAATAATAGTAATTATAATGCATCATGCATGGAAATAATGGAAGAGATAGGCTAAAGAAAAGATTGAGATTATGTGAAAGATGACATGGTTAAGAAAGGAGCGAGTACTGAGATGACGGCTGATAGAGGAGAGAGGAGAAGAAAACATGTTGTGCCGACCCCACGTAATGTGTGATAAGGACAAGAAAATATATAAATAAATATATTACTGGACATTTTTCACACAGCATCAACTAGCCCCAAACTAAGCAGAGCTTGTATTATGGGAACTACATGACTGATATACTACTTATATACTTTTTTTTTTGTAAATACATACATATCATACATAGAAAAACACCCAGACCCGAGACAAATATTTGCAGATCTTACAAACATTTGTCCCGTGACAGGAATCGAACCCGCAACCTTCTGCATCTCAGGCGGACCTTCGCCCACTGCGCCACAGAAGACGTAGAAGAAGAGAAGATGATTTAATGATTATTTCAGGCAACGCAGTATGCAGTATTAACCAGTGTGTCTGCAGTCAAATTTTCTAGAGTAATCTATACCCAACAGGATGCAGAAATTCGTCACTACCTTTTTAGACAGCCCTACTACAAGCAATAAAAAAAAATATTGGCCTCGATTCTGTAGTACACTGACTAAACTAAATTAAAACTATCGCTCTCTTTTACTGATAGTGTACGCAAGAAAGAGATAGCTACAATTTTAGTGCCGTGTGCTGCTGACAAATCAGTTTACGTGCCGCTTTTCTTCGTGTTTATAGTCAGCATGTTTTAATCTCATGACTAAATTTGTATGGAAAACTTAAATCTGACTAATTTGACAGCACTAAAATTGTAGCTATCTCTTTCTTGCTTGCACTATCAGTAAAAGAGAGGACAGTTTAAATGTAGTTTAGTTAGTGTACTACAGAATCGTGGCCATTGTATCAGACATGTAGTGTGAGTGTGAAATAGTCCAGTATTTTTTTTTAATGATTTATTTATTTATTATTACAATCAGCCCTTATAACATACCAATCGCGGTATATAAGTCGGCTGAGAGGTGCGGGTTCAATTCCCGATTCAGGACAAAAATTTGACTGTAGACACACTGGTTAATACTGCATACTACGTTGCCTAAAATAATCATTATAATCATCATCTTATTATTTTTTTATATACATACATATACATATAATGCTTACCTATATGCCTGAACTTTGAGCCAATCTTGCCCCGTTAGCAGCTTCCTCTGTTTTGAGTATTTATCATTGTAGTCCATTTTCGCTTTCACAGCCATGTCAAACATATTCGGGAACGGTACTCCTATCTATAAAAAAATAAAGAACCGAATTTAAATCTCAAGTTTGGGTGATAAATAAAACAGTTTTCAAGTACCGCACTATTGTGCATGACGCTACGCGAAGCGAGAGCGTCGCGATCACTCACCCTGATGAAGACTCTCGGAATGAGTCGAAACTTAGTCGGTGCCTTCACCGATAGTGCGGTTCGTGAAAATTCCCGTTTTTACAATATGAAAGTATTTTCATCATTCATTCACCCTTTCTGTTTGCGTCAGGGGTTAAAAAAGAGTAGTCCACTCTCTTGCCACATCCTATTGGCATACTTACGGTGATGACCGCCCTAGCCTGATGATCCTTGAAGTCCATGCCCTCTGACACTTTCCCTCTGTATACTGCGAAGAGCAGAGCACCCTGATCCGTCGCTACGTATTTGTAGTAATCCTGTAAATAACACCAGTCACATAATAATAATAATATAAGCCCTTTATTTCAGATAAATTATACTAAATACAATATTTTAAATGACATCGGCATTATCTGTTTGCTCTTTTTTTAGCAAAGGCCTCCTCCAACCTCTTAAATTCCTCTCTATCTCTCGATTTCCTTGTCCATGATTTTCCTGCAATGTTCTTTAGCTCGTCCTCCCACCTTTTGAACTGTCTCCCCCTTTTCCGTTAATTGTATTTTGGGAACCAGTTCATCAAAGTTTTACTCCATTTCTCCTTCCCCTTACTGTATGTCCTGGTCATCTCCATTTTAGTTCTTTTACTTTAAGAAGTCACATACATAGTCCGGATTGAATAGTCATTAAGTAGTCCACGCCTTACACAATATATAAAGTATGGGGGTGTATTTTATAATTTGTGTAAGGCGTGGACTACGACTTTCTAATCACATAGAATCCTCTCTATCAAAAGGTCTGCGTACGGTTTATGCAAATCGCACAAAATACCTACATGTTCTCGCATTCTACTATGAACCTTATGGGATTGTGAGGTACACACTCTACATTCTGGAAGAGATTTTAAGCTATAAGATCGCCCATCTTACCTCTAACATATGTTATTGTTTATTTTGATTATCTCATAAGGTACATATCCGTCGGCTAGCTAACAACACCGCTCAAGTCGAAATTTTGCGGTTTTGACATTTTTATGCCATTGGATAGATCTTTTCACTGCGCTTCTGTTCACCAATACAAACATTGCATTTCAACCAATCACAGTTTTAATTTCAGCGTTAGCGATTTCATTTCTGTGGACTTGTGCGGAGTTGATAAAACAGTTTTTTGGTTCTCCTGAAAAGTTAGGATAATCGATTTACGCGGTGTTGTTAGCTAGCTGACGATATATATAACAAGATGTTTTAATTCATTATTGTTTATTAACCATTAATATTTTGGCTTGACTTTTTTTTATTTGTCTAGTGTTCTTTAGTAAGTTATTATCATTATCCATTAAGTTATGCTATCCTATTATTAATATAACACAAATTTACAGAAGGTTACCGCTATGAAGATGCTGACCTTGGTAACTTATTTATCAAACTGAATAAAGTAAAAAGTATAGATGAGAACAAAATATAACCAGCTAAAAAAAGGAAAATGATAAAGCATACCTCCATAATGTCGTTATGATCTTTTACATTCCTGCTTTCTTGGAACACGTGTTTTTGAACGCATAACTGTTGCCAAACTCCTGTTACTTGCCACCTGCAAATTTAGTTTTCTGTTAAAGGCCCGTGCGAACTGGTACGGTGGAGATCAATAGCAAATGCTACTGATCTTCATACAAATGTATGGAGGTTACCTTTCTACGAGTTTGTTCCACAGTGCATACAACGGGATTACCTTCCTACGAGTTTGTTCAGCAGTGCATACAACGAGATTACCTTTCTACGAGTTTGTTCAGCAGTGCATACAACGAGATTACCTTTCTACGAGTTTGTTCAGCAGTGCATATGACGGGATTACCTTCCTACGAGTTTGTTCAGCAGTGCATACAACGGGATTACCTTTCTACGAGTTTTTTTAACAGTGCATACAACGAGATTACCTTTCTACGAGTTTGTTCAGCAATGCATAGTGACGAGATTACCTTTCTACGAGTTTGTTCAGCAGTGCATACAACGGGATTAACTTTCTACGAGTTTGTTCAGCGGTGCATACAACGAGATTACCTTTCTACGAGTTTGTTCAGCAGTGCATATGACGGGATTACCTTTCTACGAGTTTGTTCAGCAGTGCATACAACGGGATTACCTTCCTACGAGTTTGTTCAGCAGTGCATACAACGGGATTACCTTTCTACGAGTTTTTTTAACAGTGCATACAACGAGATTACCTTTCTACGAGTTTGTTCAGCAATGCATAGTGACGAGATTACCTTTCTACGAGTTTGTTCAGCAGTGCATACAACGGGATTAACTTTCTACGAGTTTGTTCAGCGGTGCATACAACGAGATTACCTTTCTACGAGTTTGTTCAGCAGTGCATACAACGGGATTACCTTCCTACGAGTTTGTTCAGCAGTGCATACAACGGGATTACCTTCCTACGAGTTTGTTCAGCAGTGCATACAACGGGATTACCTTTCTACGAGTTTTTTTAACAGTGCATACAACGAGATTACCTTTCTACGAGTTTGTTCAGCAGTGCATATGACGGGATTACCTTTCTACGAGTTTGTTCAGCAGTGCATACAACGAGATTACCTTTCTACGAGTTTGTTCAGCAGTGCATATGACGAGATTACCTTTCTACGAGTTTGTTCAGCAGTGCATATGACGGGATTACCTTTCTACGAGCTTTTTTAACAGTGCATACAACGAGATTACCTTCCTACGAGTTTGTTCAGCAATGCATAGTGACGAGATTACCTTTCTACGAGTTTGTTCAGCAGTGCATACAACGGGATTAACTTTCTACGAGTTTGTTCAGCGGTGCATACAACGAGATTACCTTTCTACGAGTTTGTTCAGCAGTGCATACAACGGGATTACCTTCCTACGAGTTTGTTCAGCAGTGCATACAACGGGATTACCTTCCTACGAGTTTGTTCAGCAGTGCATACAACGGGATTACCTTTCTACGAGTTTTTTTAACAGTGCATACAACGAGATTACCTTTCTACGAGTTTGTTCAACAGTGCATATGACGGGATTACCTTTCTACGAGTTTGTTCAGCAGTGCATACAACGGGATTAACTTTCTACGAGTTTGTTCAGCGGTGCATACAACGAGATTACCTTTCTACGAGTTTGTTCAGCAGTGCATACAACGGGATTACCTTCCTACGAGTTTGTTCAGCAGTGCATACAACGGGATTACCTTCCTACGAGTTTGTTCAGCAGTGCATACAACGGGATTACCTTCCTACGAGTTTGTTCAGCAGTGCATACAACGGGATTACCTTCCTACGAATTTGTTCAGCAGTGCATACAACGGGATTACCTTTCTACGAGTTTGTTCAGCAGTGCATACAAAGGGATTACCTTTCTACGAGTTTGTTCAGCAGTGCATATGACGGGATTACCTTTCTACGAGTTTTTTTAACAGTGCATACAACGAGATTACCTTTCTACGAGTTTGTTCAGCAGTGCATATGACGGGATTACCTTCCTACGAGTTTGTTCAGCAGTGCATACAACGGGATTACCTTTCTACGAGTTTTTTTAACAGTGCATACAACGAGATTACCTTTCTACGAGTTTGTTCAGCAGTGCATATGACGGGATTACCTTTCTACGAGTTTGTTCAGCAGTGCATATGACGGGATTACCTTTCTACGAGTTTGTTCAGCAGTGCATATGACAAGATTACCTTTCTACGAATTTGTTCAGCAGTGCATACAACGGGATTCCCTTCCTACGAGTTTGTTCAGCAGTGCATACAACGGGATTACCTTTCTACGAGATTGTTCAGCAGTGCATACAACGGGATTAACTTTCTACGAGTTTGTTCAGCAATGCATAGTGACGAGATTACCTTTCTACGAGTTTGTTCAGCAGTGCATACAACGGGATTACCTTCCTACGAGTTTGTTCAGCAGTGCATACAACGGGATTACCTTTCTACGAGATTGTTCAGCAGTGCATACAACGGGATTAACTTTCTACGAGTTTGTTCAGCGGTGCATACAACGAGATTACCTCTCTACGAGTTTGTTCAGCAATGCATAGTGACGAGATTACCTTTCTACGAGTTTGTTCAGCAGTGCATACAACGGGATTACCTTCCTACGAGTTTTTTGAACAGTGCATACAACGAGATTACCTTTCTACGAGTTTGTTCAGCAGTGCATACAACGAGATTACCTTTCTACGAGTTTGTTCAGCAGTGCATACAACGAGATTACCTTTCTACGAGTTTTTCAGCAGTGCATACAACGAGATTACCTTTCTACGAGTTTGTTTAGCAGTGCATATGATGGGACAAAGCACAGAACGCCATTGGGCGTGACTCTGCACGCCCATAGTATAGCCTGACCCAGCGTGTCTTGCGTTTCCGTCATATTCGTGTCTTTGCTCTTGCATTCTAGTGACGTGCCATCGGGGTGTGTCACTAGCGTGCCAATCCATACCTGAAACAAGTTAATGATAAAAAAAAACGCTTTACGGCCAAATTCTGCAACGCTACTCGAGATTTAATTAGAGCTGGAAAGGAATGCCGCTATGCAATGTAGAAAGCCGTGATTTTCTAACTGTTTTTAAGTCGCGATTAAACATTGAGTACTGTTTGCCACTGATATGTAATGCCACGACGAACGGATTTTACCTCCACACACCTCCAATACGATCCCACCAAACGAGCACCCGTCCAACAAACTTACATTATGTATTTGGAGTATTTAAGTTAGTAACAAAATATTAAGTATTTTAGTTAAGATTGTTTTAAAATCTTCATAAGTAAGGGTGTTAAGTAGGTAGCGCGACTATACCTACCTAGATTTAATTGTTTCATTATTTTCTTTTTGTTTGTTACCATGTTAGGTTGTCGCGTCCCATCCGCGCACGCCATTGGTCAGTAGCCTACTAGGGCGGGGGGAAACCGCTGTAGCGGCGCGGGTGCGACGCGTGCATAGAAATTGTTTTGAATTCTCGAGTAGTTGCCGACTTGCGCTTGACTTGGCGAGTCGTGTATTTTTGTTGTTTTAGTTCCTAAGTTTTTGAATTATACAAACGTATTTTGCTTAAAAGTGGATTTTACTTCCAACAAGAGAAACCCTACACCTACTAGGCTACAAAAGGCCTTAGTCTCTATCTTAGCTTAGTTAAATAAATAAAGAGCCAACAGACACATACATATACCTGCCTCCACACTATAATCCCCTGTGTCGTGAGTATCAGGAATTACCAGTACCGTGGTACACCCAGACCCAGAACAAACAATTCTAGCAATGTAAGTAGGTATGTATCATCCATGTAGATGTGTGTCACACATACAGACGGACGGCGTAAGTGAGTAATTTTGGCACTCTTTGTTTTTGGGCACAGAACATAGGTAGGTTATCTTAGGTTTTTTTTTAATATGTAGTTTATTCAAATATAGTGGTATTTAAAGTATAATTATATTTAGTTTCTTCTTTCCTGACTTTTTCACCTACCAACTTTCACTCCTTTTTAGGGTTAAGCTCGCCTTTTTACATGTCACACCTAATATTTTGTTTTATATTTCTGTGTACTATAAAAGATTATAAGAGAATCTGCAACATTATAATAACATTTTTCTCACCCGGTCAGGCGGTATGACGTGGCTGGGACTTATCCTGAACGGAAACTCTGTATCCAGCTCTGAGTGCAGGCTTATCAGCGGCGTGAGAGTGCCGGAAGCCAGGATAATGCATCTGGATGTCTTCAGACCCTCGAACACCACCGCAGGGTTCATGCAGTAAAGACGCAGCTCCATGCTCTCATTCACTATAGACTGAAAAGAGTTTTTTTGTTTCATTATCCAACTACTATTATAAACGCGAAAGTTTTTGAGGATGGATGTTTGTTACTCTTTCACGCAAAAACTAATGATTAGATTTTGATGAAACTTTACAGTAATATAGCTTATATATCAGAATAACACATAGGCTACTTTTTATCCGGGTACCACGCGGGCGAAGCCGTGGACAGAGGCTAGTAAATAAATAAATAAATAATGCTGGACAATTTCATTTTTCCCAAACTAAGCAGAGCTTGTGTAATAGGAACTACATGACTGATATACTACTTATATAGTTTTTTTTTGTAAATACATATATAAATAGTATACATAGAAAACAGCCAAACCCGAAATAATTACAAACCATACAAACATTTGTCATAAATGGTATAAGATTTAAATTTCACTTACATGAAGAAAGTAATCCGGAGGTGGGTTAGAACCCGGTTATGCGCCAATGGATTTTTCCAGTCGAAAAATGTATGTGTGTTATTAGCAAGTGCTCAAAACGGTGATGGAAACATCGTGAGAAAACTGGCATGCCCTGGCATAACAAATACCCAGGGCGTCTAGACAAATACCTCACGGTAAGTTTTCCTTTCACGCGTTAAAGGCGTCAGGCTTGCCAGCAGTCACGTGACATCTCGAAAGCTAAGCCATACAATTCAATTTTTCAGCAGGCTTTAACGTCAACAGAAAGTGGTATATGTCTAGACACCCTGATGACCCCTTAGACAACAACTAACTTCTGTTGGCGCTAACGCCTGCGAGTATCTGCGAGTCTAGACACCCTGTCCCTTTACAAATTTACGTTAGCGTGAAAGGAAAACTAAGCGTAAGATATTTGTCTAGACCCTTGTACATGCTGATTTAGGCGCAAACTAATCTATGGATAACTACTCAAATGACGTGCTACATAAAAAACTTACTTCATTTATTAAATCCTCATTTATTAATGAGAGTGTGAAAAATGTTAGTACAACTGTTTCATAATCACTCGCTAAATTAGCAAGTCGCTAGATCTAGCCCTGTCCTTTTCTTACACTAAACAAAGGATAGAGGCTGGCAAATTTTAGGACGCTGCTAAAGTGATTATAAAACAGAGGGTAAGATTCGACTCAACAGTCCATGGTAGCATATGATGTCGATTTAAAATACTATAGACAGTCCACGGTAGCATATATGTTTTTTTTTCTGACAACTGTATTTTTTTTGTTTGTGTTTTGAGATGCTGTACCACCCGCTTTCGTTTTCGGTAGTCGTCTTTTTACTCCCCGTATAGCCACATACTCTGACCAAATTGGAGACATTCTAGAGAAAGGCCAGGGGCCTAACCACAAAGTCTTATTGCGATTAATTCAGGCAAATATGTCAAATCCCGCTATGCGAATGACAAACCTTTTATAACGCCATAGCGTCTTCAATCGCTAAGCAGAAAGTAACATCTTTGCCTGAACTGAATCGCTATAAGACCTCATGGTTAGGCCCCAGGTCAGAAGTACACTAAACCGTGGAGCTTGTATGAATAATTTGATGAGGATGAATGAAGCGAAAGAGGTATGCCAGGATCATAGCAAGTGGAAATCCTTGGTCTCTGCCTACCCCTCCGGGAAACAGGCGTGACTATATTTATGTATGTATATAGCCACCCGTACACCCATTTTTTATTTACCTACCATCAATGGAATTAGTAAACTTCACAGATTACTCATTCTGTACTTTTAAAAATGAATATTTGCAAGAAAGCAAAGGTTTTAAACGTAGCATAATTTATTCTACTTAGAGAGACCTATAATTGGCTGTATAACTTCAATAACTTAAGTAATTTTGTGTATACTAAGTGTTTCAATAAAACAAAATAAAATAAAAATATAAACATACAGACAAAAGACACATGCATAGTGCAAACAAACATCGTTTGCACACAGCGGCCTCGGAAGTGGCAGAGGGGGCCGAATGCCCCCCATTAAAATCACATAGGTACCCGCCTACCAACCCAGAGCTGGAGATTGAAGGGGACGAAGATTGACCAACTAAAATTTTCCCCCTTTCCCCCCGTCACGGAGTACTTCTGCGGTCCCTGTTTGTACAGGTAACATACAGGCTCCTAGGCGTCGCTGGTAAAAACATCACGTAATCTCTAGCACATAATACCTTCTTAAACTGAGAGTTTCTCCATCTGTTGCCATCGCCCGCAACCGTTCGGACCAACGCAGGTTTGAAATCGTCCATATACTTGCAGTCATGGCGGAACAGGTAACCTAGGTACAAAATCACAATAAAAACATATCAGCTGAAAAGCAGTAATGCTAGCATTGGTGTGTTCCAGTTTGAAGAGTGCCGGTGAAATTACAGACACAATATAATAATAATAATTTTATTAATTACTATATATTACACATATATTTTCCACACAACATCATCTAGCCCCAAAGTAAGCTTGTGTTATGAGAACTACATGACTGATATACAACTTATGTTTTAAATACATAAGATTATATTGATCATCATCATCATCATCATCAGCCTATATTAGTCCACTGCTGGACATAGGCCTCCCCTAATGAGCGCCATAGCGCCCTGTCTTCAGCTTCTGTCTGCAGTGTTTCGCAGATCGTCACCCCACCTGGCCGGAGGGCGTCCTACACTAGGTTTGCCGAGTCGCGGTCTCATCTCAAGAACACGTTTACCCCAGCGGTTATCGGTTCTTCGCGAGATATGACCGGCCCACTGCCACTTCAGCTTGCTAATTCGTTGATCTATGTCGATAACTTTGGTTCTCTGACGGATGTATTCGTTACGAATCCTATCCTTCAGAGAGACTCCGAGCATAGCTCTTTCCATAGCTCGCTGAGCGACTTTGAACTGGTGGACCAGCCCGTGAGTGTCCACGTCTCAGCTCCGTAGGTCATGACGGGTAGGACGCACTGATTGAAAACTTTCGTTTTCAAGCATTGCGGTATGGATGATATTGATTATATATTATTGTTTTGTGTTAGAAAAGGACAGGGTTAGAGTTAGCGATTTGCTAAGTTAGAGAGTGATTTTAAAACAGAGGATAAATTCGATGCGATACTCATACATGTAATACATACATATTATACATAGAAAACAGCCAGACCCGAGACAAATATTGACACATAAGACGATTGGACCGTTATGTCTTAGGGTCGACAACACGCGAGTTATACCTCTGGGATTGCAAGCGTCCGTATACATAGGCGTCATAGAACCTACCCTCTGTTTCATAATTACTCGCTAACTTTAGCAGTTTGCTAAAGGTTATCAGATTCATATTCAGATTCATTTATTTGCGAAACATAGGTTAAAGTGTGTGGTTAAAAATAAAGTAGGTACAGCCATGGTAAGCTCACAAGCATGCAAAATTAATAAATGTCAGATAATTTCAGAAATTATACAAAAATACGAAAATTATTTAACATGTCATGCAATAAAAAAATACACTCTCATGCTACGCAGAAGGATTTAAAAAGTGAAGTATTTTTTTTAACCTGTTAGGCCTCATTACTTTGTTGAATGTTAGAAAAGGACAGGGTAGTTAGCGACTTACTAAGTTATAAGTTAGTGAGTGATTATGAAGAGGGTATGTGTAGATTACTACATAACTTATACATGTACTAAAAATTTGTACACTGATGTTGCGCAGGAGGATTTAAAAAGTGAAGTATTTTTTTCTTATCCTGTTAGGCCTCATTCCTTTGTTTAGTGTTAGAAAAAGACAGCATTAGAGTTAGCGACTTGCTAAGTTATAAGTTAGTGAGTGATTATGAAACAGAGGGTATGTGTAGATTACTACATAACTTATACATGTACTAAAAATTTGTACACTGATGTTGCGCAGGAGGATTTAAAAAGTGAAGTATTTTTTTCTTATCCTGTTAGGCCTCATTCCTTTGTTTAGTGTTAGAAAAAGACAGCATTAGAGTTAGCGACTTGCTAAGTTATAAGTTAGTGAGTGATTATGAAACAGAGGGTATGTGTAGATTACTACATAACTTATACATGTACTAAAAATTTGTACACTGATGTTGCGCAGGAGGATTTAAAAAGTGAAGTATTTTTTTCTTATCCTGTTAGGCCTCATTCCTTTGTTTAGTGTTAGAAAAAGACAGCATTAGAGTTAGCGACTTGCTAAGTTAGCGAGTGATTATGAAACAGAGTGTAGGTTCGATGCGATACTATAACTAGGAGGGTGACTCACTATAACTAGGAGGGTGACTCACTATAACTAGGTTGGTGACTCACTATAACTAGGAGGGTGACTCACTATAACTAGGTTGGTGACTCACTATAACTAGGAGGGTGATTCACTATAACTAGGTTGGTGACTCACTATAACTAGGTTGGTGACTGCGCCACAGTTTTTATAACTATTGCAGTTACCATCGTTTTCTTGTTTACATGTTTAAGATTATTTATTTCTCATAAGAATAAATTCACTTTCGTAAGAACACAAAAGTTCACTTTTGTGAACTTGAAAACTGAAAAACAAATGTTTTTATTGAGTTTCCAAAAGATACTCATAATTTTAACAATGATATATCTCCTTTTATTTAAAAAATACTTGTCATAGGAAACTTCGCTCTTGCATAGGTCTATTTTGTAAGGCAATGAAACTTTTTCACACTTGATCTGATGTGATGTGATGTGTGTTTGAAGTGTAGTGTAAATTGTGGGTATGAATTTTATAAAATTATTTTTCTTATTAATAAAGAAAAGATAGGTAGGTACGAATGCCAACAACTTCGGTAGTTAGTAAGAACTTGCATACAGTGTGGGTAGTATGAGATTAATGTTCGTTCAAGCACTTGCTTACTTATCGAGCTAAGTAGGTACACGTAGTAAGCAGTATAAAAGTTTGGCTGCTTCTATTACAAACGCGAAAGTTTGTGAGGATGGATGTTTGTTACTCTTTCACGCAAAAAATACTGAATGGTTTTTTTTTAACACAGCATCATCTAGCCCCAAACTAAGCAGAGCTTGTATTATGGGAACTACATGACTGATATACTACTTATATACTTTTTTTTGTAAATACATACATATTATGCATAGAAAACACCCAGACACAAGACAAATATTTGCAGATCATAAAGACATTTGTCCCGCGGCGGGAATCGAACCCGCAAACTTCTGCGTCCCAGGCGGGCCTTCACCCACAGCGCCACAGATGTCGTCGAATTTGATGAAACTTTACAGTAATATAGCTTATACACCAGAATATAACATAGGCTACTTTTTATCCGGGTACCACGCGGACGAAGCCGTGGGCAGAAGCTAGTTTATTATAAAACTGCGCCTTCGTACATGACACTTTTTTTGCCATATTTTTTTATGTATCTACTAATAAATGTTTTTTTTTTTTTTTTGGTACTTACCTAGAGCGATATCTAAAGATCCGACGAGCGTGCCAGTGGCCTGTGTGACGCCGTAGAGAGTGCCTGCCTCGTCACGAAGCTTGTTACAAAACATCTCAGCAGACTCTCTGAATTCTGTTGAAATAAATCTATTGAACAAACAAACGAACCAGTTAATTCTTGGGTTGATTCGGCTTAAAGCGCCGAGGCGCGCCCTGCAGGGGAAACTTTTAAGTTATAAAAGCCTGTTTAAGGACTAAAATGTCCTAGCAAGTGGAAATCCTTGGTCTCTGCCTACCCCTCCGGGAAACAGGCGTGAATATATGTATGTATGTATGTTACTTTTTTTTAAATTTTCACACAGCATCATCTAGTCTCGGTCTCCAGTCAAGAACACGTTTACCCCAGCGGTTATCGGTTCTTCGCGAGATATGACCGGCCCACGGCAAACGTAGTGTAGGACACCCTCCGGCCAGGTGGGATGACGATCTGCGAAAGACTGCAGGCAGATGCTGGATGCGGCAAGCTGAAGACAGGGCGCTATGGCGCTCATTAGGGGAGGCCTATGTCCAGCAGTGGCCTAATATAGGCTGACGATGATGATGATGATGATCATCATCTAGTAAGCTGATCTTACTTAATGTTTTTTTTTTAAGTTTTTTACTTTTAACGTTAATATCTCAAAAATTCAACCCCGGCATAGCTCGTACCTTAGTTGGAATAGTCGCCGCGACACACTTAAAAAATGCTGGACATTTCACACAGCATCATCTAGCCCCAAAGTAAGCAGAGCTTGTATTATGGGAACCACATTACTTATATCCATTTTTTTTTTGTAAATACTTAGAAAAAACCTAGGCCCGAGACAAACATTTATAAGATAAAATAACACTGTGCACAGTATATGTATAATCACAGTTATGACGACATCTGTGGCGCAGTGGGCGAAGGTCCGCCTGAGACGCAGAAGGTTGCGGGTTTGATTCCTGCCACGGGACAAATGTTTGTAATATCTGTTTTTCTATGTACAATATGTATGTAACAAATTTATATGAGTAATATATTAGTCATGTAGTTCCCATAATACAAGCTCTGCTTAGTTTGAGGCTAGATGACGCTGTGTAAATAACATTACCAGCATTATTTTTTTATATTTTTTATTCTCACCATCCAAAGGTTGTCTGGAAGAGAGCGCTTTTAAGCGATAAGATCGCTCATTGTACCTTTATCATAATGTGTTTCTGTTTATTTAATTATATCATAAGGTGTACAATAAAGTATTTTCATTCATTCATTTACCGACCGTGATAATTGGAGCGTCCTATGTTGTGGTTCTCAAGCGTCTTGGCGAAGTGTTCGGACTGCCACTTATACACTGCTTCGTTGTTGTTCACGGGCAGGTTTTCTAAGAAGGTTGTCTGATTCGAAAACCTAAAAGCATACATTATAATTAAAATAATACAATAATAATGCTGGACATTTTCACACAGCATCATCTAGGCCCAAAGTATCCAGACCTTGTGTTATGGGAACAGACATGTAGTCAAAGTCAAAAGTCAAAATTCATTTATTCAATAAAATCACAAGGACCACTTTGAAACGTCGGTTTTTATCTAGGTGCTTGTTCCTCCACGACCAAGCCAGGAAAGAAAGGCAAGAAAACAAGGCTGGTTATTCTTTTTAATGATCCTTTTACAAAACAATAGGTTCCAGTTGGAGCATTTTCAATCCCAAGAGTTTTTGTCATCTAAATAATCAGATATTTTATAGTATACCTTTTTATAAAGCTTTTGTTTAATTACGTTTTTAAATTTGTTAATTGATAATTTTTGTATATCTCTTGGGAGTTTGTTATAAAAGCGTACACCGTGCCCTTTAAACGATTTACTAACTTTATGGAGTCTACAAGTGGCAACAGCGAGTTTATCTTTATTTCTAGTATTAACATTGTGATTATCGCTTTTTTTCTTAAACAAATTAAGTATAGTAGTATAGTTCACATAACACAAACTCTGCTAACTTATATACATTTTTTTTGTAAATACATACATTTTATACATAGAAAACATCCAGACCCGAGACAATTATTTGCAGATCATAGAAACATTCGTCCCGTCGAGCCTGCTACCTTCAAAACGTAAGATGCGTAAAAAAACTCCTTTCCATGACCACTTTCGCCATTCATCGAGCTGACGCTGAGTACGAATTTATTGGGCACTTTAGCACGAACCCTGTTACGCCTTGTTAGCGTATAATAAATATTGGAATGTTTCAATTAAATTTGTGTAGTTTCCACTTTTTTTATAATTCAATATTTTTTTTTTTTTTATAATTCTGGACATTTTTCACACAGCATCATCTAGCCCCAAACTAAGCAGAGCTTGTATTATGGGAACTACATGACTGATATACTACTTATATACATATTTTTTTTGTAAATACATACATATTATACATAGAAAACACCCAGACCCAAGACAAATATTTGCAGATACAAACATTTGTCCCGAGGCGGGAATTGAACCCGCAACCTTCTGCGTCTCAGGCGGGCCTTCGCACACTGCGCCACAGAGGTCGTCAAAACAACAAATATTGTATCTTACCAGTAATCCCAATTCTTGAGAACTTTGATTAGTTTATCAACGTAATTGGACGAGTCTTGGCCAGCGTAACGATACTGAGAAGCATATTCTAGTTCCTGGAAATAAATCATTTTTTATTTTTAAACCAAAAACGCACTGCAGGCCGCTTGGCAGCTAGACGTCTAGGTGGCTTGGGTGGTCGCAATGCAGGTAGCAAGATGACTTGCTACGATACTTGGTGGGCGGTAGGCTTGTTATTCCTCGCTCAGTAAAGAGAACGCTCCGTTCTAATACAATCGTACCAATGAACTAGTTCGGACTTCTAGTACCATTAGTACAATCCTACTAATATCTAAAGGTTGTCTGGAAGATATCGCTTTTAAGCGATAAGACCGCCCATTGTACCTTTATCATATGTGTTTCTGTTTATTTCGTTTGTATCTTAAGGTGTACAATAAAGTATTTTCATTCATTCATTCAATATAATAAATGCGAAAGTCTGTGTGTGTGAATGTTTATTACCACGTACATATCTCCGTAACTTCTAAACCGGTTTTAATGAAATTTAGAATGTAGAAAGTTTAGGTTCTGGAATAACATAGGCTAATATAATTTTCGAAAATCAACCCCTAAGGGGGTTAAACAGGTTGGTATTCTATGGAAAATTTTATTCCTTGGTTTGATTCGCTCAAAACTCGGTACAAATAAACTATAAAATAAATAAATAATGAAACACGTATTTTTATTTTTTCAAAACTACTAGCAGGGGTCTAAACTTTGTATATAAAATTGTAATCCTTGGTTCAATTCACTCAAAACTCGGTTTAAATAAACTTTAAAAAATATAATAAAAATACGTAATTTTTTAAGCAAATTATAAATTACGTATATTTTTTTACAAATCACACCCTAGGGGGTGTGCAATAAAGTTCTGAAATTTGTATGGAAAAAAATATAGGGAGTATTATTATTATTAATATTATTATACTAAAAAATATAGGTTCGATTCACTCAAAAGTTGGTGGACATAGTTTGAAGTCTGGAGTCTGTCATACGCTACTTTTATCAACATACCACGCGGGCGAAGCCGCGGGCAGAAACTAGTAGTACTAATAGTACCGCGCTCTTCTAAAATGTACTACTGTACTAGAGTACTAAAGGAAACATACAAAACGCGTTCATCAAACAGTACTTTTGAATTTTTATTCTTTTAGCACGTCCGTTCGATTTTAAACCTTATGACCAGTGATCGGAGTAGGGAGAGCTATTTTATGTACTTGCCATATGATAGAAGAATATGGATATGCCCCGAATCCCGAACTTTCGGTAAACAATTGAATTCCAGTGGTGCAGAAAGAGACAAAAACAGGTGCGTCACTCTAGCCACACCCGTTACACTCCCTGCACGTGTGAGCGAGAGCGCATAATGCAGCGATATCACGACGAACCGGTTTTTGACAAAAACTTTGGCAACGTGTTGCTGATGTAAAATTTACAAAGTCGCTTGTGCACCTATGGGCTTACTTATACCATTTTTATACTTATTGATAAAAATAATTATAATAATCGAATCCCGGAGTATTAGTCGGAATCCCGTGGCATATCCATATTAACATCAATGTTTGCGGTCAATGAACCTAAATAGCTCTACCTACTCCGATCAGTGCTTATGACAGAAAAGCAGAATTTAGTGATACAAATAGTTTCAATTTACCACCTTGATGTAACACTTACCTTAATTCACTAACAATAAATTATTTGATTTGATTTAAACAACCACTTACGGTAAACGCATACGGGCTTCTATCGTCGCGGGTAATATTAACCTCGATTCCGCACAGCTCACTAACCTTCTACATATCTGTATAATGAACTAACTTTCAGAGCCTCTTGTATATTCTCCCTTGAGAACGTGAACGTAGCTGAGTCCCGGCAAATGTCCTCGATGTTGTGCGCTTCATCGATTATCACAATGTTGTCTTGCAGGTTGATGCGCATCTGGAAGAAAAAGCTTTTGGTTAAACATTTTAAAAACACCAACATTTTTTTTCCATCGTCGATCTATCTGAGAGAACCATCCTTGAAGACGTACAAAATTGCATTTCAATCCATTTCCTTCATTTGATTTAAATTTCCGATAATTGTGGTTTATGACACTCCAAGTCGAAGGCGAAAAGCAGACGGTTTTAGTCAAGGGATTCCCGAATAATAATAATAAATAATGTTTATTTCAGACCAATGATTCATACTTTGTTAGTTTGTATACAAAATGTCAACTTATGACCCGCTTTAGTAAAATCCTCCAAGCCAAAAGTTGGTTCAAATCGAGCACTATCAGAATGTTTGTGTGAATCAGTGTGTGTGTGAGACCGAGACATTGTTGTTGAGTTGGAGAGAGAGAGATATGTAGTACAGGAACCACTTACACTGGCCGGTATAGACGGGGCTATGAATCATTCGTTGGGGTAATATCCACAGTTAGCTACGTAGTAAGGACATGTTAGCTCATGACGTAAGATCCTCCAAGGCGATAGTAAAAGGATATCGGATCAAATCGAGCGCTATCCGAATGTTTGTGTGAATCAGTGTGTGTGTATGAGAGAGCAAGACATTGTTGCTGAATGAGTGAGACGTAGTAGAAGAACCACTTATACTGGCCGGTATAGACGGGACTATGAATCATTCGTTGGGGTAAAACGATACATCCACAGTTAGCTGCGTAGTGAGGACATGTCAGCTCATGACCCGCTTTAGTAAGGTCCTCCAAGCCGAAAGTAGAATGATATTGTTTCGAATCGAGTGCTATCTGCGATACGAGCGAATCAGTGTGAGTGTAAGACAGATACCGAGATATTGTTGTTGAGTTAGAGAGAGAGAGAGAGATGTAGTACAGGAACTACTTACGTTGGCACGTATAGACGGGTCTATTAGATAGTTGTAGGGGCAGAACACGATATCAGCAGCTTGTGCCATTTCTCTGGCGGCGTAGTAGGGGCATGCCGTCAGCTCGTGACCCGCGTTAGTAAGATCCTCCAGGTCGAAAGTAGAGGGATATCGGTTCAAATCGAGCGCTATCCGAATGTCTGTGTGAATCAGTGTGTGTAAGAGAGATTGAGACATTGTTGTTGAGTTAGAGAGAGAGAGAGAGAGAGAGATGTAGTACAGGAACTACTTACGTTGGCACGTATAGACGGGTCTATTAGATAGTTGTAGGGGCAGAACACGGTATCAGCAGCTTGTGCCATTTCTCTGGCGGCGTAGTAGAGGCATGCCGTCAGCTCGGGACCCGCGTTAGTAAGATCCTCCAGGTCGAAAGTAGAGGGATATCGGTTCAAATCGAGCGCTATCCGAATGTTTGTGTGAATCAGTGTGTGTAAGAGAGATCGAGACATTGTTGTTGAGTTAGAGAGAGAGAGAGATGTAGTACAGGAACTACTTACGTTGGCACGTATAGACGGGTCTATTAGATAGTTGTAGGGGCAGAACACGATATCAGCAGCTTGTGCCATTTCTCTGGCGGCGTAGTAGGGGCATGCCGTCAGCTCGTGACCCGCGTTAGTAAGATCCTCCAGGTCGAAGGCGGGAGGCAGTCGGTTCTTGTCGAGCGCTTTCCGGTTATCGTAGTATTTGCAGTTCGTTTCCTCTTTCTTGCGCGGCGTGTTCGGGTCTTTGTCTTTAGGTGGTATTTTCTGGAATATTTCTGACATTTAAAAAAAATCTAAATATAAACACCAAGCCGAGTTTGTTGCCTGTTATATAACATATTATACATAGAAACACCCAGACCCGAGATAAATATTTACAGAGGAAATAATAATTTGTCCCGCGGCGGGAATCGAACCCGCAACCTTCTGCGCCGCAGGCGGGCTTTCACCCACTGAGCTTTTTGACACAGAGGTTGTCAAAAAGCTTTAATTAGGAGCCAACCACCATATTGAGTTGGTGAACTCGGCCCTCAGTTAGTGGGTTAATACTACAAAAACCAAACAAGTCCGTTAAAATGTACGGTGGTACCTTGATACAACCCCGGCACATGTCGTTCTTGGTCCCCCACATCGGCTTGTCGAACTCCCTGATGCAGCTGTGCTCTCTGCTCGACAGCAGCGACATAGCAGCATTCCCGCAGTAGGACGTCCTCGCGAACTCCTTTATCACTTGCTGCAGCTGCTTGTGAGTACGCGCGCCGTAGTAGATAGTTGGTACACTGCAATTTACAATCATCGAAGTCCTGATCTGAAGGTTGTCCACCAGCTTGCTGGAATCAAACACCGGTCGCTTCAGGAATCCTTACTAATCCTCATGCTGCACTAACTGATCCATACATACAAAAGTCACGCCTGTTTCCCGGTGACAGAGACTACAGATTTCCACTTGCTACTTTCCTAGAATACCTCTTTCGCTTCATTCATACTCATGAAATTCTTCATACAAGCTCGGCGGTTTAGTGTACTAAACCGCCTTTCTATCGAATATCTCTAATTTGGTCAGAGTACGTTCGCCGATGCCTTCCCCTAATCCACACATAATGATATAAACCTGTTTTTATTTCCTTGACTAAATATTTTAGTTTCTTGTAATCAAAATGAATTAATAAATGATAACATTTATAACTTACTGAGGCTTACTTACAGATGATACATGGCATTTTAACTGAGCTAAACATGGTCTTAGCTAAATACTGATGGCAATAATATGATATTTCAAGGAATAAAAAATACAAGCGAGTACCGCGTTAGTAAAAGACAGTAATGTGTCTCGAATATTCGAGGCAGAGCGATGCAGCGTACTAGAAATTACGAAACGAGAGTATTTTAGTTATGTAATTTTGTTGTTTGTTTCGCTGTAAATTTCATAGTGTTATTTGCTTATTAGCAAATACAGTGTTCTTTTAATGTAAAATTGGACTCGTAACACTATTATACACCAGTAACTTAATGAGGCAATGATAATACATGGCATTTTAATGAGCTAAACATGGTCTTAGATGAATACTGACAATAATTATTAAATTTCAAGGCATACAAATACATGCAAGTTCTTTTAAAATACCGATAATTTACTGAGCTTCTGATAATACATGGCATTTCAACTGGGGTAAACATGGTCATAACTATGTAAATGCTGTTAAGGAAATTAAATGTACTCATGCAAATACTTCTAAAATACCAATTAATCCTTCACCGTTAAAAATTAATAAAAAAACGTAATCTCTAGATACGTTTTTTTTTATTAAAAAAACACACGACTGTTATACCAAACTAACTTTAAGTTAACCATCATAACTCGACCGAGAAATTGCAGTTTTGTTGGCGCGAGATGTTTTATCGAATTAGGACATACTCGTAAATAACAGAATTCAGATAGATAGATAGATACATTATATATGGTACACCAGTTGCTGTACACGGCTTCGCCCGGTTGGTACCCGGATAGAAAGGAGGAATGTGTTATTCCACGAATTATACGTAAGATTGTGATTATCAACAAATAGCTAAACATTTTAACATTCACACAGTCGTATTTATAATATTAGTACGATAAAAGCCGTTACAGTAGAACATACAAAATTCCACTAATATTACGAGTAAAAGTTTGAATGTTTTAATCTCCGTAACGACTGGAGCGATTTGAATGACATTTAGAATAGGTATAGTTCGTTATCTACGTAGCCTATTTTTTATCCAGATTAGCCATGGGTAGTTCGCGAACGAATGAAGTAAATGAAGTACTTCATACGTAAGATTGTCTTGTCATTTAGCTCACTACTCATTCTAATGTGTCTCTAGGTCATTTAGTTCATTTAGTGCACGTGTCTTTTACTTCAGTCAATAAGACTATTTTATTTTGCACAATTTTTTCAACAATAGAAGCGAGAGTAAAGAGTGATAGCTGATATGGTATCTCTTTCTAAGAACTTGCAATTAAAACAAACCCTTACGTCGTTGAGATAAAGTTCTTTGATTCTTGCTAAAGTAGATTGTTTACGTTTGTTTGGTTTTTTGATTATTAATATTTTGTTTGAGTAAGAAATGACAATGCAAAATAGGTACATTTTGCATACCTATTATATACCTATTTTATAGTAAAAATGTTTGCCCCTGGTTGACAGTCCTAAGCCTGTAAAGTACCTATGAAGGAAAATCGAGATATAAAAATAAAAACATTTCATAGTTCTCTAAGAACTAAACGGTATACCTGAAGTAAATGAACTACTGAACTAAATGAACTATTGAACTAAATCAATGAAGTAGTTCACTTAGTCAAAAAATACTTGTAAAATGGCTAATCGAGATACCACGCAGGCGAAACCGTGGGCAGAGGCTTGTCATAACTAAATCCTTTAAAACAAAATAAATGCACAATAGGCGGTCTTACTGACGCCAAGCTACAAAATAAATACACAATAAACGGTCTTATTGACTCCAAGCTACAAAATAAATGCACAATAAGCGGTTTTTTTGACTCCAAGCTACAAAATAAATGCACAATATGCGGTGTTATTGACTCCAAGTTACAAAATAAATGCACAATATGCGGTCTTATTGACTCCAAGCTACAAAATAAATGGAGAATAAGCGGTCTTATTGGCTCCAAGCTATTTTGTTCCCAACACAATTAGCATTCAGAATATGAATGTGGATGGATATGGAAAGACCGAAGTACTAGTATTATAATATCTGGAACGGAAGTAAAGGTGTATGGTTTTTGTGAACGATAATATGTGCAAAAAAGGAGTGAGTACTGAGTTTATGCTGATGATAATGATGATGTTCTAGCCGATTTCGATTTTTAAACAAATACTTACCAAATCTTTTCGGGGGTGTCAGCCGGCGATTTTCCATTCTCCTTCTCTGGAGTTCTTTGCTGCTGATCGGGGTCAAGTATATCAATCTCATCATGTTTTCTCTTCTTGTGTATTCTGACTAAGCCTGGTTCCGGTTCTGCAGATCATATAATTAAGGAGTTCATGTAATTTAACGACATCTGTGGCGCAGTGGGCGAAGGCCCGCCTGAGACGCAGAAGGTTGCGGGTTCGATTCCCGCCGCGCGACAAATGTTCGAAATGCAAATATTTGTCTCGGGTCTGTCTGTTTTATATGTATAATATGTATGTCTTCACAAAAAAATATAAGTAGTATATCAGTCATGTAGTTCCCATATTATTACAAGCTCTTCTTAGTTTGGGGCTAGATGACGTTGCGTGAGAAATAACCAGCATTATGAAAAATGTAAGCAGAGTGAACGGGACCACCAACACCAACCTAAACAGGATGCCCAATAAATTGGATAGTCCCTTTTATAAACATTGTGTTTCAGTGATCGTGAAATAAGTTAATGATTGATTATTTGGTTGGTTGATTAATTAAATCATTAATTCATTGATAGATTCATTATGTTAATACTTGTACCAGCATCACCCCGAATGCTCAGAGTTAAATTAGAATTTTTTGTTGTCTAACATACCCAAGTCACATATGGATCATGTTATCTGAAATAAAGTATTGTTATTATTAATTTATTGACTGATAAAATCAGCAGAATGTACCTTCATCACAATCCATTGGTTGGAGTCGTTTTGGGTTGCTGTCACCATTTTCTGTTTCTTTCGGATCATCATAGATGCTCTTCTCGCCTAGAAGAACATACTGATGTATCAGGGACCAACAAGTAGTAAAATAACAGGGTTGAGAGTGTGTGTGTAACCAAGGCACTGCCTGTTTCTATAAAGTGGACGTGTCGAGATATAGATATTAAGGGTTTCGAAGTTCCCTCTTATTCATAATCATTCATACTTTGGGATGACAAGGAACACTTAGGCCCGAATTCATAGTCAAATCAAACTTTATGTACCCAACCATAAGGCGAATGCTGAATGATGGATTTTGGGGAACTATTCAACCCCCGACTATGAATTCAGGCTTTATCACGTCAATTCGAAAAAGTATAAACAATAGAAAATTACAAAGTTACAAATCGTCGGCTAGCTAACAACACCGCTCAAGTCGAAATTTTGGGGTTGACATTTTTATGCCATTGGATAGATCTTTTAACTGCGCTTCTGTTCCCCAATACAAACATTGCATTTCAACCAATCACAGTTTTAATTTCAGCGTTAGCGATTTCAATTCTGTGGACTTGTGCGGAGTTGATAAAACAGTTTTTTGGTTCTCCTGAAAAGTTAGGAAAATCGATTTACGCGGTGTTGTTAGCTAGCTGACGAAATATAAGAAAGTAGCAGATGTCGCTTTTGAAACGCTTGCGCGGCAGCCCAACAGCATTCTAAGCACACTGGCGGATACCCTTTAAACCGGATGACAAAAAGAAGTATTACTTCTTGACTGAAGAAATAGGTATGGTGGTAGTACTTCCCCAGACAAGCTCATTCACAAGGTGCTCTATTATCTCTCTACTTACAAGTATAGGTTACTAGCTTCTGCCCACGGCTTCGCCCGCGTGGTACCCGGATAAAAGGTAGCCTATGTGTTATTCTTATGTATAAGCTATATTTACTGTTCGATTTCATCAAAATACGTTCAGTAATTTTTGCATGAAAGAGTAACCAAAATCCATCCTCACAAACTTTAGATAGATAGATAGATAGATAAAACATTTATTCGTTGCTACAGACACACACCAATATACATTTTATTGACAGTAAGTTTGTGTTTGTGTGTGTTGCAGTACAACAAAAAGGCCATGGCTCAGTGAAAATTTTTTGCTTAAAAGCAAAAACTTTCGCGTTTATAATAGTAGTAGGACTACCGGACTACAGTAAAAACTACCAGGTAAATTTTTATAATATTCAATTATAAAAATTTACAGATAGTTTTTAATTAGATTAAAATTTAATCTACTTTAGGTAAGTAGATTAAATTTTAATCTAATTAAGATATCTTATGTAGATATTTTACTTACTAAAAACTATCTGTAAATTTTTATAATTGAATTGAATCTTACCAAAAGTATTTTTGCTGAAAAAAAAATCAGGCGTGCCATCTGATTTATTCTTCTGGGGGGTAGTTACACACTTCATAGCGCCTTGCACTTGGTTCATCTCAGGATGGTCCGAGAAATATTGCTCAGCTGTTGCTTGTCTATGTTTTTCTGTAATAGAAAATTTGTTTCTTGGCTCTGTCTCTTTAATGGACAAACAGGACAAAAATAGTCTTGTTTGTCCCTTAATACATATCCAATATGCACTGCGCTTGTTATGGCCATATCCCTATTGACCTAGAATTTCTACTAAATATCGGCAGGTATAAAGGTAGATAGGTATATTAGTTAGTAATTTGCTCTGTGAGAATTTGTAAGGAACATATTATGTGGTGTACAATAAAGTGTTATCTATCTATATCAAATTATTTTGGTTATTATTTTAAAACTAGGTACTGGGATTCAAGTTGTTATATTATCATTATTATCATCATCAAAAAGAACATGAAGAAGCCCATTGCATATGCTTCCCTGTCTCAAGAACAAAAGAATTCCATGAAGAACAATCTTAGTTCACCCACCAGCCACCAAATTCCCATAACCTTTAAGATGTTATCGGTCCATCAAAGTGTTTTTTCCTTCGCCTGACCCTAAGGTGCATACAGAACAGTTTGTCCCCTTAAAGGGTCAGAGCTAGTACAAACAGGAACAATTTAAAAAGTCATGTGTCATTGTATAATATTGTTTTTGTTTAAGTAAAAAAATCTTACCCTTTTCAGAAGTAAGCCACCCTAAAGCTCCACATAGTAATGCCAGTGTCTTTCCTGATCCAGTTGGACTTTCCAGCAAGCAGTTCTTACTTAACTTTATTGATTTAATCAGCTGAAATCACAAAAGTTGTTGCATTAGACTAAGAGACAGATGTTCCAGTAGGAAGCATGGTCTATTTAATTATAGAATTAGAGTTCCAGAGCAGAGGGTCTAGACTCTAGACAAATACCACTTTCTGTTGTCATTAACGCCTGCGGAAAGATTAATTTGTATGGAAATAACATTAGCTGTGGAAATGTCATGTGACAGCTGCCAAGTTTTACCTTAACAAATTTGAATTAGTGTGAAAGGAAAAGTAAGTGTGAGGTATTTGTCTAGCCCCCCTGGAGGTAGCAAAGTTCTAATTAAATTTTAGAACAAGATGACCTTAAGTGGCTCTGATTAATCTTGATTTTAAAACTGAAACAAACCAATACACCACAACCTGAGTAGCATCCTCAGAGTACCTGAGTAGCCAGTTGTTCTTTAACATGAAGTTGAAACTCAAGGTGCGGCTAAGTTAAAAAATCTGCACTGTATATATTATCAAAGAACCATTCTTAAAGAAATACAAATTGATTGCAAAAAATGCATTGTGATAAATGGTAACAGAGAATAATAGACAAACAAACAACCTCTTATGTCAAACACATATACAGGTTCCTGTCTTCGCAAGTAAAACAGCTTGCTTCAACTCACCATAGACATGAGGGCGACTTGACACCCATAAGGATTCACCGGTAAATTAACATTCACACCCTCAATCATTCTATTCACTCCTGGATCTTTCGGCTTCTCATTAGAAGTTGATGGTGCATTCACTTCACTTATATTCCTATTCACATTGTAAGGTTCACTTATCTTGCCTTTCTCATTGAAATGTTCACTTATCTTCGTATTTCCTCTAGAAGGTATGTTATTGTTCTTCATTGTGGTGGGAAAAAGTTTCTTGATAGCTGCAAGCTTTTTCACTTTCATTTGGATGTTTGGAAGCTCATCCTCATCAGATGTGAGATTCTCTGTTGGCACTGAGGTAACTTCATCGTCGCTGATTAAGACAGTATCGTCTTGAAACGAGAAACTGTTGTCGTCATCCGATAGCTCAATACTTGCACCTAATGTTTCCATATCGTATAGCTATGTCTTACATTTACAGGAACCGTGCTTAACCGTGTGATATTAGCATCGATGTAGAATCTGTAAGGAAACATATATGACTGTTAAGATAGGTACCTACTGGGATAATCTGATTCTGCGTGGTAAAACCTAGGATAGAAACCGGCCTATAGTTACTCTTTGCGGCACGGTTACACCTGCTTCTCCTTTTACTTGGATTGGGTCACGCACTTTTTGGAATAATTGGATTTCAAATAGAAGACAAAACACGTACCTACCTACCACACAAGAAACAAACAAAACAACTTTATTAAGAATTTAAGTCCTCTGTGAAAACAACAAACAAGGCAAGACAAGACCAACCACAACAGAGAATAACCTACTACCTACCTATATACCTACATTTACCTAACGTACTAACGTAGTGGTTTGGCTATGTAGATCACTCTGTATAACACAGATATTAAAATACTAGGTTTAAACCAAACTAAAAACAAAAATACGGCCGAGGATATAAACCATTCCCCTCACCTCAACCCCCATGTCTAAGAACATCACATACTTATGGTTAGAATTAAGAAAGCACAAAAAAATCCTGAATATACCAATGATTCTGTGACAATGATAGACCGTTGGCAGTCTGGTCGTGCATTATTTGTATGTACATTACATTTACAGAAAACTAATTAGAGATACGGAAACAAATCTTTATAAAGAAATATCAATTTTGGTAATTCCAAAAGCCTTAAGAATCGATACACGAAAAAATCGGAGCTCAAAATCGATCTAATTGATCCCATAAAATCGATTCTTTGATTAGTCGATCTTTGAAGTCAATCCCTAGAAGAATAATAAATAAACTTGTGTTTGTTTATAGAATTTTTTAGTTTTCATGTTTATTGTTTTTAGATAGTGCCCTCGAAAACGACTAAAGTTGATTTGATTTTATAAATAAGATTAGATAAGGATTTTATTAATGATTGTGTAAATAATAAACCAGAACGGCGGACTTTGTCCTGGCGTCAATTTTACGAAATTTCTACCGGTACCTACTTCCAGCGTAAAATGTGTATTATTTTCGCATACAACGGCAGCCAAGACAAGGATAGTGAATACGCCTTGATCATCGCTTCAAATAGAGATGAATACTACAAGAGACCGTCGAAGAATATGTGGTATTGGGAAGAAGATCCTAATATCATTGGAGGTTTGTACCTATGTTGTACACCTGCACTGCACCTACCCTGTTGGTACCAATACCTACCTATGAGGTTGGGGAATCAATATGAGACTTCTGTACATAAAATTTTCCATAAATAAATTTGGGTCATACCTACTAACCTAGAACCATGCAAAATTTTATCCTGTAGATGCTAATAGTTTTCGAGAAATTAATTATCCCTGTGGTCGGAAGGCTTTCCTCGACGTCCGGTTCTTGGTCGCCATCATTAGAGAACCTTTCTTCCCCTACCGTTATGATTTATTATAGCAGTTCTGATTATAGCAGTCTTAAAATTAAATCAATGTTTCAGGACGAGACCTACAAGCTGATTGCGATGGAGGCACTTGGTTGGCAATGTCTCCAAATCGCAGGAAAATAGGAGTGCTGCTCAACTTGCCAAGAATGCCTAAACCTAATGCTAAAAGTATGTATATAGTACATACACACAGTTAAGGAATGATTCAGCATGACTGCACACTGCAACCACAGTAACAATGCAGCTTACCAACTGTAAAATAGGGAATTTACTTATTGAGGTGCTGTCACTTGGCTAATGATTATTGATGGTTACTACCTATATGGTCTGTGGTTGTACATCACATCTAGTGCTTCTACCCAAGGCATTAGCAGACAGTCACTGCTAATGCCCTGAGTAGAAGCACTAGATGTGATTATGCACTATGCAGTAGCAGAAAAACCCAGAACTAAGATGGGTCTGCAGATATATTTTTTTATTTATCATGCCCCCACCCTTTGATGCTTTCTGAGACTTGATAGTCACAGTGAGGGACTAAACACACCATGAGGAAGTTTTAGGTACATAGTTATATTTTTAAGGGTACAAGCACTGAATAAAAAAAAGTGCAGTACCTATAAGTCAATTATTGCTAGATTTTAAAATCTAGACAAATACAACTTTCTGTTGGCGTTAACGCCTGTGGAAAGATTGAAATGTATGGAAACAACATGTGACTTCTGCCAAGTTTTTCCTTGACAAATTTGCGTTAGCATGAAAAGAAAACTAAGCATGAGGTGTAGCCCCAGTATGTGTTGAGATGTACTACAAAGGTTTTTCTAAAAACTTAAAAATATTTCACCTTTATCAATTTATTTCCAGGTAGAGGGAAAGTTGTAGCAGATTTTGTTAAAACTGAATCATCTACAAATGAATTCATTGAATCCCTGAAGTCATATTTTGACGAATGCAATGACTTTATATTTATAGCTATTGAATTCAGGTAATCATTCACTATGTATTTTTTCATAAAGGCAATTACCAAACGAAATTTTGACTAATATCTATATTTATCAAAAGTACCATTGCTCCTTTAATGTATCACGGAAAATCAACACAATGTATATTTGGCAGCCGAATTTTAGGAGTTCTTCTCTATTAAGAATTATTCAATTATGTAGGGTAACCATGAAATATTCAGTGACACAACGCAAAAATTTACTAGAATTTATTTGCACCAATCTATAAGCACAATGTTAAAATGTGTGCTTGGCAACTTGCAAACAGTGAGTTGGTGTAAACGAGTATTATGTCTTTCTAATTAATTCTTACACCCATAGTGCCATTACGAATGATATTAGGCTACCTCCATTCACCGACTTCAAGCAAATATGAATCCTCGGTCCATCGGGTGGGGTGCCTTTCAACACTGCGTCGTCCGGTTCATGGTCGCCATTTGAGAAACTTTCTTTCCCAGCGGTTGTCAGCTCTGAGAGCTAAATAGCATGCTCAACACGTTTTTATAAGGAAATAAAGGGACGATGCTGGCCGTGACGACGGAGTGTAGAAAGGCCCCCCACCTGATGGGCGGATGACATCTCAAAGGTCGCGGGAAGTCAGTGGATGGAGGTAGCCAAAGATCTTGTGGCACTCTTTAGGAGAGACCTGTGACCTATGTATTCATGTAGATATGTATGTCTATACAAATATTAAGGCTGAAGAGTGAACGCGCTCTCTCGAACTATCCGTGGGTGACCATGGTACAGCTAGTGTAGCATATATGTCTTATTTATCACATCAATCCATGTCCATCCAAAGGTCTGGAAGAGATTGCTATTAGCGATTAGACCGCCTATCGTACTCCCGCGATTCGTTTGTAAGTTGCTCTGCTTCCCGCTGTTAATTTGTAAGCAACGGTGTACAAACAATAAAGTGTTAACTATCTATATCCAGCAGTGGGCTTTTGATAATAATGAATCCATTTTGAATTGTCTGTTTTCAGGAACCTGCTACCCTCAATATCAACATACAGCAATGCCTCCGATAAGCTGACTCGTCATAAGGAAACATGCTTGGGTTTCGGCAACAGTCTACCGAACGTACCTTTGAAGAAAGTCGAAGCTGGTACCAAGCAAATGCACGAGATATGCAGAAGGAACAATAAAGTTGGTAGAAAGGGGGAGCTTGTTGAGCAACTGATTAAACTTTTGAAGGATGATGTAAGGTTTGTATGGCTCTGCTTTATCTTAATCAACCAGTATCTTTATCTTATAGTAATATAGCTTATACATAGCTTATATATACATAGTAAAACGCGGGCAGAAGCTAGTAATAACATGTCATAATATTAAGAATGAATAAAAAGCTATGTATCGGTATTATAAATTAATTGATCTTAAACATAATTATTTTAAAACAAAACCCATCAATTCTTTAATCTTGCAACTCTGTACAGATACAGCCTGGTGTCAGATGGCATCGACTTATTATTAGGGTTCCATTGGCAGTATTGACACCCTAGGGTATAGAACCCTCCAAAATATAGGTTTTTTTTTTTTTAATTTTAGGCACCTACCTGACCCTGAGCTTGAGGAGAGAAGACCAGCGATACAAAAGCAGCTCAGTTCCATATTTGTTAGCATACCAGAAGGGGGCTATGGGACAAGGTTAAGTATTGATTGTGAATATGGCTGACATCAAATCACATAGCACATTTTTACCGAGCCCATATATGCATTTAATTTTGGGGTTGAATGAATAAATTAATCAAAATACTTTATTGTACACCATGAGAAAATTAGACAATTAGACATTTAAAAAAACTAAAATAAAAAACTTTAAGTACAATGGGGCTTATCGCTTAGAAGCGGTCTTTTCCTGACAACATTTTTCTTATGGTAAAGATTTAATTGCTATAAGTCACTAAGGATGCTAAAATAAATGATAGAAATTAAATGTTTTGTGACTAGATTGGTATTAACGTCACACGTCACTAGGGGCGCTGCAATATGTGATGGAATGAAATAAATACATGTTGGGGGTTTAAAATAAAGTTGTTTTATTTTTACAGAACACACACTCTTATTTTAATGACGAAGACAGGACAAGTGGATATCATTGAAATTAGTCTACAGCCGCCTATGGATTTGAATAGTCCTCATTGGAAGAAAACTGAGTTGCAATTCAATTTATAAAGTACCTGTGAGGATTTACGTGATTGTTATCAAAATAATATAATTTTGTTATTTTATCAATATTTTATTGAACAACTCTTATAATATCATGATAAACACTAAAGGTCGATCTAAAATGCCGGAACAGCGAAGGTCTAGCCTTGGAATAAACTAGAATTGATTTATTTCTCCCTTCTCCGACTTTTGAGAGAAAATAGGCAGAGAGAACGCTATTTTGACGATACGCAGTCTAAACTACTAATGTTCTGGCTTTTTAAATAACAGTCAAAATGCTTATTACAAATTTTTTAGGTATCCCAAAAATAACAATCTCAGCAGGATGCAAAACAAGAGAGTGCTAACTCAGCCAAAAAAATCTGGTCACACTCTAGGGCTTGAAGCTTATCACAAAGCCCATTTTTCGACTCTAAACAATTCTGGAACTTGAAAATCTTGGTCTTGCTCCAGAACGCATCCCAAAAACTTGGGTATATTCAGTACAGTGCCAGAAAGGAGATGAGGGAACTTGTGTTCTTTGTTTTCCACATATGTAAACATCAGTCTTTTCGGTATGAAGTCACCACTCAGAGATAGATTGCCTACTTCAACATAACAGTCCAAGGATGTTGAATACATTTCAACAGCTACTTTTAAAGATTCCCACATTTGTAGCTTGTCTGCTGATGCAATACTCAATCGAAAATGGTAACCAAGTTCAGTGTAGACAGTTTTCAAGATATCCATAATCTCTTCGAGCATGTTGTCAAGGTCACAAGCAGTTTTTGACACTCCAAACAACTCAATGACAGAAGATTGACTGACATGGAACAAGCTGTCTTCTTTATGAGCTGAAGGGATGTACTGTCGGCCCATTGAAAAGTATTTCAAAGGTAAACATTTTGGGTAGATGACATTCTTTGTATGGTAAGCTAAGAAGGAACATAATGAAGCAGCTCCGGTCAAATGTAAACGGCTGTCTTTATTTACGTTGGTATCTTCATTGTGGTGTAAAATGAAGCTAGCATCCGGGTTGGTATGGTCATTCCCACAACCTTCCACAATGAGACTTTTAACAAAATCTGGATTAGAGAATTGTGTAAAGTTGTTTTTCTTCAGTATTTTATTGAAGTGGAATTTGGCTCCAAGCTCAAACACTGCAGCATCACCGGTTAAGTAGTAGTTTTCGTTTTTAATAAATTTTATTAGATTTTTCTCATGTCCTGATTTCAAGTGGTTTTTCTTATTTTTGGGGGGTGAAAGATGTGTGAACAGTATTTTATGTTCAGATCCAGTTTTTGTATGTAAATTGTTTGGTAACTTCAATGCTTCTACCATAGCAGCCTCCTCAGCAGACCATAGAGGGACCTTTAACTTTCTGATGTTATCTTTTAACAAATCAATGTGAATTTTCAGTTTCTTTGTAGACTCACCATCAGGTTCACTTTTGATAAATTTCCCTAATTCTCTAGAAATTTCTGCTTTTTTTGTCTCATATTCTAGTTTTTTAGTTTTAAGTTCCTCATAAACTGACCAAAGATCATATATTTTTTTGATATTTATGTCTGATTTCCTTTTATTTAGCTGATCTTGTACATTATCTATACATTTCAGTTGATCGGAGATATCAACATGTGGAGTAACATAAACAAACTGTTCTGTGGCCTTAGCACCATTCACAAACAATGCAGAGTACCTCACTTGATTGTTTTTGAGAATACCAATGGATCTACGTAGCATCTTCGTCAATCTTTGTTTTCTTGTTCGGACTAACTTCCTCTAGAATAGTATCACCGTCCTGATCTGTGAGTGTCTTTTCAGTGTTTTGTGTCACAATTTTCCTTTTAACCGGCTGTTTGAAACTGCCCTGACCCGCTGCCCTTTCCGCTTCCTCTACAGTATAGGGCTCAAGTTCGAGGGCTTTCAGTCTTCTCTTGTGCACTTTAGTTTTGAAATGATCTTGCAATGAGTGATCGTCTATGAAGTATCGCGCACAATGCAAGCAGTAATGCTGAGCTGCACCCGGCAGATCCAAGTCCACTTGCTGATTCAGCAGTTTATCTGCATTTTCTGAAATATCAAATAAGATCAGCACAATGCACATAACCTCAAAGTAACGAAACGTCAGTTTAGTAGTCTCAATTGGGAGCCCTTACCTTCTTTGATATCTGTGTCGATCTGATCAAGATCCTTCTTCCTATTTCTTACCCTCCAACGCTTTTTTAGATGAGTATCACCAACATGGTATTTTTTTCGTTTGTACGTCATTTTGAGGAATGAAAAATGACATGACTGAGGCTATTTCAGCTCCCCTTGGAAGCCCCTTCTACAGATTAAAAATTTTGGCCCTCCCCCCTCACTTTAAACTCCCCCCACCTCGTTTTCTGTACCGAACTGTCAAAATTGACATTTCTATGAAATTGTATGTCGTACGAGTAAAGCCGCGTTTCTTGCAATTCCACAACATCTGCTACTTAGATTTTTCACGCACTCCATCGATCTTTTTAATGATTTAATTTTGATACCTTCTAGCCTAAAATTGCATCCAAAAATAAATAAGTATAATAATAGCCTGAGAAATAGGCTTGATTTGCTCGGTCAGTAAAGAGAAAGCTCCGTACTAGTATAATCGTGCTAATGAACTCGTTCGGACTTCTAGTACTATTAGTACAATAGCACTAATAGTACCGCGCTCTTCTAAAATATACTACTGTACTAGAGTACTAAAGGAAACATACAAAACGCGTTCATCAAACAGTAGGTATATTTATTCGTTGAGTTTCGTTTACGTCCGTCCGATTTTAAACCATACGACGTAGAAAATAGCGAGTACTTTTAAGTCAGACTTTGGGACGAATGAACTACTGAACAAGATAGTGTACTATTTAGGAACGAGTACTACTGAATAGTACCTACGTTCTAGTTCGCTTGAGGGAATTCATTCCTATTACTACATACATCGTTCCTGTTCTACACAAGCCTACCGAGAAACCCACAATGAAAGCATTGTGTTTTTTCATCCTCTTATTTTCATTTGCACCGAATAAAGCTTAAATATTTAACGCAGCGAACGGCCTTAAGATACAGGGCCGGCTCGTCCCTAGGGCGAACTGAGCGGCCGCTCCAGGCGCCAAGGGTCAGGGGGCACCGTAGGCGCCCCCGGACTCTTAGCGAAGATGCTCGCGGCACCCTTAGCGCCAAAGGCGCCTCGGCTTCACTTCAGCTTACCTACTTGAAGCCGCCCCCCCCCCCCCCCCCCCCTGGATACCATTCTTATTTAATAGAGAAAAAATAACTATACCTAAAAGTCATTCCCCCTTTCGATATTTTTTTTTCTTTACCACTGAATTGCTGTACCTGAGTCATAAAGAGTATCGGCGGCGCCGCGCCGATCTGGGATGCCTGGGCTCCCTCTAAGACATGTTCCTTCTGTTACTTTAATATAGGAATTTAACTGCTAAATACCTCTTTAATATATTTTTATTTTCCCTTAAAAACAGAGGCACCGTTAATTCTGTTTCTTTAATAAAGGAATTTAACCACTAAATACATCTTTTGATAACATCACCGAATTGTTCGGAATGTAATGTTATCGAAAATGTGTATCACATACTGGTGGAGTGTGTTCGAAACGAGGTAGAGAGAAACTCATTTTGTTTAGGCAATAATTTGTGCCTCAATGAAGTAGGTATATGTAATTATATTTTAGCAAAACCTGATTCAAAAGGTGCTAAAATGTTATTTAAAATGGTTAAATTAGGTATTAAGCGTAGAGATTAAGTTTTGTAAAGAAGACCACTCGAGGGTGGCATGTTCAAATTGTGAACAAACCCTCTATAAATAAATAAAGATTAAAAAAAAAAAAAAAAAAACATCTTTTGATATATTATTTTCCTTTAAAAACAGAGGCGCCGGAAGCGGTAGACGCCTATTCTTTTTACAAATGCTGTGTCTCAGTGCTAAATAAAACAAACAGAAAATATATCTGAAACATATCTTTGTCCTTTCGATAGCTTATTTTAAGTATCATATCTTATTTTACCACTGAGGTACGGCGCCTAAAAAATAACGGTAAAAACCAAATCGCTATTAGCGCTAGTAGCGCCCCCCGCTTCAGGGTTGTCGCCATTTTAGTTGACGAGTAGACTATAACCATTAACGAAACCTCAAATTTCAATAAAATTTATAATTTAACTATTGACTGAACATTTTAATTTGGCGATATTAGTTTGCGTTCCATTCTTGGGAAATATCTGTATATTACCTAACTAGCTTCTGCCCACGGCTTCGCCCGCGTGGTACCCGGATAAAAAGTAGCCTATGTGTTATTCTGAATTGATGTGTAACCTATATTACTGTAAAGTTTAATCAAAATCCGTTCAGTAGTTGTTGCGTGAAAGAGTAACAAACATATTCATCCTCACAAACTTTCGCGTTTATAATAGTAGTAGGATATGCGTGAATTGAAAAGTTAAAACCTTTATATTTAGGCGAAGGGTACCTAAGTAGAAAACACGTAGGTAAACGAGGTGTTTTTCGGCAAGTTTTCTTACGAAAATATATCACGTAGAACTTTGAAACTACCTACTGTATCTTGTAACACATATTATCTCCCAGTTGTATCGAAGAGTCTAAATGCTTGATATTCGTTAACATAATAGGTACGATTAACACACGGAACCATTTTGAAGTACCAAGATCTTAGACACATTTTTTATCGATATGTCAAATTAATTTAGTACCAAACTTGGTGTGGATATTTTAATAGTTGATATCTTTAATTGCGTTATGTAATAAAAAATAGAGGATTTATGGCTTTGAAATTGAATCCTTGCAAATTCAAAAATCTAATGTGAACTGACGTGTGACGTTGCTAAGTTATATTCTGCATAATACTTAGATGGCGGTTCTCGTTTTCGTGTTTTTCCTTACCCTTCGCCTTATGCATACACACACTTGCAGCAAGTTCAGAAGCTAAAACACTTGCAGCCAATTTGAAGAAGTTTGAGTTTATGCTGTCGCTAGTCATTTGGTTCGACGTTTTATTCCATACTAACATCGCCCGCGTAGAACCCGGAAAAGTAAAAAGTATAATTCTGATATAGTATAAGCTATATCACTGTAAAGTTTCATCAAAATACGTTCAGTAGTTTTTGCGTGAAAGAGTAACAAACATCCTCACAATCTTTCGCGTTTATAATATTGTAGGATTAATCTGGTTAGCAAATCTATACAATCAGAAAGCGGAGACCTGTCAGAAGCTACAAATTTGATGCACAAATGTTTTTTTTTTACAAAAGTAAAGAGACAACGGCCTGCCACAGGCTTATTACAGCTAAAGAGATAGCTGAAGAAGCTGATATTAATCCGGCATTTAAAATGCATAAGGAAAAATAGAAAAAATGTTTTCTTTATAAAGTGAAGATGACGCGCCAACGGATCTAAAGATTTTTTTTAAAACCGGCATTAATGATAATTATTGATCTCAACATGAATGACTTAGTTTTATGAACAATCAGAGTAAAATGATTGATCTTCTTAATAAGTAATTCTTGTGATAAATAAAAGTTCCTAACTTGCAATGTAGTTTTTTAATTTAGGTGACGGTGTAGGGGGCGCCAAAATTTGATTTCCCTCCAACCTAAATCTGGCCTCGGGCCGGCACTGTTAAGTACCTATGGGTTAGGCTACCTAACACCTTTTCCAGATTAGCTAGTTATGAGCACCTATGTCAAGAGTAAACTGAAACACATTATTATGGGCAAAATATATCTATTTACATTTTATAAAACAAATAAAATGCTGGTTTCTATTAACAAATAAAATAATTATCTTAAAAATAAAAATGAGTAAGTAATCATAATAGGTATACCATGCAAAATAAAGAACCATTAGGTAGGTACTTGTACATACTATTTGTGTACGGAATGATTAATAAAATAATCAAATAAAACCAAATACGTATAATTTTGTTACCATGCCCTTGCTTTGTGTGATATTTAGGGCAATACATTGTCATCGTTTTATCATTACTTTATTACAAATACATAACATAGTACACATACACAAAACTAAACTAGGAATTCAGGACAACATAATCTCTTTTGAAAGACACCAATTGTGATAGTTCACCCCGCGATATGTTTTTATTCTATTATTATCCATATTTGTGATGGAAAAACAAATGAAAGTCGGGCAAACCTACAATTTAAAAAAACTGAACTCAAGAATTTGTTTCAGTATCTACTTGGCCTTTGTATCACAAAGGACAGATAGATAATGCTCGTAAATGCAATAATGCTTTCATAACAAATTATTTTGAAATTGACAATACAACTAGGAATAAATAAATTTTGGATACAAAAATACTGTACATAACCATGCCAATTAAATAAATACCTATGTTCTCACTATTTTTACTCCTAAATATACTCAGGATTCCATTAATCTGCCTTGATTTGAGTAGGTAATACTATTTAAAATAACACTATATATAGAACACATCATTATTTCTAAATGGGGGCTAAATTGTGATTGTTACATTATGGTCAGTCAATCCCCCTAATAAATGTAAAAATGGCAATAGATAACGCAATTATGGCTATCATTTTATCAGTTATAGAAATGTCCGAACTTTTAACTTGAAAAGGTCTAAAAGTTGTCTTTAAGGCTGTAAAAGTTTAGGACTCTAGTTGCATTCTCCATTACTATTTTACTATCGCAACTAAATGGCAACTCGGTTTAGGCGGCGACACCTTACCTACTAGCCGCTACCGGCTCACAAATATAGAAGTCTACTTCACACTTCACTTTTCTTTCAAACAATGACATGGGAAGCGGGGCATCAAGAATTGTTACAAGATAACATTGCAAGCAATGACGAGCGTGCCGTTCCATTCATCAATTGGATAAATGACAAAGTCGACCTCTAACTTGTGGGGGTTCCAAATTAGCAAACTTATTCAGGCAAATACAGGCATTTTGAGAGAATATCCGCATTAAATTGAGTATGGCCCAGCCTAAATAAATTAGCAAAAACCAGATTTATGCTAGGGAACGGTGATCACTTTAGTCTTCTGTGTTAAATTTTTTTTTGAAACTTGACTAATTTTATAAACTACCGCTGAATTAAACTGAATTTAAAAATAGACATAAGAATCATAATTTATGTTAGGACAAGCACACGGATAGCGACAATTCGTAAGTTCGTCACAACATTAGCCCCCATTAAATACAGTTCAAAGGTTTAATACTACCGTCATTCAATAGGAAGTTTTCATAAGTAAAGGATATTTCTCTCTATGTGGAACCAATTCTCGTCGTCGACGTAGCCATGACTAATACACTGTTCTTTAGGCTAGGGTGGGTTGTGTCAACTCACGGACCATTTTGCATGGGCATCTACTAATATCTACTATTTCTAATGGAGAAATAGGTCAACATTTACCTCGTTGGTGTCAAGAATAGATGAAATAACCCACCCATATAGTCGACCTACGAAGGTTCTTTGTTTAAAAATTTCGCAAAAATCTCGAGTAATGAATTCAAAGAACCTCCTAGCACGTCTATAAATTATTATTTCATATACAACTAGTGTTATACAATTTACGGCCTTAATGTCGTATAAACACCATTTTAAATTAAATTAATTTGAATAGCATTCACAAGTAAATGGTTAATGCGAGACAATTTCAAAAACACTCCATCACATTTAATGTTTAAAAGAATACAAACATACACTAACTATATGCATTTAATTTTACATTACACTAATGAATTTTTGGAGTCATTATTTCTACATTATACGCGCTCGCGAGATTGTTGATCCCAGCAATTTTTATTAGATCAGAATCTGGAGCAGGCATCTATCTTTCAACTTTTTTTAAGAGAATTCTTTGTTGATATTCATATCACCCTAAGTACCTACACTTAGTTTGGTTAATATTAGGTAATTGGCCGCTCTCAACTCCTCACGGTACTTTTGCATCTTTGCACCAACGCCAATAACCTCCTCATAAATCCACACGGCACATGCGCACAAACACTTAGGGTAAAGGACTATCCATTAAAATCTTCACACAAGTAGAACCTGCTAAAGGTCTATCAAATGCATTTCATTGGTCACCCGAATCTAATAAGAAATCATTGTTTGTACCTTAATCCTGCTAAATATAAACTGGGTACAAAACGCTGGGGTTGTGCAACACATCTCTCGTTTGAGCATTGAAGCAAAGTCCGTAACACTAGTACTAGCAACATTTCTTCTTCGTTTTGTGAGTTTTTTTTATGTTCACTATGTCATTTGATGTGACGTTTTGTCTCTCCTTCATTTCCAACTTGGATCTTAGTACCTGGGGGAAAAAAAAAATGGTTTTATTGCCATTCCCAGTTGATCTATGATTCAACTCCAACAATAATTATTATCATGGTAATGATAATTTTTTCTCATGGTAATTGTGAATCACAGAACGGATCATATCCTCAGACATGACAATGTAACAAGAATTTAAACTTATTAATGTAAGAAACATTAAGAATGTTTCCATTATGGCTACAGTGACGTTGACTGGATTATCCTATTTAGGATATCCAGTATATTTTCCTGCTACTAAAATTGGTGAATGATAACAAATTATACTGAAACACATCTATTATTCACATAAAGCTGACCTCCGTGGCAAGTACTTTGATAACGCGTGCATGTAGGTGTAACTGAGAAACAAATATAATGTATAAATAAAGTATAAAGTACACCCCCGGCCACTTCAAAATCTTATATAATCCTCTCCATCCAGAGGTTGTCTGGAAGAGACACGCTGGAAGAGTCTGGAAAAGATAGCTTTTAAGCTATAAGACCGCCCATTGTACCTTTATCATATGTGTTACTGATTATTTCGTTTGTATCTTAACACGCTCAGCGCCAAGGCCTCGGGGACGATTTTTTGACATTTTTTGCCATTTTTTTTTAAATGTTTTATTTTGTTTGAAATTTCATAAAAAACATATTTTATTTTGACACCCCCCTCTTTTTTCGGGATTTTATGTGATTTTCAGCTGTGTGACATTTAGATACACGTGGCCTGGGAAAAAGTGTACCTTAAAAGCATACCTCCCAGGCCATGTGTATTCAAAAATATACACAGTACACATAATATAAACTTAACCTAAAGTTAGTTTATTTGGAATAAACTAACTTTAATCGTATACTGTAAAGGAACCTAATTGTATACTGTGGTAAATCGAAGGAATCTGACACAGAAGTCTCTGAAAAGGTCGTTCTCAGTTTAGCAGATGGTCTATTCAATGAAGGCAGGACAATGTACACCGATAACTACTACACAAGTGTTCCACTTGCACTGCGATTGAGGAAAAGAAAGACGCATTTAGGAACACTGGGAAGTAATAGGAAACACATGCCGAAGGATGTTACCAGCGCTAAATTGAAAAAAAGGAGAAATATTATCTAAGCAATCGGGAGATGGCATCTTAGCCTTGAAACAGCGGGATAAGCGCGACGTCCCCATGCTTTCCACAAAGCAATCTAGATTATGCACAGTCACAAAGAGAAACCGAACAGGCGAAAGTTTTCTTTACTTTTCCAACTACCCGAAAAATAGGACACCCAAATTGAAAATTCAATATCTTTTTTGAAAAATTACCGATTCCCAAGCCACGCACACCGAAAAAACGCGCCAGGCCGGGGCTTTAATTTTAGCTTAGAAAATGAATAGAAAACCTGCGTCCAAAGGAAACACAGTGTTCTAACCAAGTAGAGGGATGTGTATACTTATGGATACACAGTCCTTCAGACACTGTGTGACTTAAAGATACACATGGCGCTGAGCGTGTTAAGGTGTACAATAAAGTATTTACATTCATTCATTCATTATGTTTGTTTTAGTGTAGTGAGTCATGTCACTTTCCACTTTACACCTCAGGATGGCAATCACGCACTTTGGTGTTATTGAAATAGAATATAAAAATATTTATTGCCTGAAATATTATAAAATTAGGACTTAGTAGTAAACTATTTGTATATAATGGCCTCGATTCTGTATTACACTAACTAAACTAAATTTAAACTTTCGCTCTCTTTTACTGATAGTGTACGCAAGAAAGAGATGGCAAGAATTTTACTGCTGTGTATTGCTGTCAAATCAGTTTACTTGCCGCTTTTCTTCGTGTTTATAGTCAGCATGTCTAAATTTGTATGGAAAACTTAAATCTGACTAATTTTACAGCATTTAAATTGTAGCTATCATTATTATGGATGTTCGAAGAAAAATAGTTTTTGTGCAGAAAAGCAGGGAGTTTTTCGCAAAGTCTTGTTAGTGTATGGAGGTAAGTCAAGACCATTAAATTGTGACATTCTCTGAGGGAGGCGGATGTTTGATTCTGAGGCTGATTATAATGATGATTTAATCAAAAGCACTAGCATAGTGGAATGCTATTGGGGTATACAACTTTGGTGAGCTATTTGAGCTTTTTCTATGGCTACAATATTGAACACTTTGAAGATGAAAACTTCTTATTTTCAAATTTGAACATTGACTACTACGACTGTCTTGACTGATAACAATTATTGCATTTCCCATTAACATTTGCTGCCATCATTTGAGCAGGTGAGTGTACAAGTGCGAAATACTTACCATTTTAGTGATAGTAAGGAACATCTCTTCGACATTGATATTTTCCTTTGCACTGGTCTCAAAGAGTGGTATATTCATTTGACTAGCAAACCTCTGTGCATCTTCGGTGACAACAACTTTTCTAGACGGGCAGTCATTTTTATTACCAACTGAAAAGTAAATGGAAAATCTAAAATACTATTTGACAGTAATACACATTTTTTTTTACAATACTCTGAGCTTAATCTGTTTTATATTATTTTTTATAGCTGTTGCCAGCGGCTTAGCACGCGTGGATGTCGTGTTTTAAAAAAAAATACACTCCTATCACACACTTTCACCTCCATTTCCCCGCTTAAAATCTGAAAATCCGAAAACCCAGACTGAAACACGTCATTATTTATTTATGCTATATTTTTTTAACTTTAAAGAACAAATACTTTCATACAAAGTCTCTCTCCCCTTCCCAAGAACCTTAAAGTGGAAATTTCCAAAAACCCTTTCGTGAGCACATGCTTACATTATAAAATAAAACAATGTTCTAAATTACCGCTTTCTAGTCTAGATTTAGTAGTAGATACAACGCCTACTACCTAGTCTTTGGCTGTGGGTTGATAGATCAGTCAGTCAGGACAAACAATTTTATAAGTATATATTTATTTAGTGATTTTTCATTTGTGAATAAGTTTGGAATTTTTGATGGCATATTAAGCTAACTAGACAATAAAATTAATCTAATACCATTCCATTATAAATCAAACTGAAAATCTTAATAAAACACCACAATGTGGTCTGGTTGTCACATATTATTAATGAAGTTACAAATCCATTATCAGCCTCTATGCAGGCTAAACCTAGTGCAGATACCAACAGCAATCATACTTTAAACTACTGTTGTAATGTTTAATATTTCCCATCATTTCCTAAGGAAAAATATACCTACTTAATATGGTTTTGTTCTATTTTTATAGTCCAGCAGATTGTGAATTATTGAAAAGTAATAAAACACATCCTCATCAAACATGCAATAATTTAAGGATAACCTTCCAGAGAATACAGCTAATTATTGTACCTACTTTGTATGGAATCAATGTACCAAAACATACCTAGATGACACATCCTGTGAAATTTTATTAACAAATGATGATAGAGAGGAAATAGCACACAGACAGGGTATCATGTACACAGATGAGGGATTTGACTGTGTGACAGTCATTGTCTCAAGAATAGTTCCCATAAAATCAATCCTAATAATATAAATAGGTATAACTAATTATGAAGTGTATACATGTTTTGGAATATATGTATAATTGACTTTTTGGTTTTGTGTGCCGACAAAGTGGTAGAGATTTTTTTTGAAAATAATTTATTTAATAATATGTGGCAATCTTTTTTCTAATCTATCCCATGGTGGGGGAGTAATAGTCCATATATGGGCTGATTTAAGAAATTGTATTTTGAGCATAGTATGTGAACATGATAGAAATAACATTGTCAAAAATGTATAAAAAAAACATAAAAAATATTCCGATTTGATTAAAAAAACAAAAATAATATCCAATTAGCTTTTACATAATTATTACAAAACAACCATATTACAAAGCCAGATTTGTATGTGGTAGAATGAATCGAGGCCACTTGCAAAACACTTTTGTTGTTTTAGCAAGGAAACCCAAGTAGATACCTTTGGTAATTATCGACAATAGATTTACATATTGAATAACTTCCTGATTTCGTACCAAACTATCACTAGTTATAAATGGTAAATTCTGATGTGCTTATTACGTAGCTAGCCAAATAGTAGCCTGTGTTTTTCTAGGTACCAGAATGATGTACCAGGACCTATGGTCCATCTCCATTCTTAAGTCACCCAAATCAAGTTAACATTTTTGTGTATGATATTATTATAGTTGGGCCCACGACTTGCTGATGGTGAAACCATAAAAGTTAGGTTGCTAGTGGTGGGCAGGTGCGGTATGAATTATACATAACTCAGGTTGTTGGGAACAAGGTTACTTCAACAAGAGCACACTTGCATGTTCTATATCTACTGGTAAGTGAAGAGACTGGTTTGCTTGTTCCAATACAACAGCAAGTTTTGGAATCTACTATATTAGGAGAATAATAGGATTCCATTGTTGACGAGTTATTAAAGCATAAGTAAGGTCATAGAAGCTTACCTAAAACTTTGTTTACAACGTCGCAATTCTGCTCGATCTCATGGAGCCACCTCTTCACATTGGCAAAGGACTCTCCGTTCGTAACATCGTAGACGACGATGACGCCGTGGGTGCCTCTGTAGTACGTACTGGTGATGGTTCGGAACCTCTCCTGCCCGGCCGTATCCCAAATCTGAAGCTTCACTCTCTCACCATTTATTTCTAAAGTCCTTATTTTAAAATCCACACCTATGGTCGTGATATAACTCCCGGAGAACGTATTGTCGGCGAATCGCAAGAGCAGGCAGCTTTTCCCCACACCTGAAACACAACGACTTATGACGGAAACCCTCCGATTTCGGTTGTTGTGAAGGAAGACATAGGCCTCGCCCACTCACCACTGTCACCGATAATGAGCAGTTTGAAAAGATGGTCGAACTCACGCGCCATTGTATAACTTTGTTAAAACTAATTTTCTACTTGGTCATGTGTTCACTGATGGCGTCTTCGAATGAAAACACTTTACTTTTACTACAGAATTATTGTTAAAACGCATGCCGTAGGACGTTACACTTGCGTCATTTTACAATACGTCCGCCATTGTTGTTTTTAATTGCTAGTGTAAAAAAAGATTAATGAGTGACCTTTTCTACTATTACTTAATTATTACTTCATAAAATTATTTTATGAGGTAATAGTAGAAAATATGTCATTCTTTATAGTAGTCGTTAATAGTCAAGATTTTCTGTTAACATTTGAAACCAATAGAGACAGAGTTTCAGTGAAACAAATCATGGTAAATATCCCGTTTTGTTTTGTGTGACCAAATACGTAACTATTTTATAGACTTTGTAATCAGTAGTTTATCGGAAGAACTACCTACTATGTATTGAAAAAAATCCACCATTAACCTTTAGTTCTACTAGTTGAAAATTGGCAATAAACTCAAAACAGGAAAATTAATTTTAGTCTATGCCGTATTTCATGGCTTTTTCTCTGAAACACAAATGATGACTCAAAAATAATCAGTAAACGTCAAAATATTTGTCATTGTCAAAACGTTAGTAGGTGTGGTAACGAAAACGGAGTGACGATACCTACTGATAAAGTTTATTTTTGCTAAAATAAAACAATGTCGGCTACATTAAAACCCTATTTAACAGCCGTACGCCACACCCTTACGGCTGCGATGTGTCTAGAACACTTCTCATCACAAGTGGTGGAGCGGTACAATAAACCCGAAGTCGAGGTTAGAACCAGCAAAGAACTGCTGCTGAATCCTGTGGTGATCTCACGGAATGCAAACGAGAAAGTACTGATAGAGTCGTCGATAAACTCGATAAGAGTTAGTATTATGATCAAGCAGGCGGACGAAATCGAGAAGATTCTCTGTAAAAAGTTCATGAGGTTTATGATGATGCGGGCGGAAAACTTTATCGTGCTGAGGCGGAAACCGGTGGATGGATATCATATTAGCTTCCTGATCACTAACTTCCACACGGAACAGATGTTCAAACACAAGCTGGTGGACTTTGTCATCTATTTCATGGAAGAAATTGATAAGGAGATAAGTGAAATGAAGTTAGCTGTGAATGCTCGTGCCAGAATTTGCTCAGAAGAATTCTTGAAAAGATTCTAACCCTAAGAGTTCATTTCGGTCACTGGATCTTTGGTCAATCTGCATTAGGCCAGTGATCAGGCTGGATGTGTGTGATCAATGAATAAAGAATCCAGCAACCATACCCTAAATGTGTCTACTTAATCTTGTATAAATAATTACAGTAAAGTGTAAGTTTCCATTATTTTAATGACTGATTATAAATTGTAGATATAAACTTAAATATTTTACCAAAAACTGGATTCATAAGTGTAACAATCTGTGGGCATTATTTTTGCAGACCTACTGAAATTAAATGGTTGGCAATCATGCTACACGGTCTTATTGGTGTAAATATTGATATTTAATACAATGGATCTCTTATGTTTTACATTAGAGAGAAGTGTGGTATTCTTACTGAGCATAATGAACAAATACTTTTTAAACCATAACCCTAGAAACATTTGGTTTGTTTTTGTTTGTGTTCATAAATAAAAACAAACAAAAGGGTCTTTTTCAGAGCTTTATAAATATTCAGAAGCCCCCTTTGAACAATTTATCAATTAATCATTTGGGCACACTTGTGCTAGGCATAGTTGGCTTGTTCAGAATATTTAAATTTAATTATTTTACATTTCATCTATGCCTGTATTTGCTTTCAAATGTTATAAAAAGTAACTATTTTCTAGTTAGAAAATATGGATTCCAGTGGAAATCAGTATTTTAAAAAAAAGTAAGAAAGGATGTAGATAAGGCGACCTTTTCATTTTCTTTTATTTTTTAGATTTAAATTTAATTTAAGTAAAGTTATTAATTCCTTAAGCATTTACCTATGTAATTACTTTTTATTTGACTAAAAAAATAAAATAAACCATTCAATGTGTAAATTCTTTTTTAAATAAAATATATTTCATTGAAACAATTTTTTTTTTCTAATGCCTTTATTTTTTTCATTTGTAAATACCAAATGCAGATTCTCTAGTATGCCAACTAAACTTAATTTAAACTGTCATTCTCTTTTTAATAGTGCACACAAGAAAGAGATGGCACAAATTTTACTCCTGTCAAATTAGTTTCAATGTTACTCTTCTTCATGTATAGAGTCAGCATGTTTATAAATCACAAGTAAACTTTATGGAAAACTTTAATCTGACTAATTTGACAGCATTAAAATTGTTGCTCTTTTTTTGTTACTGTTAATAAAAGAGAGTGAAGGATAAAATTAAGTTTAGTTGGTGATCAAGAGAAGAGAATAACTAATAAAGTAATTTTGCATTTTTAACAAATTGTTACCACACAATCTTCTAACTACCACACCTCGAATACATATTTATCGCTGCTATGTTGTGTACAGACAGATTACAGAAATGTTGAGATAAAATATAATTTTATGAAACAAAATAATCTATACAAATTAATAGGGGATCATTCCTGTTGTCCCCTTCTGTTTCAGCCCCATTGGAGCATAACAGGATATTTTCTGATTGTTCCTCCTGGACGGGGCTTAATGGTAATGAATTTTCAAGATGTCCTTATCTTCACAATTTTTCCATGTAGCTTTAAATAAAAAATGACGGTCACAATTTGATAAAAAAAAAAGTAAATTAGGTATAATTAGATCAGGAACAAAGTAGTGTGTGAACCTAGTCATAATTTTGACTCATCAATCATCACTGACTTTACAAATTAACTTGACAAAAAAAAAACAAACTAGTTTTTAGATTTAGCCGTCCTCAGGGTAAAACCTTCGCCTTTGAAGGCCTGGAATGGTTCGACTGGAGTTTCCTCTCGAGCGCTGGCCGGCCGTGTGTTGCGAATGAAACGTAGGGTGCCGATCTCGAAGTCGTAGTCTGGGATACCGCGGACGTAGGGCTGGAATCAATAGGAGAGATTATCACATGTCCCCAGGATGAACTAGAAATAGTTAACTAATCTACCTTACATACGTCTAAATATCAGATATTTTAAGTAGTTGAGAAATAAAAGGAGCTCATGCCGCATGATCGCAAAGTGCAGCATTGGCCGGGCTATGTGTGCATGATTGACAACCTCTGTGGCGCAGTGGGCGAAGGTCCGCCTGGGATGCAGAAGGTTGCGGGTTCAATTCCCGCCACGGGACAAATGTTTGTATCTGCAAATATTTGTCTCAGGTCTGGGTGTTTTCTATGTATATTATGTATGTATTTACAAAAAAAAATGTATATAAGTAGTATATCAGTCATGTAGTTCCCATAATACAAGCTCTGCTTAGTTTGGGGCTAGATGATGCTGTGTGAAAATGTCCAGCATTATTTATTTATTTATAACTTCGCCGTCATGTTCTGCAATGGCGGCCGATTGGGTCTACTATTTCATACGTGTGGGCGTGGGGGCCTGAGAGGGCCGGTATGCTTTACGTTCATCACTTTTGAAGTTAGTAGCACTGAGTCTATCTCATATATTTCATCATCATACTAAAGATGTTCAACATGTATTGATGGAATGTGTGCGGAATGCTAATGAAAGGCGAAATATTTTCGGGCTTACTAAAATGTTTGATGTTGGTTGGTGTAATAGCATATTGTCTTCACCTTTGTCGGATGAAGCCAACAGTTTGTACAAACTAGCTGCAATATGTTTAGTGCGTAGTTAAGTATTTTTTGTGGAGTTTTAAGATTAATATATTTTTGTCTGTTTTCCGATTAGGCGATATGGTCACTCAGCGACAAAGCCTTTAATAAAAAAAAAAAAAAAAAAATCATCATACTACCAAAAACTTGTAGTCTACTTCTGGTCATAGTACTCTCCTAAAGAATTTGAGTATTCTAAAGATTGGTATACAAACAACATTAAGCCACTTTCCTTCCGTCCAGTGTATTTTAACTCATTCACTGCTTTTCTTGAAGTACATCGAGATGCCGCCGTATAAAACTGGGGACACTCGGCACTACATTTTTTTCGTAAAAAATTCTAATTAGTTTTTTAAGGTGACCGCTTCAAAATGCCATAGCCTATCCATTAAAAATGATGCACTTATAATTTTAACAGAAAATCTGGCCTAGTTTGAGAAATATTACCGAAACATTCAAAACACGCCTGGCGTGTTCTTGGCGTAGAGACGTAACACGCGAGGCGTGTCAGTGGCAGTGAATGTGTAAGTTATCATTGGTCCATCAGGTGATTGGTCTTCATGTGTCGTTCGGTTCCTGGTCGCCATTCGAAAAATTAGCTTCCCCAGCAGTTATTGCTTCTGCTAGCTAAATAATACAGTTAGTACAGCTGACTAGCTGTAACTAAAGACTTTTAGTTACCATGTTTTTGTATTCTAATATTTTTACCTGTCTTGGTTGAGTTGCTTGCGGTTCAGAATCACTCTCACTAATAAGCTTCTTCTTCTTGCCATCTAGTCTGTTCCCTTCTCCGCTGAACGCGATAAAGCCGCTTGGCTCCGGCATCATGGAGGCAGGGTCTTCTTCCATGCCTTCTGCGGACTCATTGCGGCGTGTCATGTGGTTCTCTTCTTTGTAGCCCACTGGTGGGGCAAATTCCACCTAAAGAATAATACATTTTGTTTTTTCTCATCATCTTTATTTTTTAATCTGTTATACTTATTACGATATGCGGAGTCTTATTGTGACTGTTATTAGAAATACTAATAAAAAACGGCCAAGTGCGTGTCGGGCCACGCGCAGTATAGGGTTCTGTAGTTGTAATGCGGACTTACAAGAGGGTTCTTTTTTGATAGATACTATGAATATATTAAATGAGTTCAAGGTTTTTGAGTTGAGTATCATACATTTTATAAGTTGTCGACTTTTACTCGTTAACTTGTAAAGCCTAATTAGCTGTCATAGTTTTCCTTTTAACTTAGTTATATATACTACTGCCGTGATTTTATTCACATATTTAAAAACAACTGTTTAGCTGGTAGGGGGGGAGGGGGGGACACACACACTTGAATCCAACAAAAACTAGCACTTTAAAGCTTAATTATTCATTTATTATTAAACCACTTTGTTGGCGTGATTAATATGTATACCTATACCAAATTACAGCTCACAAAGTACTACGAAACCCTAAAAAGGGCTAGTGCACACAAAACAAGCACTAGTTTGGGAATCATTGTAATTGTACTTAATTAAATAAGTAATTTGGGCAAAAAAGGACAGAAAATAAGCCACATTTGAGTAACTTACTCCCAGTACAAAATTATATTTCAATAATTTGGGCATAATTTAATATGTACAGAAGGCCAGCCACATTTAATTACAATAACAAACATCATCACAACTGTTTTCTCCATGATGGACATACTCAGATAAATACTGGATAAGTATGGAATTCCAAACATTACATTCAGCATATGCCTGTGTTTTTGCTAGCAGAATACTTATTTCCCAACACTATACTATGACATACAGAGTGTAAAAAGACTACTTCAGCCAAGTAGGTATTGAAGTTTAGTATGGAACAGCTGTTTTTTTTTTTCGCGTTCACAGTGTTGATTCCATAGTAAAAGTTGTTCATATTGATGGGTACTTTCACTCCCCGAAGTTTTCGGGAGTAGTCTTATTACACCCGGTATAAGTAATACTTTGTAGTGTTGAACTTACATTCATATCACACTCTATAATGATGACAGCATTCCCAGGCTTTGTCTCAAGTACACATAGCTCATACGCCTTCGAGTTGTACTTGATAGCTATGACGTCACCCGTGGTCAGGCAGGAAAAATTGCGTAAGCAGTTTTCTAACACTGAAAAGTTTAATTAAAAGCCTGTTATTTCAGCAATGCAGCGAGATAAGGCAGCTTCATTAGCAGCTTAAAAAAGATCTGAAGATCTCGATGGCGCGGCAAGTAGCCAGCTCGTCTGAGCAAAAGGTGCAGGTTCGATTCCCACTGTGGGACATGTTTGCATGTTGTAGTAACATGGTACTCATAGATGCTGATAGCCAAAACACAGGGAATCCTAGTGTGGTGAAAATGTGAGCAAGGTTTCCCCAATGAATGCTATGACACTATTTTCTATATCCATCCACAGACTTCCCGCAACCTTAAGATATCATTAGCAGCAGAAACGGAATAGAGCTCACTAAACACTAGCAAAATGATAATGGGGAATGAAACCATACCATTTCAACAGGTAAAACCTGTTGTAACCTGTGTACCTCCAACATAGCACTCTATTTTCAACCAACTTCAAATAAGGAGGTTTTCAATTAGTATGAATGTTTATTTTTGAGTACCAATATGTTCTCCAATTGTGAACTGATTTTAATGTACCATTACGGTAGGGAATACTTCAGGAGTGGTCCTTAATAAATTTTATGAAAAACTTCCACCCCTAAAGGTGAAAACATGGGGGATCAGAATTAATATTGGACTTTTTATTAACTTCCAGTTATTTGAAGATAGATTTTTTTTTCCTAAAAAAATATATATATTGTTTCTAGAAAATGTAGTTTAAACTTTTGCCTGGCATTTCATATTTACATGATGATGATAGGTTCTGTGGAGTTGATTTTTACCTGCTTTTGGATTGGAAATGTCTAAGAAATCTTCAGAAAGGGGCTGGAATCTCGAGAAGGTGGCCACTGGTAGAGATACACTCTCAATCTGTATTAATCCACCTTCCTCTAATACTAGGTTTGCCATCATCTGAAACAGAAACAAAAGATTCATAAACATTCAGTTATGGTACCATAGTACTTATAGTTCCTGATACCAACTATACAGGGAATCCTAGTGTGGGGTCAGGACTGTTTTTTTTAATCATATTTATTATTATTCACTGACAGAAGTCCATTGCAGGTTTAATGTAAACCAACTGAATAGAGTCCCATTTCAGGGCATGTTAGCTGCACAAACCTCAGGTGCTATATTAACTTGTCCATATCATGCAGCTCTTAATGTGGGGGTGGGCCCGTGAGCTGCAATGCAAGAGGTGGTGGGTTTGATTCCTACTACTGGCCAAATGTTTGCATGTTCTGTAGATATTTGTTCCAGGTTTGCATGTTGTGGTACCATGGTACTGATACCAATGATACAGGGAATCCTAATAAAAAAATAATTGGTGAGTCCCGTGACTCCGCTATACAGGCTTTTATAGACCTAGTGCAGGGAACAGAGCTCACCTATGGTATGATTTTAATACTTTATATAGAACCTAATTTTTAAGTTATTTATGAGTACCAAATGTACACTTTTAGGCAATAAAGCATTATTATTATTATTAAATAAATATAGGTAACTAATTAAACATTACTTGATTGATTAAATTACCCAATGAGGTAGATAGACTTTCCCCTCATCAGCCACAAACTCCAGAACACCACTATGTGTTTGCCTTCTAGTCTTTTTGTTGGTGAGTTTAAAGATCATTGGATATTCTACGCTGAGTCTTGTGAGTTGTTCCAAGGCTGATGGTGGCATTATTACTGGAAACAAAGAGTTAATGTTAAAATACAATAAATGTAGGTACAAAACGACAATGTTTGGTGAAAGTATTTGAATATTACTTTTGCCTCCTCTTTCCACATCCTGTCTTTCATTTCCTGGCAGCATAGATACGGAGAAACATCTATAGGTCATGTTAAAGGGCCTTGGTATTTCATGAAAGATGTTGAGCCCAAACTGAAATTACAAAAAAAATACATTACAAACATACAAATTTTATGCGTAAGTAGCCAGAATATATATTAGGTTACCATTTTTATGTGGTATATTTATTTATTGGTTTTTACAGCAAAATAAACGATAAATGCAAAATCATTCGCCAAAGCAACCTCCGAAAACACCAAATCACCTAATCAAAACAAAGAGGAACGATTGTTTTGACGTTTGATATTTTATTTTGTTTGGTTGACAACTTGACACGAAATCAATCATCATCATCTGCGATAACAAAAATTTTATCTGTGCACATTCAGTATATAACTAAGTACTCTGTGCTGTGCACGACATACAGCTTGATTTGACGCATGATATTATTTAACTCGCCTGAAAGAGATAGCGAGCTAGGAAATGTGGTAAGTAAATGACTACATTAATTAGCTATTCTCTGGTTTGTTTTAGCTTGATGAAAACGTTAGCTACATAACTGAAACAAAACTAAAGATACCACTAAACATCCATTTATCATCAAGCTAGTCACTAAGTAATTTTAGTCAAAATTTGAAAACCTATATTGCAGAGCGCGCATCTACCCGTAAAACTAATATTTTTTCTCTAACCTACTTATTTATGAACTATCCTTGAAGATACCTACAAAATATAACAAAAGCAAAAAACACATTCCAATTGCTTTGGTTTGGTATGCGACTAGAACACCCCTTTTGAATATCCATGAAAGGAAACTTGAAAAAAAAAGTAAAACCCTGTTTTTTTTCCAAAAGAAAACAGTTTGTCATCATCATGTCATGCATTCGATCAAACCCGTTTATTTACTCATTTTCCACTAGGTCACTACCCACAGAAGCCATAAACAAAAAATTAAGTTGAAGTTCATTCCATTCATTCAAATTGGGATTTGTCTATGTGGCAGGTGAAGATTGTTCGTCATAATTCTGAGAAATAGAAATTTAATATTCAAAATCTAAATTACCTACATGTAGAGATTTTAATAATTGTAAGTAAATTCAGTTTTACCGCAGTAAATAATTTTAAGGCGTTCCTGTCGTTACTTGTACCTTTACTTGAATGAACGCCATGTTGATTGTCAAAAGTGTTTTCGGAAGAGGCAGGCAGCAGTGCAATTGATTTGTGAAATTTTTTCAGACACCGCGATTTCGAGGGGTCGCTTTTTTGTTCGGTTCGGATTTATTGGGGCGGAATTGTGAGCAATCATGGCGCAAGTTCTACCGATTCGGTTTCAGGAGCATTTGCAGGTATGTACGCCCATCAACCTAATGAATTTGCTGATTGTCGCTTATTTTATGACCAAATACGAGGATGTAGGTAGTTATAGGGGCTGTTATGTGGGTTTCTTTGTTAATTGTGAGGTATATGAGTGGGTAGAGCCATTGCGCAATTATCAGCATGACAGTTTCCACCCCCTTTCCCAACCTACGGGAGGCGGCCGGTCGGTATTGATTAGTTCCAAGTTCACTCTGGAACATTATTGCTGGCCCATGTAGATACTGAACTCAACTATGAATAGATCTCATTCAACCTCACTATTTATTTCCATTGATAAGTTTACCCATTCATGTAACTTTCTTCATAATTTGACTAAGATTTCAGTTGGAACATGCTATCAGAATCTTATTGTAAACTCAATATCACCTATCCTAATCACTTTGTCTCCAAACAAACAAAGTTACTCAAATTCCTTATCATTTATCTCATATTATCAGGAATAAGTGTAAATGAATGCCAATAAAGTCATCTAATTTATATAGCTCTTTTGTACCTAAATAGTTTTTATGGGTCCTCCAAGGAAGATGCAATGTTTAGTTCATTATCACACAGATTCAAAAATTCATATTTGACTTTGATCAAAGCTTATGTTATTTTTGCAAGAACCAAAATTTCCATTTTTATCTTTAAAAATTAACCAGCATAACTATGTGTTTAAAGATGTCCCAACAGTTGAAATAAATGAAACAGAATCTCCGAACATTTAAAATAGTTTAGCTTTTGTGTTGTGTTAACTTTCAAACTTAAATTGTAATCATGCTGATTGTGTTAATGAGGATAAATAAGTTCATAACTACTGTTCAGTAATTTATCAAACACCAGAAAATAATGCTAATATGATAATAGACAAATTTTGTGAGGATGGATGTTTGTTACTCTTTCATGCAAAAACTACTGAACGGATTTTGATGAAACTGTACAGTAATATAGCTCATATATCAGAATAACACATAGGCTACTTTTTATCTGGGTACCACATGGGGGAAGCCATGGGCAGAAGCTAGTTTGTATATATACACCACCCATTTAAAGGGTGATACCATCCTATAATATTTTTTAGGGCTTAAATGAGTTCATCCTGGCTAAAACAATTTGCTTCAGTAATTAAATAAGAAATAGTTATGGTGGTAAATTATACCTGTTTTAACAGATGTTAATTCAACAATTGTATGGCATTTTTTAAAGTAAAAAATAAAATCAATTATTTCAAATGTAGTATGTAACAAAAACAAACAAACATGCTTATGAATGTTAACTCCATGATGGTCATCCTCAGATTCATACTCTTATCTTTGAGGATACTAAGTCAGAGGCATGTCCAAACATTTGGCACATTCCCATGTTTTGCAAGTAGTTGGCATTCTATGTGACAGGTTGCTAGACCATCACTGCTTATTGGAACACTAACCGATGGGATTTGCCTATCCAAGAACAGGCCCTGAGTTATTGAGTGGATAAAGTTATGGAGTGTTTATAAATAAAATAGTCAGCATTTGCAGGGTTTCTGTATTATAATATTTTGAGACATTACTCTAAAGCAGTTGTCGATTGTTTTAATATTGAAAATATGGTTATTTACCACTGTATAAAAATTCTAACCAAGTTAGTTTTGATTATGAATTCATATTTAACAAAAAAAACTAAAAACAGCAGACTATTTTCAATTTTGAAATGTTTCCATAGTTTTAATTCTGAAATAGACAAAAACCCCGGTTATGAAGAAAGTTTCTTTAAATAGAGCAATTGTTCTTTCAAGGAGTAGTCTTATTTACAAGCAGGTGCTACTTATTATATTGTTTCCAGCTCACAAGTGTTGGGATCAACCCAGCTTCAATCTCGTTCAACACCCTCACAATGGAATCAGACAAATTCATCTGTGTCCGGGAAAAGGTGGGCGAGACAGCTGAGGTTGTCATCATTGATATGGCCGACCCAACTAACCCCATCCGTAGGCCGATCAGTGCAGACTCGGCCATCATGAACCCGGCCAGCAAAGTCATCGCTCTAAAGGGCAAAGCTGGTGTTGAAGGTAAGTTTTGTTTACTGCTGCAATAACTGGTTTCTTGTGGATTCTGATTCATCATAAACCAGATAGTTAAGAAGACTGCTTGCTTATTAATTTTTGTACCTGAAAAACATCCATAAGGAATTCCAATCCAAAATCCAAAAAAACGGTATTGGAAGGTGCATTATTTTTGTATGTACACCATATTTTATCAACACACCCTACTGAAGTGAAAATTGGGGTATGGTACATGGAAGGACAGACAAACAGGCAGACGTGACGTGAGTATGAGGGTTCTGTCTTTCGCTTCCGAAACCTAAAAATAGTGAATCTTTTCATTTTAGGTCATGATTTTTTTAGTAAATGCACTTTTTAGTTTTTTTTTATATTTATAAACCATTTTGGTGGATAAGCAGGATAAGCATGCAACTATTACCTTTCAACGCATAAACGACGTAATACTAGCAGTTGACAGAATTGTCTTATCTCATCGTCATCATTAGCATGTCTCCTAATAACTTCATTACACCGGCTGTCCAGGCCCAATTTTTTTTTATGTCCATTATATTTGTTGTAAGTATTTGTAGTTTGTAATTCTAGGGTCTGTTAAAAAACAATTTTCCGAAGATTTTAGAAACACCAATTGTAAATAAAAACAAAATAAAAAGAGCGAAAGCATGCTAAATTGTATAAAATATATTTTTAAAAATTGCCTTTAGTGTGTGGATTTTTATTGTAAGTATTGTTTTTGGTTAATTAATTAATAAAGAAATCGCATTTACCCCCGTAAGCAAGGAATTCATATGATACCAACTTGAGCTGCTTAATCGCTTCAGTAGTGTCATTATAACGTGAACAACCCAGACATTTAATCGATTTTTGTAAACAAACAAGAGCGATAACTCATTTTCTAAACATTTATTCCAGGCATTCACATTCTTTTATCTGGCTTAATTATAAATATTGAATGGGTTTATGCAATGCTGAGCAATTTATTTATATTAAAAAGATACAAGTTATCAGTGGAAAAACTCGTTTGCTAAAGCTCTAGAAATAAAAACTATTTTAGCCTCAATCATTCAGATCAGCAGTCTACTTTATTTCATTGCTGGACATTGACAAAGGACTCTTCCAATACGAGTCGCTGACTCCGTCTTAAGGTTCATCTATTCTTAAGATGATGGAAGAGTTTTGTCCATAATCTCTACGTAATATGGAACTTTCAAACACAAAGCCCCTAGTGTTACAGATCTCAAGGCGACGGTAACCTCTTAACATAAGTTGGACCTTAAACTTGTTTTGCTTTCAATACCCATCAAAAATATGATATTATATTTCGCACTTAATTTTTAAGCTACTAATACCTGTGCCACAAATATTTTAACCCTGTGCCAAAGAAACAAACGGTTTCAAAACGTGCCAAATCGCCCGATTCCTCAACTTAACCTACATTTTCATTGTGTTGACTATGTACACTACGTCCTTGGGCAAGTTGCCATCTCATTTTTTTGCAGTCAAATAAAAGGATAAATGCATTTTCCGTCTTCGAAGGACCTTTCAAATTGATACATAAACGACACGTGTCTCTTAAATTATTCTAGCAAAATGGCAATAAAAAGGATTATTTATGTCAAAAATCTACCATTTTCAAGTTTTAGAACGTTTTGACATTGTTTAGCCTGGAAAAATGAGTACCATTGTCTCGTTCCCATTATCTTTGTACTTGTGTAATTAAGCAGGTCTACCCAATGGTATTCCCATAAAAAAACTTCGGATAAGCGCGGTCAATTTCATAAATAAATACAGATTTACAAGTATAGCTATGAGAACTTTGTATTTTATAAAGAAAAAATATGCGTTTCCATATTTTCATAGAAACGCATATTTTATGTTCTGTAAATTTGGGTTAGAAGCTAAGAGCTTGTAACTTACATAATTATAGTCAGCTTATCGCCCATAAAATTACGAAAAATAATAAAAAAATATCTTGATTACATTACGCATAACCCCGGCCATTGGGAAGTACAGAGCTGGTAAATGAGTCACATATTTATGTTTTGAATATTGTATTCTTGGCACAAAGCTACAACGGAAGTTGATAATATAAATAATGTTTCAAAGAAAGTTTGAATGCTGAAGTCAACGCACGCTTTGTTTTCTCGTTCATGTCCATTCTTTTGTTGTTACGTCTTCAGTTATAGGGAAGTTGAAGGTAAGGTTAAGAAAGTAGTTTATTTGACAACAACAAAGCACAAAGCTTCTTACAATTTTCGTTCATTTGTTACTAAGATTATTAGCACCAAATATCAAAAATTTCGCATTTATAATATCAGGACCTAGGTAGGTTGGGATTACTATCCCAATTTAATATCCTACTGGATATTAGTAGGAAGATCACTACCAAAATATCTACTGAAGTATTTCACGAAATGTGCTTTTTCTTTAGTTCTAGTCATAATTCTCATTGACCAGTTATAGACTTCACGCTATTCAATATAAAAGTTGAATATGATTTAAGGAGTATGATAGTTTTATATGCAGATGAGCTATTCGATGAGGTCATACATGTTCTCGATGCAAAAACCTACAGTATCTTGAACACAAATAATTCAGTTCATGTCTTGGCAGGATTACACTCTTGGGCCTAGTCTTAAAATATTAAATAAACTATCTACGATTAGGTATCGTTTGTTGTCTATGTGACGTAGACAAAACCTTTGAACTGCAGCAAGGTAACGAATCGGGGTCACCAGTTTTACTTTACCATTGATATTAGTAACTTACAACATCTATGTATATAAGAAGCGTCTACGATTCGTACTTAATCCTTTCACCACAAGTTATTTCATCATTAGTCACTCGGATCTTCTCCACCATACCTCAACTTGGTCAGATCGCTGATCTGACGCAGGGTGTTCAAGAAACGATACAATCAAAAAAATATATTGCAGAGTTCTTTAGTGGCGTTTGGCGATAAAACTTTAAGAACTTCCCTTGAAGTCATACAAAACGATTGAAGTTAATCACATTTCATCGGGGCAAACAGTCTTGATACAAAATAGTATTAGACAAATAAACGAACAACCTCGTACCACAAACACATACACCGGCTCCTTGCGTCATCAAAAGGATGATTTAGAGACGTCTTCTTATAAGCAAAGTGAACTTAAAGTTTTTTATTTATTTATTATTAACTTAAAGTGGTTTACGCGGATTCGTAAATCCACTTTAAATTAACCAAGGATAGCAAAATCGGCTTAGTTTAATTTTGTCACGGATAATTAATCGTTAAAGTTGAAAGTGTTTGGTGTCTCGTCCACAATAGTGACGTAATACAACAGTACAATAAAAGATCCATTCTCTCTGTGAAACTAATCAATATTATGACAGCCTGCTTATTTGCTTGTTCAACTTTCACGCCTCATTCTTGTTATTTTCAGTCTTTAAATGGAGCTATCTGTGTTCTGTGGTTTCTATTCACTGTGCAATTACACAGTACACAATAATTTGAGTAGATACTGACTGTACCCCTACGGTCGCACCCTAATTTCTCACTCAGAGCGTATCGTGGTACAATTTGGTATTCAGACGTGTTTTCCTGACCCAAAATCGAAAATAAGATAAATAGAGAAATCGTTATTGAACTTAACAGCAGGACATAGGCGACCTTACTGCTAAAAAGAAAATATAGGAGTAATTCCTCCCTTTTCAAATCTTGAGTCTTAAAAGTATGAAAAACAAAATGTGTATTATTACAGAATATTATTTTTTCTTTATAAAATACAAAGTTCTTATAGCTATACTTGTAAATCTGTATTTATTTATGAAATTGACCCCGGTCGTTTGGAGTTTTTTGTATGGTAATACCATTGGTTATTTAGTGAGTAGTATTGGATATGAACTGCCAACTAAAATTGGTTCAATGGATCTTCATTTTTTAACATTCGGAATGAATGTGGCGCAACTTCGAGACCCTAGTATAACGTGTCTCGGCTTATCTTGATCAGCTTTATTTGATACAAGGACATATAACACTTTATACCCTCAAAATGTCAAGCAATTATAAGTTTCACATTAACACATGCGAAGCTATAAATGTTGTGCTATGCATGGCAAGATACAATATATACAACATTTTACGTAATGCAGGAACTCTCTGCAATTTTCGAGCACAGACACCGTAACGCGATCACGCGATAGGACCCTCTTAGCACAATTTTATTTATGCTTAAGATAGTTCCATTTGGGTAGACTGGATAGGCAGGGTTGTCTATCGAAATCTGTTATTTTCCACTCATTTCTTCATTATGAACAACTGAAACATTAACTGCGGATGCCACGTCTTGAGTCTTTATCCACCGACTTTTAGTCTTTATTCCGGCAGTCTTCTTTCGGTTCGTGGTTGGTACTCGAAAACCTTTAGTAAATACTGAATTTTAATCTAATTAAAGGTTATCGCACACATATCAGCCCGCAACCGCCTTACTCGAGCCGTCCAGTAGGTTTTGTATGAAACTTTATACTGTAACGCACACTTTTCAGCATCGTAACGGTACCGCCTCGCATAGGCACATGCTAGTGAACGGCCAGCGGTGATTGATCAAATCGCCTCTCCGTAGCCGAACAATTTAATAATAGGCGTGCCGATCCCGTGCCGAACTGATATGTGTGCGATAACCTTAATTTATCAAAACATCACAGTATTTTATCTATCAACCAACTTATGAATGACTCATGTTGTCATAATTATGACGAGTTCACATAAAATTGACGTAGTTTAATCAGTAAGGTCCGTACCATATCTCATAGAAATCCATTATGTAGGTTTTATCACAGACCGCTATGTTCATACTCACGTATAGTTCTACAGTGTAAGTAGAAGTTCTCGTGGCGGCTGTTCTTAGATCTATTAGCACTAAGCTCGGTTCAGCACTTGAACCGTGCTTAGTGGATCTTAGTATCATTTTCTAAGCACTTCCTTGCTTGGAGAGTTGACTTTATGCTGTCAGGCTCGGGCGGGCCGTGAGATACCGCTGGCCTATAAACTAATAAAAACAGCGTTTATTTGCTTATATGAATTTACTTTTAGTATGGCTGGATTAATACAATACCGAAGAGTATATCGTAGTCTCTATGCCATTATGCTTCACATAATGGGCTTTGGGGAAAGCAATGAGATTACGTTACCGCCTACCGCATCGCTATACCACAGATTAAACTGTAATGACTACAGCCTTACCTTGCGACCTTATGACGCATGATATCACAAATTTTGTTAAATAAATTAGTGGGGTAGATTTAGATTAACTCTGAATAGAGTAAAATATCCTTGTTGCGTTAGATGTAGTAATTTCTACTTAGGTATCGTCAAAGATCTACGCAGTCTCACCGTCCAAGTTATTTCAAACTTGTTATTATTCTTCTTTAAATTATAAATGGATTTTTAGAGCTTAAACGTTACGCAAAATGCAATGCTCTTTTAATCCTTTTAGCAACTGGCATTTTTCAGTCACACCTGCGAGCGTTTCCTTTCAACTATAAGTGGTACATTTAGAAGCCTTTAAGGGGCGTGTTTAAAGGGTGTGAAACGTCGCAACGTGCTCCACTATACCTTGTCGAGTCGATGACTCACACATTATATATGAAAAATGAAGCAAATGAATAGAAAATTCATATTGAGGAGTCCTTTTTAATAAATTATTATAATATTAGAAAATACCGAGCAGTTGGTGAAATTCTTATTTATACCGTTTTTCTATTTATGTATTCAATATTCATTTATTTAAATCCTTAGGAACTTATAGAACACTTGCTTTAAGTCAGTTGACAGGTACCTACATCTAATCAGTCCTTATTAACCCACTGCTGAGTTATATAGGGTTCTACGCCAATCGAACCCATTGAGTTTCCACCGTTTTTACAATACCATAAATTGCAGAGTCAACTTCACCGGACAAAACTAACGAATCTTTTTCTTCTTTCTACAGCTCAAAAAACGCTTCAAATATTCAACATCGAAATGAAATCCAAGATGAAAGCGCACACAATGAATGAAGACGTGGTTTTCTGGAAGTGGATCTCCCTCAACACCCTGGCGCTCGTTACCAAGATGAGCGTCTACCACTGGTCCATGGAGGGGGATTCCACTCCGGTGAAGATGTTCGACAGACATTCATCGCTGGCTGACTGCCAGATCATCAACTACAGGACGGATCCGAAGCAGCAGTGGTTGTTGCTTGTTGGTGAGTTCTCAATCATTGTTTCAATATTTCTATATGAAGTGATACGATTTACACTAAAAACGTATACAAATAGTATACGTTGGTCGGAAAGAAGACCTTGATCTTGACCTCGAAAAACCGAAAATTCTTGTTCAACATTTCCATGGATTTGTAGTTACTAAGAACTTGAACAATTTTGATTGTTTATATAATTTTAATTCGGCATAGTTCACCTCGGTCAGAACTAGGTATATGAAATTAACGATAAGACTTATTTACTGATTACCGTGGTAAATTTAATTTAGGCAAAAATGGTAGATGCGCCCTTCTCGAATAGGACGGCAGATTCACAAAGCCAGGTCAGCGATCTAGTGACGCACGAATATCGATTTGTTTGGGTCGACGTATCTACTCAACGCCCCCAACGTTGTTATCAGCACATTTCTTTGAGATTTCACTTGCTTATTATATAATAAGGAGGTTCTTCGACAGATCTGACGAATGAGTCGGTTGGTTTTTAAGTTCAAAATTATAAATAAAATAAATAAATAATGCTGGACATTTTTCACACAGCATCATCTAGCCCCAAACTAAGCAGAGCTTGTATTATGGGAACTACATGACTGATATACTACTTATATACTTTTTTTTTTGTAAATACATACATATTATACATAGAAAAACACCCAGACCTGAGACAAATATTTGCAGATCTTACAAACATTTGTCTCGTGACAAGAATCGAACCCGCAACCTTCTGCGTCTCAGGCGGACCTTCGCCCACTGCGCCACAGAGGTCGTCTGTGGCGCAGTTATACTGCATAAGATCACTGTTTTACCGGAAGAGTAGTTTTTTAGTCAATTGCGATCTTTCTGTTAAAAAAAAATGGCATGTTACTACATTTTTTATACATCAATGACCGTCTACAATAACCTTAGGCACAGCCTTAGGCAGGTCTGAGTGACAGGTTTCTGTTGTTTTTTTATACCGCGTAGGCAAATAAGCTGTTGGTAAGCGGTTACCATAGTCTATAGACGTTTGCAGAACAGAGTCACCACACGCGCGTTGCCGACTCATTAAAATGTCGAAACACCCTTTCTGAAGAACTTTACTATAGTCACTTGCAAGAACCTCACCAGCATTCCATAACCTGAGTGTTCGCGGGAAATATCAGTAATACCCACCTAAGACTATACCTAAGCTTACTGCAGGCAGACATAAAGCTTACTTGCATGACGCAGGATTTGTATTATAACCTGGTTAGGATTTGATTCGACGATTGTACAGCACAAAATGACTGCATAGTGAATTCATTTTGAATTCATTTGGTGACCCTAGGTTGCGCTAAAGATCCGACCTATAGTTATTTTTTTTAACAAAAACCGTAATGAAGTCACGAATCAGCGCTGCTTTACACCCATGGTGTGAAGTAGCATGCATGCTGAGACAAAGCCTGCGTGCGGTGCTCGAGAGACTCACTTGGCACAACAGTACCTACATGTGAGGAAACCTACCTACGTACCGCAGACTAGTTCGTTATAGATACCTTACCTACATTATGTTTTAGTAGGAAGGTGACAGTTTTTTTATCTTTTATTATAAGTACCTGGGTGCCTTTTTTAGTGCAAAGATGATGTATTCTTTCCGTTTTGCCAAATAAAAACATCTTTCTTTCTAAGTCTGGTATGTTAAAAAAAAATCATTTGGCTTTTGTTGACTATGCAATGTTTCCGTTCTAGGTATCTCTGCTCAGCAGAACCGTGTAGTGGGCGCTATGCAGCTCTATTCCGTAGAGCGCAAATGCTCCCAACCCATCGAGGGGCACGCGGCTTCGTTCGCGACCTTCAAGGCGGAGGGCAACGCTGAGACTTCGACTCTGTTCTGTTTCGCCGTCAGGACCGCTCAGGGCGGGAAGCTGCATGTTATTGGTGAGTTTATACTATCCCCCTTTATAGAGCTAATAAGTAATCATAAGCCGAAAGACGTTCATTGCTGGACATAAACGCCTCCACTATGGGCCTTCCACATAATCCAATTCATAATTCACCCCTTTATATAGCTTATAAGTAATCATAAGCCGAAAGACGTTCATTGCTGGACGTAAACGCCTCCACTATGGGCCCTCCACATACTCCAATTCATAATTCATCCCTTTACAGAGCTTATATAAGTAATCATAAGCCGAAAGACGTTAATTGCTGGACGTAAACGCCTCCACTATGGGCCCTCCACATACTCCAATTCATAATTCATCCCTTTACAGAGCTTATATAAGTAATCATAAGCCGAAAGACGTTAATTGCTGGACGTAAACGCCTCCACTATGGGCCCTCCACATACTCCAATTCATAATTCATCCCTTTACAGAGCTAATAAGTAATCATAAGCCGAAAGTCGTTCAGTTTTGAATGTAAAGGCCTCCCCTATGGGCCTCCCACATACTCCAATTCATCATTCGAGCTGCGTTGACCTAGTGGGCTGTAGGCCGACTCTGGCCGATAGGTTCAAAGGTCATGCATCAATGTATTTTGTGTTCACACATCATGCTCAAAACGACGAAAGAAAACATCGCTAAGAAACCGGCGAATTCCGGATGAATTGTCGAAGAATTAAGCCATTTACTCGGCTTTGTCCCTTTTTTGATGATCCTTCATTCATCTTTAGTATGGTGTCAATTGAATAAGGTGAACTCATTAATTGATGTGGAGCTGCATAATATGCTGAGACAAAACCTGTGACTCACGCGTCGCGGAAAGGAATATGTATTTTGTGCCTTCAGCCTATCACGGTACCTACCTATTACTGTGGTACCTTTATGTGAAATTGTGTGTTATGTGAATGTATTTTCTTCATTTTCTTCTAATCTTCCAGAGGTTGGCCAAACGCCCGCCGGCAACCAGCCCTTCCCGAAGAAAGCGGTCGACGTTTTCTTCCCCGCTGAAGCCCAGAACGACTTCCCAGTGGCCATGCAAGTCTCCCCAAAGTATGACGTCATATACCTGATCACCAAGTACGGCTACATACATATGTACGACATTGAGAGCGGAACTTGTATCTACATGAATCGGATCTCTTCTGATACTATCTTTGTCACGGCGCCTCACGAGTCTACCGGTGGTATTATTGGTGAGTTTCATTCAGTTTTTATCCGCGGCGACAGGAGCCAGTATATGCGTTTACCACATTTCACTTTCGGTGTTAGCAGCATTGATACAAAAAATTGTCTCCAAGTTCGTATGAATCATTTATCTACTTTTGTCCGTCCGCAGTGCTATTTTATATTTGAAAATTGTTCCCCTATCAAGTTCAGTATTTCTGGGCAGTATTTCTGCAAGTGTACTCGAATTGATGATATACGTATTTGTATCGAGCAAATACAGAGTGACAGAGTCATTTAAACCACAGACTAAAAAATATATATACCATGGTTATACTTATATAGCAATTTGAACATTACTAAACTGATTTGTCACAGAGAAAAATAATATAGGAGACCGAGTTTATTGATGAATGGGAAATCGAAAGCTAAAAAAAAATAAGATTGATAGTGTAACTATAAGTCACTTACCACTAATGACAGTTGCATTTAGAACTGAGGTCCTCCAGTTCTGAGGTTCCACTGAGGCTTTAGCTTGCATGTTAAAGGGTCAGCGTTAATCAGTCTTTACAATATTTTAACCCAGTGGTTATGGAGCTGCCAAAAACTTTATCACTAAACTCGCAATGAATTCTCGCAGGTGTGAACCGCAAAGGGCAAGTGCTATCAGTGACAGTTGAAGAGGACTCCATAGTCCCGTACATCAACACAGTTCTGCAGAACGCTGACTTGGCGCTCCGCATCGCAGTGCGGAACAATCTCGCCGGCGCTGAAGAACTTTTCGTCAGGAAGTTCAATATGCTGTTCACTAACGGACAGTATGGAGAGGCTGCTAAGGTAAGTTTTGATTTTGGTAAAGCCGCGTTGCCACACTCAAAGAATACACACGTCAAAAAATATTTGCTGTCAGTTTGAATTTTTTTTAATATGTTGAATTAATATTAAACAAAATGTTTGAAAAATACAAAATAACTATCATGTTTTTTAATTCTAAATGATTAATTTTTTCAACAAATAATAAATTCCATAAAGAGCGTTTTATAATATTTCAAGGACACAAAAAATATTTCCATTCTTCAAAAAGATCGCTAACTTATTTTAGCATCTGTAGCTCAACACAAATATAACTGTTCCTCATGCAGGTAGCGGCGATGGCCCCCCGCGGCATCCTGAGAACCCCGCAGACCATCCAGCGGTTCCAGCAGGTCCCCACCCAGCCGGGACAGACCTCCCCATTGCTACAGTACTTCGGTATCCTGCTCGATCAAGCGCAGCTCAACAAGTTCGAGTCCCTCGAGCTGTGCCGGCCCGTGCTCCTCCAAGGTGAGACTTACCACAGACTATTATAGTAGATATCGAAAATACTTTAATGCTCATATTTTACAAATACTTATAAATAAATACTTTAGTTTCCCTCGTGACCGTAGCGCATGGTGATACAGAAATATCTGGAAACAAAACAATAAACCCATAAATCGTGTAAATTTTTACAGGGGTTAGAGAACGAAAAACAGGCCTAAAGCTGTAGAAACTCCCCATAACCTGAAAAAAAGTGGTTATTAGTACTACCACAGAGAACATAGTGTTGTTAGCGTTTGAAGGTTTATGGATGTGGCCATCTCAGTTTCCGAGCAAGCTTGGTGCGGTAGTGATAGGATTGATAAAGAAATTATTTAATGTTCTCACACTATTGTATTAGGCTTGACTAGTAATAGTTGTTAGTTGAAATAAAATAAAATGTTTCTTGTGTCCCTCAGGCCGCAAGCAACTCCTTGAGAAATGGCTGAAGGAGGAAAAGCTGGAATGCTCGGAAGAGCTCGGCGATCTGGTGAAGCAGGTGGACCCCACGCTCGCGCTGTCCGTGTACCTGCGCGCCAACGTCGCCAACAAGGTCATCCAGTGCTTCGCGGAAACTGGACAGTTCCAGAAGATCGTTCTTTATGCTAAGAAGGTAACAGAAGATGGCTATTTCATACAGGTTTTATAAAAACTCATCAGTCATACATAATACTGACCCCACTTTAGGGTATGCATGGTACCACAACAACCAGACCAAAGACAAATATCTGCAGAATATCCACACATTTGCCCCGCAGCGGGAATCGAATCCGCGCCCATCGGTGCTCCAAACCATCAATGATCTATTGTGCACAAAATTCCTAGAGAGGTTGCTCACACATACAAATGATTTAGTTACGTCTAGAGGTGCTCCACCCTTAAGCTTCCGAATCTTGTGTCGCATGGCATCAGGTTTAAAAGAAGCATATTATGTGTCCATATTGTGTGCCAAATCGATTTCTGCCATTTTGAAAATTATTGGCGACAACCATAAATAATGAAGTAGGATAGATATGATATAACCAGTGTTATGAGGAAATTTTAGAGAATATCCTCCATGAGGATTTAAGTTGTGAGTGAGCCTGTGTATTTTTGAAAAAGAGACCTAAACACAACGCAATAAACTATTTTTTTTAAATTCCTTTAGGTTGGCTACACACCCGACTACATCTTCCTCCTGCGCTCGGTGATGCGAACGAATCCGGAGCAAGGCGCTGGGTTCGCTGGTATGCTGGTCGCCGAAGACCCGCCGCTGGCCGACATCAACCAGATTGTCGACGTTTTCATGGAGCAGAACATGGTGCAGCAATGCACTGCCTTCCTGTTGGACGCATTGAAGAACAACCGCCCCGAGGAGGGACCTCTGCAGACTAGGTAAGCTCATAAGGTCATTATGAATTTATGTGTATGCTAGGACTTGAGGAAGCACAGGACCTCTGCAGGCTAGGTAAGCTCATAAGGTCATTATGAATTTATATGAATGCTATGACTTGGGGAAGCATAGGACCTCTGCAGACTAGGTAAGCTCATAAGGTCATTATGAATTTATGTGAATGATAGGGCTTGAGGAAGCATAGGATCTCTGCGGACTAGGTAAGCTCATAAGGTCATTATAAATTTATGTGAACGCTAGGGCTTGAGGAAGCATAGGACCTCTGCAGACTAGGTAAGCTCATAAGGTCATTATGAATTTATATGAATGCTAGGGCTTGAGAAAGCATAGGACCTCTGCAGAATAGGTAAGCTCATAAGGTCATTATGAATTTATATGAATGCTATGACTTGAGGAAACATAGGACCTTTGCAGACTTACGCTCATAAGGTCATTATGAATTTATATGAATGCTATGACTTGGGGAAGCATAGGACCTCTGCAGACTAGGTAAGCTCATAAGAGCATTATGAATTTTTAGGTCATTAGTAGGTCGTTAGCAAATAAATGAATCTGAATGTGTATGTGAGAGGGCTGGCTGATGATAATAATGTTTATTGCAGACTCCTAGAAATGAATCTGATGTCCGCTCCGCAAGTGGCGGACGCTATCCTCGGCAACGCGATGTTCACGCACTACGACCGCGCGCACGTCGCCCAGCTCTGCGAGAAGGCGGGCCTGCTGCAACGCGCGCTCGAACATTACACTGACTTGTACGACATCAAGCGGGCTGTGGTGAGCACATGCTATTACTTTTGCATTTGAATATATGAAATACCTACCTATCTGTGCAACTTATATAGACTTCTATACCTTCACATTTCGCTTTTGTTATAGTTAAGACAAAAGCGAAATGGGAAGGTATAATATAATCTTGCTTTTTGTGCTTTTATCGTACTTTGTCCATAAGTCAATTCGAGGTGCGTCCTGTAAATCAATGCTGCAGTTCGATGCACTCTGCATAGTGTGGATATTTTTCGACGCTTCTATACCTTCGCATTAAATTGTAACACAACTATGGAATAAGAGTTCAATAATGTGTGTATAGTTCTGCTCAAAATAAATATTTTCTGTTCTATTCTATATAGATGCATACTACATCAATACATAGGAATATTTAGTATTTTATTTCTGCCTGCCTTTTGTCAAAAGGAAATCTTTCTGACATATAGGAGGCTAAAATAGTTTTTTTTTCTTTTCCATCTAGAGCCGAGACTACCATTTTATCTACGCTAATGAAGTCCAACAAAAGAGAGACAAAAGTATTTTTTGTCATCTCTTCCATAGCGAAACCGCTGTCTCATGCTAACTCTGAAACAACGATTTTGTCGCCGTAACAGAACACACTTTAACTGATATGGGTATCATTGCAAAAGCCGTGATGACATGGTATCAAAAGTATTTTAGGATTAAACTGCAGACGGACTCTTTAATTTTTAAATTGATTACTTGTTTTATATTTATCTCACCATGCCTATAATAATTCTCAGGTCCACACCCACCTCCTGCCAGCCGACTGGCTAGTCACTTACTTCGGGAGCCTCTCCGTTGAAGACTCCCTGGAATGCCTCAAGGCAATGCTGCAAGCCAACATCCGCCAGAACCTGCAGATCTGCGTGCAAATAGCCACCAAGTACCATGAGCAACTGACCACCAAGAGTCTGATTGAGCTGTTTGAGAGCTTCAAGACCTATGAAGGCCTGTTTTATTTCCTCGGCTCGATTGTTAACTTCAGCCAGGATTCAGAGGTCCACTTCAAGTATATTCAGGTAAGATTTTATTATTGTGTCACTTTTTCTAAATTTATATATTTATGACGACCTCTGTGGCGCAGTGGGCGAAAGCCCACCTGATACGCAGAAGGTTGCTGGTTCGATTCCCGCCGCGGGACAAATGTTGTATGATCTGCAAATATTTGTCTCAATACGTGTTTTCTATGTATAATATGAATTTATTTACAAAAAAAAGTATATAAGTAGTATATCAGTCATATAGTTCCCATAATACAAGCTCTGCTTCCTTAGCGGGCCTTCGCCCACTGCGCCACAGAAGTCTTCAAAAAACATTACAAATACTTGAACATTATAGAGGTTTTATTGCCTTTTTTTTTCAATTAATAGCATAATTTTTCAAATCTATGTCTATTATTTTAATCTAAATTTGTAAACAGAATTAACCTGCCTTGTATAACAACCAATCCTACTACTATTATAAAAAAGTTTATGAGGTTGGATAGATGTTTGTTACCTTTCACGCAAAAACTACTGAACGGATTTTGATGAAACTTTGCAGTAATATTAGCTTAAACATCAGAATAATGTTTATCCATGTACCACGTGGGCAAAGCCGTGGGCAGAGGCTAATGCTATATTATGGTAATCTGTAATAAACTTTCGCCCCCAGGCTGCCTGTAAGACCGGACAGATCAAGGAAGTGGAGCGCATCTGCCGCGAATCGAACTGCTACAACGCTGAGCGCGTCAAGAACTTCCTGAAGGAGGCCAAGCTGCCTGACCAGCTGCCGCTGATCATTGTGTGCGATAGATTCGACTTCGTACACGACTTGGTCCTTTATCTGTACAGGAACAGCCTGCAGAAGTACATCGAGATCTATGTGCAGAAGGTAATGTTTTTATATTCCTCCCACTTTATAGATTGTTGAAAAATCTATAATTCTAAGTATTACATTTATTTCAAGCAACAGCTTTTAAAACTAAAAAGTGATGACAATAGGCCCATAAATAACATAAATAACCTTAGTGTCTAACATACATATAATAGTATTACAAGCAGTTTTTTTTTTAAAGCGTAAATATTAACCCAGCCAACATATATTTCTTACAATGATTTTAACCACAACAAAGACTACCTAGTTAACTTTTAACAATGACACTAAACGGAAATACGATCACGAGCACCAAGAAACGTCCGTCGCAACCGAAAGCCAAGAGCAGAATGAGCGACTCTCGTAGTGCGCACGGCTATTTAAGAAGCGCCCGTCCGTGCAGGTTTTGTCGAGTGAAGATTCTTGTAACAATAGTATAAATTATAAACACTACTTTTTATGTAACAGTTTACAGTTTGACCGGGTCCTTACCACACCAACAGCCTCCCCTAAAGAGTGGCATGACGAACAATCTTTGGCGACCTCCATGCACATACTTCCCGCAACCTGTCATCTGTCAACCTTTTTTTTGTAGGTTAACCCCTCCCGCCTTCCGGTCGTGGTCGGTGGTCTGTTGGACGTGGACTGCGCGGAAGACATCATCAAGAACTTGATTCTGGTGGTGCGCGGACAGTTCTCCACCGACGAACTGGTCGCAGAAGTTGAAAAGAGGAACAGGTAATGAGAAACTGGTGATGGATAATCCCTCATGTTCACGAGACATGTGCAATCCCTATGATTGATGTCCTCAGATCCATAATCAGTGCGGAGATCCATGAGGGTACCAAGTAGGTAACAATCAGAGGATACTCCATTATATTTGATGCTCTCTCTTGGAATTTATTAATAATAAATATGTTTTATTTCAGTACCTAAATATACATACATACTAGCTTCTACCCACGGCTTCGCCCGCGTGGAACCCGTATAAAAAGTGCCTATGTGTTATTCTGATGTATTCTACTAATATTATATACGCAAAAGTTTTTGAGGATGGATGTTTGTTACTCTTTCAAGTTTTATCAAAATCCGTTTAGTTTTTGCGTGAAAGAGTAACAAACATCCATCCTCGCAAACTTTCACGTTTATAATAGTAGTAGGATAAATAAAGGAAAAGAAGATATGGGATCTCGCTCTTCTGTAACGAAATATCTTCAAAATATCTTATCCTTGAAATTAGTTAACCTGGTTCGATTGGCATCACACTAAAACTGACTGAAGGATCAGAGATGCGTACGAGAAATTAGCGTATTATTATTTTTAATACATAATAAACTTACGCCTGTTTCCCAAAGGGGTAGGCAGAGACTTCGGATTTCCACTTTCTATGACCTCTTTTGCTTCATTCACTCTCATTACATTCTTTATACGCGCTCGCCGGTTTAGGGTACTCTTGACCTGACCTTTCTCCAGAACGTCTCCAATCTGGTCAGAGTACGTTCGCCGGGGTCTACCCTTTTCCAATTATCCCATTCACGCTTCCGTTCCATCCTTTCTATATGCCTAAACTACCTTAGCATACTTTATTTTTAACTTGGTTATAATTGAACTGTTTACTCCTTTGTAGATTGAAGCTCCTCCTCCCATGGCTGGAGACCCGCGTGCACGACGGTAGCGTGGAGCCGGCGACGCACAACGCCCTCGCTAAGATCTACATCGACTCCAACAACAACCCTGAACGATTCCTCAAGGAGAACCAATGGTGAGTGAATTGAGTGCATCTATGCATCAATAGCACAGCATAGGTAGCCATGGAGCGTGCCATGCTATGAAATTCGACCTAGGTGATTTTTTTCTTGACGACCTCTGTGGCGCAGTGGGAGGAGGCCCGCTGAGACGCGAAAGGTTGCGGGTTCGATTCCGGTCGCGGGGCAAATGTTTGTAAATATTTGTCTCGAATCTGGGTGTTTTGGTATGTATTAAAAAAAAAATATTTGGCAAGTAGTATGTCAGTCATATAGTTCCCATAACACAAGCTCTTCCTAGTTTGGGGCTAGATGATGCTGTGTGGAAAGAAAAATGTTGTATTTTTGGTTCAACCTAATATAATCCGTATCCTGTATTATACATATAGTCACGCCTGTTTCCCAGAGAGGTAGGCAGAATCCAAGGATTTCCACTTGCTACGATCCTGGCATACCCCTTTCGCTTCATGCATCCTCATCAAATTCCTGTATTTATATATATGTGAGAATCACAACCTTGCCCCTACACAGTTTTAAACTAGCACGGGAGGTAAGGGGGTAAACATGTTGGAGACCGTTTGACGAAACTAAAGTAAAGCTGGGTAGGACCCTTGACGAAATTTGGAGATGACAGGTGGAGTAAGGCCCAGACTGAGTGGTGACCGAGAGGCTACAAGCTCGGCGGCATTCGAACCTCTGACCTCCCGCTTGGTACGCGGGGGCTATACAAACACGGGGTCCATAGGTTATGGTAACCGCTTACGTATATAAGCGGTACGGCCCACCTGTTGAGGTGGGCCGTAATGCTTGTTTGCTACCTTGGTGGTATAAAAAAAAATAGACACAGTGTCTTTATCCTCCTGAGACCCAGAGTATAAAATATTGTCAGATCAGTATGGTTTGGGAAATAATATAGATGTGTTTTTATCAAAAATATCGGAAAAAATAATCCCATTAATGTCTTTATATTGTTACTAAGAATAAAATGTTGTTGGTAGGTACGATTCCCGCGTGGTCGGGCGCTACTGCGAGAAGCGCGACCCGCACCTCGCGTGCGTGGCGTACGAGCGCGGGCAGTGCGACCGCGAGCTGATCGCCGTCTGCAACGACAACTCCCTGTTCAAGACGCAGGCGCGGTACCTCGTGCGCCGGCGCGACCAGGACCTCTGGCTGGAGGTGCTGGCTGAGTCCAACCCTTACAAGCGACAGCTCATTGATCAGGTACTAAATAACTATATTTTTTAAGAAAAAACAAAATACTGACTTTGAATAACGGTAAAAAGTCCAATATGAAATTTCATCCCATATTTATTCATTAGGGCTTAGGGCTGGTATTTTTTCATGAAATTTATATGGAACCCTTGAAGTAGGTATAGGGTATACTTCAAAGGTTCCATATAAATTTCACCCATATCCATTTAAAAAGATTGGTTCACATTATCAATGGTCAATATACCGACAGTACGGTGCGTGAGGGTTCCCGTTTTTACAATATGGATAGTCAAATTTACGATAATTTTTGGTATGTATTATTTTTTTGGTTTGGTTCACAAATTTGTTTCACCAATTTATTTTTTAGAATTCTGTGCTTGCATCACGTTCGATGATTTTACGTGATAGAGTGCGAAAGTACATTCGTATCTGTCAAATTAAAAATAATGACAATCGATACGTCAAGTGACATTGACATTCCGTGACACATTTAGGTTCAGCTATAGCTTTTAGACAATGTATGCTCATTTCATAACGAGAATTGTTTCCACAATGACCAGGTGGTACAAACCGCACTCTCGGAGACGCAAGACCCTGAGGATATCTCGGTGACTGTGAAGGCGTTCATGACGGCCGACCTGCCCAACGAGCTGATTGAGTTGCTTGAGAAGATCGTGCTGGACAACTCTGTCTTCTCCGACCATAGGAATCTGCAGAACTTGCTTATTCTTACTGGTGAGTTTTAATCACATTACCAGCGATGACAAACCCATATGTATGTACTAGCTTCTGCCCACGGCTTCGCCTGGCTAGATTACTAGCCAGCCTAACTCCACCCTTCTGGAGGAAGTTGTTCTTGTTTGGTCTTCTGCACAGAAGCTAACTGGGATCATCGCAGGAAGGGACTGGAGTGACCTTGGGTTGTTGAGGATTTGTTCGAGTTAAGTTGCTACGCCCACGCATTCCTGGATTACGTGGGTAGCTGATTATTTATTAACAGAAATCCATATATATATTCATATGCTGGAAGATATTGTTTCTGACTCATTACCTGCAATGACAGGACACTGTAATGAAATGTCGTAACGGGTCGTCATGTAGTGATTAAAAATTTGTAAATAATAACTTGTATTATTCACAAAATCATCTAAATACTCTGATATTTTATCTTCTGACATCTTTATTAAGTTTTTTTTTAATTACGTTTTTAAATTTGTTAATTTTTTTTATATATCTTTTGGGAGTTTGTTATTTTTGCCCTTTACACGATTTATTAACTTTATCGAGTCTACAAGTGGCAACAGCGAGTTTATCTTTATTTCATTGTGATTATCGCTATTTTTCTTAAGCAAATTAAATATTTTTGTGGACATACATTAGATGTATTGACATGTCATGTAGGGGGCCTATTTCTATAATTTCATATACGCATCAATAAGGCAATCATTGTTTCGTGGCATTTTTTCAGACCGTGCACCCGAGGAATCTCACGCTTACTTACCCTTTACAAAATAACATTATTTCACTCGTAATTTCTAGTATCTTTCTAACGGGCCCCTGTCGTAAACGAATCAGTTCACTGCTTCGCTGCAAAATTGAACTCGTATATCCACAGCAATAAACCCAATCAGTTAACTGCAAAATTAAACTCGTCCACAGCAATAAAGGCGGACCGCTCCCGAGTGATGGAGTACATCAACCGCCTCGACAACTACGATGCGCCGGACATCGCCAATATTGCTATCAACAACGAGCTCTATGAGGAAGCTTTCGCCATCTTCAAGAAGTTCGACGTCAACACCTCAGCTATTCAAGTGAGTGTACCCTAGACTAGACAAACCGCCAACTTAATGAAACCGGCCAAGTGCTAGTCGAACTCGTGCACTAAGATGTCATAACCAGCCCGCTTAGGATGAAAGAAAGAAAGAAGTAAGAAAACATTATTACATTTGGAGGATAGATGAACCACTCCTATTTGGAGACAATTTGCGCGGAGGGTGGTCAATCAGTGAAATCAAAAAGATTTTATGTTTGATCTTCTGTCGTCACAAAATCTATCTATCTATACCACTTGCTCAACTTGCAGAATTTACTAACAAATAGTCTTAAGCATCAAATAACATAATGGAAAATGTGTTGTTTCGTCGTTTTCGCGGGCGACTACTGGACACAGAGCAATTGCGTAACACGTTGCAGACACGTGTTAACAAGTACCTAGTGATAGTATTATAATAATTATGTATGTTAGTCTCTAAGGTATTTATGTTATGGGCCTATTGCCATCATTTTAAATGTTGTTCATGTTGTTGCCTGAAATAAATGTAAAAAAATAAAAAAATATTATAGTCATTTTTGCTCTAACCATTCTGTGCACTACCAACTCATCTTTTTCCACAATACACAAAGGTTATCTGGAAAAGAATGCTTTTTAGCATTAAGTTCGCCTATGTACTACTATTTTGTGCAATAAAGAATTTTCTATCTATCTATCTAGTATTATATTACTGTCTAAAATAAAAAAAACTTTGATATTATTTGATTACGGTTAAAGTGTTAAATTCTTTCAAAACATTGCATTTTATAGGTTTTGAAAAATAATAATAATAATATTACAACTTATCACCCAGGTGCTAATTGAGCAAGTGAAAGACCTCGAGCGCGCGAACGAATTCGCGGAGCGTTGCAACGAACCAGGCGTGTGGTCTCAACTGGCCAAGGCGCAGCTGCAGCAGGGCTTGGTGAAAGAGGCCATCGACTCCTACATCAAGGCGGATGATCCCTCGGCGTACATGGACGTCGTCGACACCGCTACTAAGGAGCAGTCCTGGGACGATCTCGTCAGATATTTGCAGGTTAGTTTGACAGATTGATTGATAACTTTTTATGGTGTCTAACATCATTTTACAAAATCATAACAAAAAAAGGAAAAGAAAAGCGCAGTGGGTGGTCTTATTTATTTGTATGAATTAGAGGTAGGAACGCCAGAAGAGTCATGAAATTAATCGAAACTCTGCTTTTTCTGATGTTTTTTTTAAAATAAGTTTAAAGCCTAGGTCTATCAAAATATTTAGATCTCTTTTTGAAAGCTGTATTAATATGGAAGATTATTATTAGAATGACATGGGGAAGAAAGGAGTCAGTACTGAAATGACGGCTGATAGAGGAGTGTGTAACAAAAAACATGTTATTTCGACGCTACGTGGGACAAGGGCATCAAAATATTATTTATTTATAACAGTATGAATAAGGTTCTCGAATGACAACCACAAACGGGACGACCCAGGGAGGCATGTTTTACCTGATGGACCGAAGATATCACAAAGGTTGAGGAAAAAGCTAGATGGAGGTGGCCCAAGATCGTTCCTCATGGCACTCTGTGGAATTTCTCCACTAACATAGCACATTCGATCTGCCTCGGTGCCTGGAAAAGATCGCATTTTTGCGAAAAGACCGCCCATCCTAATAATATTATAAACGCGAAAGTCTGTGAGGATGGATGTTTGTTACTCTTTCACGCAAAAACTACTGAACGGATTTTGATGAAACGTTACAGTAATATAGCTTAAACATCAGAATAACACATAGGCTACTTTTTATCCGGGTACCACGCGGGCGAAGCCGTGGACAGAAGCTAGTTGTACCTATAATCCTGATGTGTTACCGTTTATTTTGTTTGTTTCATTAGGTGTACAATAAAGTATCTTCATTCATTCATTCGTTCCACAGATGGCTCGCAAGAAGGCCCGCGAATCGTACATCGAGTCTGAGCTGATCTACGCGTACGCCCGCACCGGCCGGCTCGCCGACCTCGAGGAATTCATCTCCGGACCGAACCACGCCGACATACAGAAGATCGGCGACCGATGCTTCGACGATAAGATGTACAATGCCGCGAAACTGCTCTACAATAATGTCAGCAACTTCGCCAGATTGGCCATCACGCTGGTTCATCTCACGGAATTCCAAGGTGAGAATGTTTTACCAGCATGTTGTTCCGTTGTAGGGCAAAGGCATTTGTAGAGAGATGAACACTCTGTATGGCGCATTCTTTGGCAACCTCTGTGGCGCAGTGAGGCCCGCTTGGGACGCAGAAGGTTGCTGGTTCGATTCCCGCCGCGAGGCTAATGTTTGTATTTGCGAATATTTGTCTCGGGGTCATAAGTAGTATATCAGCTTATCATGTTTACATTTTCACACAGCATCATCTAGCCCCAAAGTAAGCAGAGCTTGTGTTATGGGAACTACATGACTAATATACTACTCATATACTTTTATAAATACATACATATTATACAAAGAAAACAATTAGATCCCGAGACAAATATTTGCAGATGCAAAAATTTGTTCTGCGGAATCGAACCCGCAACCTTCGGCGTCTCAGGCGGGTCTTCGCCCACTGTGCCAGAGAGGTCATCGATCAGCATAGGCATGGGATTTTTGAAATATTGTAAAAAAATATTTTTGTTTCAATATGATCATTTTGTTCAGGCGCTGTGGACAGTGCCCGCAAGGCCAACTCCACACGTACGTGGAAGGAAGTGTGTTTCGCGTGCGTGGACGCGGGAGAGTTCCGGCTCGCGCAGATGTGCGGCCTGCACATCGTGGTGCACGCCGACGAGTTGGAGGACCTCATCAACTACTATCAGGTGAGAGCAGCACGTCGAAGACCCCCCCCCAAAAGTCACCCCGCGTACGTCCAAGGTCGCGAGACATTTTACCGTAGAATATGAGTCGAAACTTAGTCGGTGCTTTCACCCAGCGGCTGCGGAAGTGGGGGGCGGAGAGGACCAAATGCCCCCCCTAAAATCACAAAGGTATCCGCCTACCAAGCCAGGGCTGGAGATTGAAGGGGTGACCAAAGAAATTTGCCCTCCCAATCCTCTGATAAACTATTTTATATAGATTGTATATAAATGTCAGCAGGAGAATAGTATAGAATAAAGTACGTGGTATAGTCGTAAAAATGATACCAAATCACGATGATTTCAATTCTGTGTTTCGTTTTATTTTTAAATTGTTTGGGTTCCCGTTATTGTGTTACGTCACAAAGGACGATCGTAACATCACATTTCCGACTACCAGCTGGTCGTAATCCACTGATGTATCATAACAGGATCGGGGACATTTCGACGAGCTGATCAGCCTGCTGGAAGCTGCTTTGGGACTGGAGAGGGCTCACATGGGAATGTTCACCGAACTCGCTATCCTTTACTCCAAGTACAAGCCGGCGAAGATGCGGGAACATCTGGAACTGTTCTGGTCGCGTGTCAACATTCCTAAGGTAAATCAAATCATAAACTACTAAAGTAACCTATTGTTGAGGATGGCCTCTGTGGCGCAGTGGACGAAGGCCCGCCTGAAACGCAGAAGGTTGTAGGTTCGATTCTCACTGCGAGACAAATGTTAATGTGTGTATTTACAAAAGAAGTATATAAGTAGTATATCAGTCATTTAGTTTCCATAATACAAGCTCTGCTTACTTTGGGGCTAGATTATGCTGTGTGAAAATTGTCCAGCATTATTTATTTACTAGCTTCTGCCCACGGCTTCGCCCGCGTGTTACCCGGATAACACGCGTATGTGTATGTGTAATTCTGATGTATAAGCTATATTACTGTTAAGTTTCATCAAAATCCATCCTCACAAACTTTCGCGTTTATAATACTACTAATATGATTTATTATTGATGTATGTGTCAGGTGCTTCGCGCAGCGGAACACGCCCACCTCTGGTCGGAGCTGGTGTTCCTGTACGACAAGTACGAGGAGTACGACAACGCGGCCCTCACTATGATGCTGCATCCCACGGAGGCGTGGCGCGAGGGACACTTCAAAGACATAATTACTAAAGTAAGTCACATACAGAACTTACACTATTATTTACACTGCTGGTCTTTTTAGTAGTGTGATGTAGTGTAAGTGTAACCTATATAGAACATAGGAACAAAGTGTCTTCCACTTGAATAGAGATAGTGAGATATGATTTACACATTATTAACTATTCTTTATTTTATAAGACTAGGTCAATGACAAATTATTAATTTAATTAACCTAACGTAACTTATAAAGAACATATGTACAAGTTGTCTTACTCTTAAAGAAAGATAGTGAGATACGATTAACACATTCTTAGCTATACCACAGCTATACTTTATTTTATAAAATTAGGTCAATGACAAAATACTAACTTAGCCCATGATACTTTTTTAAGGATATTATTAAAAAATGTTTATAAATTGTATTTATCATACAGTACTAGTTTTTAACGAAGTTAGATGGATAGCTGGTGAGATGGGCATACAACTTATCAGCCTGATTGTCTTCAGTCCTACTTGCCTACTTATCGCCTTTCGATAGTTAAGTCGATGTTAGTCGATAAGTCGCTAAGTTAATCCGACTGAAATTAAGTTGAGATTGACAGCTGATACGTGATTATATCACAGTCTGTTGCTGGGCTTTTTTCAGGGCCGCCATACCTCCATCAGTACCACTAGCACGAGCATTGAGTGTCCAAGGCAATAATTCTTGCAATATTCTGTCAACAGAAAAGAATACCACAATTATTTGTCTCTTTCTCTCTCGTGTTTGTCGGAAAGAGAAACGGAATTAATTTTTATATTCTCTTCCGTAGGTAAAGTGGTTGTTTTAGTGCTCATGCTAAGCTTGGTAGTCGGATCACTGACCCTAACGCAGGGGAATGAAATTTGCAACACTTTTTTCTTCAGGTGGCGAACATGGAACTGTACTACAAAGCCATCCAGTTCTACCTCGACTTCAAGCCACTACTGCTGAACGATCTACTGCTAGTTCTGGCACCGCGCATGGACCACACGCGAGCCGTCAACTTCTTCACGAAGGCCGGCCATCTGCAGCTCGTGAAGGCTTACCTGAGATCCGTGCAGAGTCTCAACAACAAGGCTGTGAATGAGGCTCTCAACTCGCTGCTCATCGATGAGGAAGACTACCAGGTATAATTACTTATAAACTAAATAATATCACAATTTGCACTAAAAATGGGTTTTAAACATGATTTATGAGTTTGATTGTTTACCGATATTTCGGCACAGTAGGTCGATTTGTCGTTTGCCGTTTCGCGAGGAATCGGCGTAAATTCACAAGTCAGTAATATTGGTTCTAAGATGTTAACAGATGTCATCGTTTTACGCTAGTACAAGATAAAATAATGCTATAAAATCTTGCTATTTTCTTTGCTCATTATTGGCGGCTTGTGATAACCCACTGCTGGGCATACGCCTCCTCCCCCAATAGTTTTTTCAGTCGGTTGGGGCCTTTTTCTCCAGGTCTTACCCTGCACGTTAAGATGTAATTTATCCACTTCGCTTCTGGGGTCTAGACAAATACCTCACGCCTAGTTTTCCTATCATGCTAACGCAAGTTTTAGGAGAAACTTAGCAGAAGTCACGTGACATTTCCATTGTCATTTCTATGATATTGTCATGTCATTTCTATACAATTCAATCTTTCCGAAGACATTAACGCTAACAGAATGTGGTATTTGTCTAGACTGGTCTGCCAAGGCCCCCTGTATATCTTCCGGCCACCAACCACTCAGGGGTTTACTCCTGCTGCCATCACCAAATCTTGTCATTCTACTTGACTTCTGATAGTAAAAATGTTGTTATTCGTTCTTACAGGGACTACGAACATCGATAGACGCATTCGACAACTTCGACACCATTGCTCTGGCGCAACAGTTAGAAAAACACGAACTCACCGAGTTCAGAAGGATTGCCGCCTACCTATACAAAGGTAAATTTTAATGCGGATGTCGTATCCAAGAATTGAGAGGCCAGAAATGTATCTGAAGCTACTGAGAATTCTGACGTCACTGGCATTGCAGCTGAGTACAATCTACAAATACGTATTTTCAACACGAATATGCGTTAATTTACAGCGAACTTTAGAAATAGGCGTTTATTTTGTGACTAGCTAGTGAACCCTGCTTCGCTCGGATAAGCTTTTACTTGCAGTAAGCAGGTAGTTACATTCACGCCAGGCTGAATTCAGTCTTCGAGTGAGAGGGTGGATGTTGAGAAAAGCAATTGGGGAGCGGAATAATCTGTGAAAATTCTGTATTTAGGAGCAAAGTTCACAATATGTACAAAACTGACGAGCGGTGTAGTTGCACCGCTTTAGATTAGGCATAAACTTAAATCCTCTTTGCAATTTTCGCATTATGTAATACATGCAATCTGAAAACGCTTGCGATAAATTGCATAGTGTAATAATGAGATGGACAGAATGCTCTAAACCATCCGTCTTTCCGATAAACTGCACGTGTTTTTTGCATAGCTTGACAAATATCTATTAAAAAACATTCAAAAGTAGTCTTTAAGTATATTTTAAAAGGCCAAATATTACCTAATTACAAATGTTTGCACAGGCAACAACAGATGGAAGCAGAGTGTGGAGCTGTGCAAGAAGGACGCGCTGTACGCGGACGCGATGGAGTACGCGTCTGAGTCGCGGCAGCCCGAGGTGGCTGAGGAGCTGCTGAACTGGTTCCTGGAGCGGGAGAACTATGAATGCTTCTCCGCGTGTCTCTACCAGGTAATGTTAGTTACCGGCTAGTTGGCGCAGCCGCTGGGGTAGCCCAAGATTTTATTCGTGGCAATCTTTGGGAGAGGCCTATATCCAACAGTTGATTTCTACAGGCTGTTGATTTTGATTAATATGATGATCTTATTCACACATATTGTTTATTTATTTTGTTTCAAATAATCTTATTGGCGCAGCCGTGATTTATCTGAAGGAACACTGCTGACGCAAAATAGTATTGTAGGTTATTGAAAGCCTAGCCAACATCGCATGATACTGGGTACAAAAATGTTTAGATATTATACATTTTTAAAGAAAAAATACTACATATTTGTTTTTGTTGCCATTTTCAGTGCTACGACCTGGTGAAACCTGACGTTGTAATTGAGCTCGCGTGGAGACATAACATCATGGACTTCGCTATGCCATTCCTTATTCAGGTAAATATTGGTTTGATTAACCTTGCATTTATATTTAACCTCATCATAATATGTCATCCAAAATAACCAAATAACGGGTGTATAAGAAATGTTAAATATAAAAAAAAAACATTATACCATTTACTACAATAAATTATATTATGGAGGTCATCATTGCTGGTGCTTTGCTCTGCCTTCAATAGAAAGTTGGAGTATTATGTGCTTATAATTTCACCAGCACCCATACCCTCCAAACTGGAACACGGCGAGAATTACTTCTTGTCGTTAAATAACTAGAATCTTGCTTCTTTTACAGACTGTTCGCGAACTAACAACGAAAGTAGAGAAATTGGAAGAAGCGGACGCGAAACGTACTACAGAGAGTGCAGAAAACGACACGAAGCCCGCCATGATCATGGAGCCCCAACTTATGCTAACCGCTGGTAAGTAATTCAATCTTGGGGCGCTCGAAACCTGGCAATTTCTATCTGCAATTGTATAGCCGTCGCATAAAAAATAAAAAAGAGATGCACCTATACAATTGCAGCAAGAAATTGACACAAAGCTAAGCCCGTCTACAAGCACCTTATAGTTCAGGTTGTAGGTTTAAAGTTACCTATATTGTATTCCTCCCAATTATATTCCACATATACCTAACATTATTATTTTACTTTATATACTTTTCTTTGGTGTTCGATAAAAGAGTATCTTTCAAAACATTATATTTCTCAGAAGTGTGATTTAACAACACTTTAGTCCCAACGGAGTCTTTGCTTCTGATCGGCAATGCAATGACGATTCTTAATGAAATGGTCAATGTAACACACAATCGAGTATTGTCACTGCGTCCGAATTTGTTATACATACTGCATGCCGCAACTCTAGGAGCGAACTATTCGAATGCAGTTAAACGACTTCAAAAAAGGAGGTTCTATGTTCGTCTGTATGTTTTTTTTTCGTTCTGTACTCATTAAAAAATGTTATTATATGTTTGTACGCCATACATTTAGGGGCGCTGAAATACGTGTTTACACTAAAGAGGCAAACAATCTTACGGCAATCTGGTGGTTAGCGGTTACCATAGCCTATGGACGCTTGAAATACCAGAGGTATCATTCACGCGAGATACCAAGATGAAAGATCTCATGTGCCTGTAATGGAAATAAACGTCGGGGCACAGATCCTACTAATTTTATAAACGTGAAAGTTTGAGAGGTTAAACTTAATTGAAAAGAAATACAAAAAACACGGTCAAAATAATAACAGACACGTAATGAAAATAAAAGTCGGGGCACAAATCCTACTAATATTATAAACGTGAAGGTTTGTGAGGATGGATGTTTGTTACACGCGGTCGAAGCCGTCGGCAGAAGCTAGTATTGTAATACTAGGTCGTAGGTTTTAAAACGTTTGTAAAAATTAACTTTTAAACTTAATTTGAGTGTTTTCTTTTGCAGGTCCATCCATGCCGTACCCAGGCATGCCCGCACAGCCGTCGCCGTATGCGTACGCCGCGCAGGCGCCATCTCCCGCGCCCTACCACGGATACGGAATGTAGGGCACCGCCTCCCCCTCGTGGGGGGACTTCGCTCGCTTTTGAGCATCGATCTACGCTCATTGTTGCGTGTGTCTAGATCGGTTAAGTGTTATTATGCGCTCCGGGCGTTGCTTGCCTAATCGTACTTAACACGTTCACAGTCCTCATCGATTTCGATGAGGGCGATCTTAACTAAACCTAGAAGTTATCATATACTTAAACCTACTTCCTAACCTTGATTTGGCTAACTTACGTATTACACATATGCCAATAGAGGTGAGAGGCCAATAAAGGTTGAATTCACACTTGAATTTTTAATTAGCGCCTGAATATTCCCCTAGGGGAGCCCCTATTTCACTATGAATTCGGGACATAATGAATGCAATGTAGCAGTGTCATTTCTGATCGATTTCTTTCTGACTGGGATCACCTTTATTGTTCAATATCTTCTCGATATCGACATTGGCAAAGTGGATACCCTACAGTGCCATAAAGGACACAAGTTGCCGTCGTCTGCAAATCGAATCGAAAATCTCAACAGCTTATGGTATTGAAAATTTTGTTATACAATTATTGCATGCCACGATCTAGACACACACATCAATGGATTTGTTGCGAACGGAACATTCAGTTCGAAGCAATCTCTATACAATCCCGACCTGGTTACCTTTCGGTAGTTCCAATTGTTCTTATGATGTAGCATTAGTTTTCTACAAGTTTTTTTTTTCGTAAGCATCCATGGCCTAAGTTTCGCTAGTATTAGTCGGGATTGCACAGAGATAAGTAGTTTAGTAGGCTGATCAAGGAAATACAATATTGTTAGCCTGTACAAATTATATTAATATATTTGCTAATAGCTCTCATTAAAGAAAGTGCTTTATTTTTTAACAAGTATGAGAGTTATTCATAATGGCTTTACATAAAAAATCTATTAGGACAAAATTAAATATTGGAAGTTGAATTATATAAAGAAATGTAACATTATTCGATCGTTAAATGTAGATGTGTTCTAACTGTAATGTATAAAATAATGCTTTGGACAGCTGAGACTAAATTCTATGACAAACTTATTTGTGTCTGAGTAAATATGACTCTGAAAAAATCTAAAGTTTTCTGTAGGAAAAAGAATATTCTTTTAAAAAATAATGCACAGTAAGTTTGTATGCATAGTAGAGCGCGGTAAACTCTTAGACCTGCCACTAGGTGCATTGAAAACTAATAGTTTTATGTACATAGTGGTTATCCGTGAAGTTTTAGAGTCCAATATTTATGGTAGTATTGAAATTGAAATTATCAATGAATCGTTTATTTAATTTCTCATTTGCATTATTCACATCTCATTCGTATTAATACTGTTGAAATAAGCGGGCCTACACACAGTGCAATAATTTGATTTATCTTGTCTAAAGGCACTTTATATCCCGAGTATATTGTTGTATGTATATAATGTTTCAGAAATGAGCCAGTTGAAATTGTAATTTTAACATAGGTACCGGTTTCAAGTTATAAGATACATTTAGTTTAGATTTAGTAAGACAGAATAATTAAGTGGTATGATTTATCAAGTAATGTTTGCGATCGTGTACTAGTTAAAAACACGCGTGATGCTTGTATGGATTGATGCCTTCATTAGATAGTTAGGGTCACGATTTTTGCATTCTGGGGCCCCCAGCAACCAAATGGTAGACTACTGATTGGTCGCTTTTACAATGTGCTAAGGTGCCCTTGTTATAAGCTAGGCATTGTATTAGATTCCGAACCCCAGAATATTACTTACCTTGTTGAATTTGTACTCTTATCGTAACATAATAATAAACGAAAAATAAAATCATTGTTGAAATGACTCACTCAAATCATTCCTACCATTAACTTTGTATGATCTACTATTGTTATGCTTATTCGTTTTTAGTTTCTTTCGGAAATGAATAGATTTTATGAAAATAAAATGCTGAAAGGAAGTTATTGTTTAGCATTGTATTTATTCATGTATGATACTGTTTCCCTGAATTTTATTGTAAGATTATAATATTATATGAATAAAATATAATGCATTATTATTTATTGCATGTCTTCCCTTATATTAAGCATGTAAGCTGTGCAAGTAAACAAGTTACTTGTCACTGCACAACGCAATACAGCAATATGAAAGAAAGAAAATAAATGTATTTGCAATAGAAAGCAAACACAATACACACGGGATTTAAACAAACAATACCCTACGTACTAGCAATAAAACTATTTACGTACCTCCCGATACCTACTTACTACTTCATTAGTAGTTGGTTTGGATAAAGAATTTATTCTCATACGAATTTATAATTTACTTAGAAGAGAACTTATAAGTAACGAACATTACGTAGGTATGTGGGTACATACTTAAATAGTTGCATTCATCGTGTCATCTTTTATATGAAAACTGCGGAGAATAAGGGGAAAGTAAATGAAAACAGTTTCGTAGCAAAATAAATATTGATGCACAATACCAATAAAATAAAATTAAACCAATATAAGTTTTAATGTAAATAAAAAAATATAGATTATAAGAAATAAATGTGGCACCACTAATATAACAATTGAGTCAAGAAATATAAGGTAAAAAGATCCTGCCAGTTACGCCTATAGCACCGAAAGGTTTAGTTTACCCGGGGCTGGTAACCTATGGCTTTTTTGTTTATGACTGAATTCTGACACTGACTTTTTCAGAAAAAAAAACTTGTTTGTCTATGGCATTTTACTAGCAAGTTCGTCGAGAAAAGTAATTTCCTTGAATTTTCCTAAAATGTCTATGTGGGGTACCCTGAACCGTAGCGTTTTCAAGCGCACCTCCACCTTTGCTCTGGCCGTTGCTGGAGGCACTTTCTTCTTCGAAAGGACCTTCGAACTGGCTGCCAACGCGATCTTCGAAAGCGTAAACAAGGGAGTGAGTATTTCGTTATGTAATTCTTTACTTTACTTTCTTCAGAGTTATTACCGTCGTCGTCGGAAGCAGCTCATATCCTCGTAATTAGAACTACTACAATTCTCTTTTCAAGATGACTGAATGATATTCAATCATACTAACTTCAAAAATAACCTAAGTTTGAAAAGTAGTGGAAGGATTGTTTCCAATTCTACCTTACAATAACAAATCTTATTTTTTTTATAAGATTGAATAAAAAACTCACTACACAAACACACTGACTTGTTGAACGATTGTATTATCCCCCAACCATGATTTGTGTTCCTGAATCTACCCCAGGACCATAGATAGTTGTTCGTAGTTTGTTCATCATCAACCTTCATGTGTACAAGTTGAATTCACCCCAGGCATTATTACTTTCCTACATCATTCCTAGCCAAAGTACAGGGTGTAAGAAGATCCATTATCAAGCCGAAAGCTGCACATACTGTTCATCTATGCATAGATGATCATTCTACTGTTCATCTATGCGAGTAACTTTGATGGGAAGTAATTGTTGGGAAATTACTTAAAAAATGCTGTTTTTTGTAAGGCACAATGTAATGCATGTAACCATCAGTGTGTGTGTGACACAACCATTTTTATTCAGTTGTTGAACTGTAGTTACAACTGACCATGCGTTTGTGTGAATGGTCTGGCAAACGCACAAGTAAATTCTGTGGTGTATATTCGAGTTTGATATTAATTGCATTTCTGCAACTTCAAATGCATAATTTGAAAAGAGATGTTTGTTTAGTTTGAAAGTTAAATAATAAATGACACTTGGAATTAATTTCTGTAAAGAACTCGAAAAAAATTGAGACCTTGACCTTTTTTATCTCCAGAACCAATTCCCAGGTATAGTCTAGTAAAAAAATGATGTATAGAATATGTGGTTTTCATTATTGTTCAATGTTCTACCCTATATACAGCCTCTGTGGCGCAGTGGGCGTAGGCCCATCTGAGACGCAAAAGGTTGCGGGTTTGATTCCCACCGCGAGACCAATGTTTGTATGATCTGCAAATATTTGTCTCGGGTTTGGGTGTGTTCTATGTATAATGTGTATGTATTTACAAAAAAAAGTACATAAGTAGTATATCAATCATGTAGTTCCCATAATACAAGCTCTGCTTAGTTTGGGGCTAGATGATGCTGTGTGAAAAATGTCCAGCATTATTTATTTATATATAAATTTTCATTTCTTTATTTTCAGAAACTATGGAAACACATTGAACACAAATACCAGCAGTAATCCAAGAAGACAAAGTTTATAATAATGAATTAATTTATTAGAGAAATGTTACTATAATTTGATTAAATTGCTTTAATCTATATTAAAACTTTGATTACATGAAGCTTAACTCTATAACATAAACCTAAAAATAAACTGTTATGACTAGATATTGGAATTCACCGAGTAACTATGTATATCTCCTGCTACATATTGGAACATTCAAGCTCTAATATGTAATTGGTGTTACCTACTACATTTAAGCTACAAAAAGCCACTAACTCACTGCTCGGAATAAGAAGGTGAAATGTGCTTTGTCATCTGACAAAATAGATTCTTCTAGAGTAATATGATGACCACCATGACACAGACAGGAGGCCAATATTTGTTGCAGTGGCTCTCGATGACGCTAACCCATGGCTATCAATTTTGACACCTCTAGTTCCCCATTTGAATTTGAAACCGAAGAGGAATCAGCTGCCCACGTAATTCGTGGGCGTAGCAACTCACCGCGCACAAATCCTTCCCAACCCAAGGTCACTCCGCGAAGCCTGCGAAGACTCCAGGAAACTTCTGTGCTTCTGGGCGGAGTTAGGCTGGCTAACTCACTAGCTAGAAACTCCCACGCATAATAAACCAATTTGAGTTTAAATGCGGAAAAGGGAGTCCAAACACATACATACATACATCCCCATTTGAATGACCCTCCATCAAATTGCGATTACACTGATTCCCCATCGCTTGATTCCAATACCCGGACTAACCTAAAGGCCATGAACCATCCATGATCGAACAAAACTTATGATTTTGACAAGTGATTGAATTACGCTAATGCCATGCCTCCATCTCGATAGCCATGGAAATTAATGGGATTGCCCCGCAGGACTGGGTGTAAGTTGGTCGATTTTAAATTCTAACTATTTAGTGTTCAAGGTATGTAGTATAATTAAAAAACATGTACAGCTGGACCATAAAGATACAAAGTCACTCGACATCTTGGTTATGGCTCGTGTGGGTTTTTGTAAGAACAATCAAACAATATATTTGGCACATGACTATGTTTTGCAGAGTAGTTAGCATTCCACATGACAATATTATAATATTGTCATGTGTTCATATAACTCTGAATACTACAATCAGATATTTACAATATGTTTATATTAGTAGCAATTCCGTTTTGCATTTTTTAAAGCCTGACTTGTCAGCACTAAAAATATAGCCATGCCTTTTGTTTCATCCTATTGAAAAAAGACTGCGAACAATTTACTACTGCCAAATCACGTTTAGAAAATGCAATACAGAATCGCTATGATTCTCTTTTTATTTACATTTATTTAAAAAATATTTCAGTTCTAACAAAAACCTGATTGGTACTTATTGTTTGATCAAGACTTGCTGGACCTATATCTGACATTCTCTAAGTCATCACAGATAGTGTCAGCTGATGATGAGGTGCGAATTGAGTAAGGCGCGAGTGGTGTGGATGATGAGAAGTTGGTTTCTTCCGCTAAAGCCCATAATATGTCAACCAGTAATGGTTGAGGGAGATTCTTGATTGCTTCTTGGCGAGCCACCTGAGGGGAAAACATGTTAAAGCATTATATATCTATAGGGTTCAAAGAAACTTGAGTAGTTAAGACCAAGACAGAATTAGCAAATTATCTCGGAAATCATCAATATATATACATTATTTTGATGTAAATGTATACATCATTTTGGCACAAGTATGTTTATGAAAAACTAGCTTCTGCCCACGGCTTCTGGACCTGGATAAAAAGTAGCCTATATGTTATTCTGATGTATAAGCTATAAAGTAATATACGGAATGAACGATGAATAAACGGATTTTGATGAAACTTTACAGTAGTAAAGTTTCATCAAAATCCGTTCATTCAGTAGTTTTTGCGTGAAAGAGTAACGAACATCTATCCTCACAAACTTTCGCGTCTATAATATTAGTAGGATAGGATACTGTGACATCAATTTGAAATAATATGGAATCTAAGGGAGTTAACTAAACACTGCTTTGTCTCTTTAATGCCAGTTCAAATTCAACAGTAGAAAAAACACTTAAGTACACTTAACAGTAACAGTTGCGTACTGTTAATCTTAAGTAAGCATGTATAATATAAAATAATTGAAGGAAAATATTTAACAAAATTGACGCGTAAGTTTAAATCGTTTATACGCACCAATCCAAAGTGATTAACGATTATCTTAAGCGCATATTCCTTGATGTCGGCGGCGCGCATTCTGTCCGCCGCTTGTAGGATCGCGAACACATTCTCCTGCGATACGTTGCTTTGCAGATTGTGCTTGCAGAATACTTGCAGACGGTTATTTGTGAATCCTGAAAACAAGACCGGATTTGCTACTTTTGTTCATCTGTATTGGTGCTTAAGATGGACCAAAGCCGTAAAATGACGCTGGACAATGGCAGTGCGTTAATGGTTTTGGTGGAGCTGCCTCAAGTTAACGCAACTTGAGGCAGCTCCAAGGGGAACTGACGTTTGCACTGACGTCCCGCATTGGGGTGTATTGTGCATTATCCCCCTTCTAACCTGACCCCAACCAGCCAACTCTTTCTTTGCCATATTAGTTCTATAAAAAAATATGGCATACATTTTCAGAAGCCATGCTAAAGGGCGACTCAGTGCGCGAGTTTATTTAAAGTAGAAGTTTACCGTAGTAAATGGGTGCTTGGAACAAATACAGTGCATCCTCCGTGGGCATCGTAGTGTTTCCGTAGTATATGTACTTCAGCAGGGAATCGAACGCCTCATCCGATGGAATCATGTCGCTTAGCTGTGAACAAAGTCAAGTCATGTAACGAGAGAACAGAAATACGTTTATTAACTACATCCCATAAAAACTAATTTACTGTTAGTCGAGCCTTTGGAGATCCCGGAGCCCCTTTACATGCATCGAGGCCAGTCACCGGGGTGGTTTTAGCGAGTCCACAAGCCCGTGAACCTCACATAACCCTATCATACCTTCAATGTGGTAGGGTATCTGTGAGCAGAATTCTCCCTTATCTTGGCCCGGCATGCCTTGCAGTATAGTACCATGGGCCGTCATGTCTTATAGTATAGTCGTATCTTGGCCTGGCATGTCTTGTAGTATAATACCTTGGATGGCCATGTCTTATAGTATAGTCATATCTTGGCCCGGCATGCCTTGTAGTATAATACCTTGGACGGTCATGTCTTATAGTATAGTCATATCTTGGCCCGGCATGCCTTGTAGTATAATACCTTGGACGGTCATGTCTTATAGTATAGTCATATCTTGGCCCGGCATGCCTTGTAGTATAATACCTTGGACGGTCATGTCTTATAGTATAGTCATATCTTGGCCCGGCATGCCTTGTAGTATAATACCTTGGACGGTCATGTCTTATAGTATAGTCATATCTTGGCCCGGCATGCCTTGTAGTATAATACCTTGGACGGTCATGTCTTATAGTATAGTCATATTTTGGCCCGGCATGCCTTGTAGTATAATACCTTGGATGGTCATGTCTTATAGTATAGTCATATCTTGGCCCGGCATGCCTTGTAGTATAATACCTTGGACGGTCATGTCTTATAGTATAGTCATATCTTGGCCCGGCATGCCTTGTAGTATAATACCTTGGACGGTCATGTCTTATAGTATAGTCATATCTTGGCCCGGCATGCCTTGTAGTATAATACCTTGGACGGTCATGTCTTATAGTATAGTCATATTTTGGCCCGGCATGCCTTGTAGTATAATACCTTGGATGGTCATGTCTTATAGTATAGTCATATCTTGGCCCGGCATGCCTTGTAGTATAATACCTTGGCCGGGCATGCCTTGTAGTATAATACCTTGGATGGTCATGTTTTATATTATAGTCATACCTTGGACGGTCATGCCTTGTAGTATAAAACCTTGGACGGTCATGCCTTGTAGTATAGTACCTTGACTCGGTTGTCCTGTGGCGAGAAGGAGCGGAACATGGCTTCGAAGTAGGAGGCGCGCGCTGCCAGCACGGCGCGGTGCGCGGGCCGGCACGTCGCGCCTACTTGCAACACTACGTCGCTCAATTCGCACTCGCTATTCAGCAGGGCCGCCATGTCTTGTTTCAATGTTGTGCCTGAGAAACATTTTGGCTTATTTGATGTAAGATATTCAATAGATGGAAATATTTAGTAACTGATTCCGTTGTATCTTACTTTATTGGCATGTGTTTTGCTTTTGCACGAAGCATACTCAGCGAGTCTATGTCGTCCTGAGAATGCTTTGTGGAGAGCCGATAAAAAATACGCGGACGAAGTCACTAGTAGGTATTTAATATATATATATATATATATATATATTTTTTATTAAAGGCTTTGTCGCTGAGCGACCATGGACCTCATTTTCATTTAAAAATAAAAACTAAATAAATATTTTTTCATTATAGCTATTTATGTTCGTCATCTTTGATAGCCATCTTTGATCGGCTCTGAGATAAAAAATGTTCTGCAATATTATCAGTATTCACGATTACTTGACCTAAATTCTGTTATAGATTTATACATAATACAGCAGATGCATAATAATCTACCGGGAATGTGCCTCAGTGTGAGATATGTATGTATCTACACCAAAATATCGTCCCGGCTCATAAATCTACCAGTGTATAATTATGTCGAAGCCCAAACGTCATGCGCTCTTTTACATAACGCTTTACAAAAAGGCGCTGATTGAAATTCCATTTTTAAATATAAATAAGGAGATAACACCCTATACACAAAATTTACCTCTTTATAATATTAGTATATGAATGTGTGTACCTGTGAATTCGTCCTCGCTGTCTGTATTGGGCAGCGGCTGCTGCTGCCGCCTGATGATCTCCACCATGAGGCTCTTCTCGATCTCCGCGAACTCCGCGGACATCACTATCGACGCGAAGTTGTATTCTTTCACCACAAAACTGGATGAGGAAAGGTTTTCATTTTCAATCCACCTGTCACGGACGGAAAGAAAAACTATTTTTCCTCGTCCGTCTCGTGCTACTTGTAAGAACAACATCAATTTAATATAAAAAAAGCATTCTATTTTTATTTTTATATCGAGGTTTCCTGAACAATTTTTGACTCTATTCTAAGACTTTTATGGTCTTAAGAGTAGCTTAAATTGTATTGTCTTATTTTTATACTAGAAGTATGAAACAAAAAATGTTTAGAGTATTTGACTACTGAGGATACCGGCGATGTAGATACACATTTCAAACTAGCCTTGGAATGTTGAGACATACATCAAACAGTACATTGTAATGTTGAGACACACACAAAACAGTCCCCTGTAATGTTGAGACATACACCCTTCGTTGTTATGTAGAGACATACATCAAACAATACATTGTAGTTTTGAGACACATAACACATTAACCAGTAATGCTGAGACATACCCCAAACAAAACTTTGTAATGTTGAGACATACCCCACACAAAACGTTGTAATATTGAGACATACAATACATCCTTCGTTGAAAACACCCTGTAATGTTGAGACATATATATTTCATTGTTTATGTAAGTATGTAAAGACATACTTTAGACAGTGTTCCTTGATGCAGGGCAGGTTGGCGTGGTGCGCGGCGTGCAGCGCTCTCAGCACGTTGGTGGCGCGCAGGTTGGCGCTCAGGAACCGCGTGCAGAGACCGCGCAGCCGCTGGATGTTCAGGTGGAGCGTCAGTCGGAGGGTCTCCATCATGAGCAGGATGGTGGCCGGCGACGAATGGTCATCCTCTACAACAGATCAATAATGAAAATACTTGTGACCCTACTATACAGGGTTTCAAACCTTTTATTTTTGGTGACTAGGGAATCTGCTAACAGATACCATACCACATAGAGGGTGGGGCAGGGTAATGTGAGGCACACGGACTCGAGGACTCACTGAAACCCCTCCCCCACTGCCCTCGATACATGTCAAGGGCTCCGATATCTCCAAAGTAACGCAACGGTGCACCTCTCGCAAATCACCCTTTGCACTTCCCGGGGGAGACTTTAAGACCTAGTGTGGGGAAGAGGAAAAAACCGAAGAATTTATTTATCTGTCGTATTGTTTCAAATTTCTAGCGCTTAGTCTGTACAATGTAAAACTTTTGTGTCCTGTCTAAATAATTACAACACCCTATAAAATAAACAATAACATATTCAAATTATAGGTACAATGGGCGGTATTATCGCTTAACGAACGCTTAGCTCTTTCACGCAAAAATTACTGAACTGATTTTGATTAAACTTTACAGTAATATATCTACATCAGAACGCATAGGCTACTTTTTATCCGGGTACCACGCGGGCGAAGCTGTGGGCGGAAGCTAGTAATACATAAAGTTATTCAAACAGAGCAAATAACAAGCTAATCGCGGGAGTACAATGGACGGTCTTATCGCTTAGCGATCTCTTCCAGACAACCTTTGGATGGAGAGAATTATATATATGGTTTTGAAGTGGCCGGGGTTGTACTTTATAAACTACTCGCTTACTGACTGACTGACTGACTCATAGACAGGGTTGTTCCCATAGATTTAATCGTGGGATAGGTCGTTTGGTGGAATCGTTTATGGGGTATTCCAGTGAGTATCAGAAAGACAATTTATAAATATAAATAAGCATACCTCCTTCAGTGGGATATAACCTATCAGTGTACAGATAGTAGAGCACCATTTTGAAGGCTTCGGGGGTAGCTTCCGGCAGTTTGATCGTCAGTTCCGGCGGTGTTTTGCACTCGCCGGCTATAAGCTTCTCGCCAGATGCGACGCGTCTGTCCAGATCTGAGCGGGCTTCCCTGGATTTATTAACATGCACACAATTACAAAATCTATAAGCTTTTTCCGCTGGCAACAGCTAGTAGTTAATTAAAACAAATAACTTAATTACAGATCAATTTATTTTAGTAAAAATCAGTTGTTGGGGCTCAGGTTTTGGGTAATTTTACTAAGAACCTGTATATACAAAAATCTGTTGGGTGTCTCAGGTTTTGGGTAATTTCACTAAGAACCTGTATATACAAAAATCTGTTGGGTGTGTCAGGTTTTGGGTAATTTCAATAAGGACCTGTATATAGAAAAATCTGTTGGGTGACTCGGGTTTTGGGTAATTTCAATAAGGACCTGTATATACAAAAATCTGTTGGGTGACTCGGGTTTTGGGTAATTTCAATAAGGACCTGTATATACAAAAATCTGTTGGGTGTTTCGGGTTTTGGGTAATTTCTATAAGGACCTGTATATACAAAAATCTGTTGGGTGACTCGGGTTTTGGGTAATTTCAATAAGGACCTGTATATACAAAAATCTGTTGGGTGACTCGGGTTTTGGGTAATTTCAATAAGGACATGTATATACAAAAATCTGTTGGGTGACTCGGGTTTTGGGTAATTTCAATAAGGACCTGTATATACAAAAATCCGTTTGGTGACTCGGGTTTTGGGTAATTTCAATAAGGACCTGTATATACAAAAATCTGTTGAGTGACTCGGGTTTTAGATAATTTCAATAAGAACCTGTATATATAAAAATCTGTTGGGTGTATCAGGTTTTGGGTAATTTCACTAAGAACCTGTATAAACAAACGTATATCATTTTATATTGGTTGCTAATTAAAAATTCAATTTGTATTAAATATGGAATAAGGTATATAGTTCAAAACCTAGTAATAAACATGAAGACTTATAATTTGTATCCCTTCTGGTATTTTTATTTTGGACGACCTCTTTTAGACGCAGAAGGTTGTCCCGCCGCGGGACAAATGTTTGTATGATCTGCAAATATTTGTCTCGGGTCTGGGTATTTTCTATGTATGTAGATGTATGTATTGTATTTACAAAAAAGTATATAAGCAGTATATCAGTCATTTAGTCCCCATAATACAAGCTCTGTTTAGATTGGGGCTAAATGTTGCTGTGTGAAAAAAATGTCCAGCATTATTTATTTTTTTAAGTTTGTAGTACTTAACTAAGCTATTTGGTGTGTAATAAAGTTTTGTCGATCTATCACGTTAAGCGTCTATCACGTTATTTTCCACAACTAAATTGTATAAAAAAAAGTATCTCTATATAAAATGTCGTTTCTGCAAATAACTTACTTGATTTTAGCCTTGAGGTACTGCGATCTAGCCGACACGATAGCTTGATGCGCCTTAACAGGCGTTTCAGCGTCTCCGACCAGCAGTGTTACATCACAGAACTGCTGGGATTTCAGCATGCGACCGAAATCTTCGTGGAGAGTGCATCGCGGGTAGTTTGATAGCTGTGAAATAATTCATTATCTTTAATGCAATCAGAGAAATGAGGATTCCAGTTGCGCGCACGTTTTTATTTAACAAAAAAAAAGGAAGCGATTGATGTAGCCGAAGATTTACATCATGTCCCCCAGTTTCCCATCTCCGAAGAAATACGAAGATATTTAACTTTTATATAATTAACATTGCTATATGCAATGTCGCGTTGTAGTGCACGACGCGACGCGGAGGGAGAAAGTCGCGATCACTCACCCTGATGAAGACTCTCGGAATGAGTCGAAACTTAGTCGGTGCCTTCACCGATAGTGCGGTACGTGAAAATTCCAGTTTTTTCAATATGAATAGTCAAGTTCACGTTAGTTTTTGGAATAAAAAAAAACCTTGCTATAACTTTTGTGGTAATATGGAGGATCGGAGGATATCCATTTATTTTTGTTTTTTTTTAATTCACCCACCTGAAATCGAAACAGCTCGCCGCTCCGCACGTTGTTATCGACCGTCCCGCCGAATATGTACAAGGCGTCGCCGGTGACCGCGCCCGCGTGAAACAGACGACCCAGCGGCGGCTGCGAGTTGGCCGACGGTATCACTAGGGACCTGACAAACATATTACAATCGTCATCATCATCATTCGATGACCTCTGTGGCGCAGTGGGCGAAAGCCCGCCTGAGACGCAGAAGGTTGCGGGTTCGATTCCCGCCGCGGGACAAATGTTTGATGATCTGCAAATATTAATCTCGGGTCTGGGTGTTTTCTATGAATTCTAAATAAATAAATAATGAATAATGCTGGACATTTTTCACACAGCATCATCTAGCCCCAAACTAAGCAGAGCTTGTATTATGGGAACTACATGACTGATATACTACTTATATTTTTTTTGTAAATACATAAATTATTATACATAGAAACACCCAGATCCCGAGACAAATATTTGCAGATACAAACATTTGTCCCGCAGCGGGAATCGAACCCGCAACCTTCTGCGTCTCAGGCGGGCCTTCGCCCACTACGCCACAGAGGTCGTCTAAGTAGTATATCAGTCATCTAGTTCCCATAATACAAGCTCTGCTTAGTTTGGGGCTAGATGATGCTGTGTTAAAAATGTCCAGCATTATTTATTTATTTATTTGTCTGTAGCGAGTCCCTGTGACCCATACAGGCTTTAAAGTCACATTGTGGGGAACAGAGCATAATTTATGCTTGTTTGCCACTTCAATTGCATAAATAAAAAGTAAATAATCGTCCTATTTATTACTTAGGTACTTTCTTTGTGTATCTACGATATCTTTTTGAAATAGCAATAATTATAGTAGATTGTTCAAGAGACGAAAATGAGCCTGTTCATACGAGATGATTAGCCTTCCGAGCGAAAGCGAAGACTGCTATAGCATCGAGTATGAAATGGTTTTTGTCCTGAGTTTAAGAGTCTGTTATTATGTCTTATAATTCGATGTAGTATGTTTAATGCATAATATTATGTAAGGTAGTTTATACAAATTATAAAGTACACCCCCAGCCACTTCAAAATAACATATAATCATCTCCATCCAAAGGTTGTCTGGAAGAAATCGCTTTTGATAATTAAGACCGCCCATTGTACCTCCATCTTAATGTGTTATTGTTCATAAGGTGTACAATAAAGTATTTTCTTCATTCATTTAGTCATTCTATTTTTCACATCGATTGCGAGAAAATAAACTAAATAAAAATACTTACTAAATTCAAAATGGTATCAGTCAAACATAGAAACACACTCAAACAAACAACCCATTATCGTAAAATTGGCAAATGCATATCCGGTCTTCTTAAGTCGCCGTCGTGGGTAAAAATGGCCAAGTACATACCAGGTATTTGTGTCGATATCGTAGCAATGCAAGTCGCCGGGCAGCGTGTTATCAGCGGCGCCTCCAAACACATAGAGATGGTTGGCGTGGGCCACCATCACGTGCCCGTAGCGGCGAGCGGGAGCGGGGTCCGCGCCGCCCAGCAGGTGTTCAGTGCACACTCGACTCCAACTAAAAACACATAACGATGATTATCGCTTGACTAGCTGTCAGCTTCGCCCGTGTGGTACACTCGGCAACAAAAGTAGATTATTTGTGTTTTACAGGTCTATACAATACACGCATCAAAAAAAGTTTGCAATCATTTTGAAAAATTTAAATATTGTCCTTTTCCTTTTCCATAGGTCATATATAGATTTTGATCTAAATTCATTGTATACATAAAAACAATAGAAATGAAAAGGTTTATTTTTATTCTAATTGATGAACTTTTAATAAGGACACAATAAAATTTGTTATATAATTTTTAATAATATTTTAACACTAGCTTCTGCCCACGGCTTCGCCCGTTTGTAACCCGGATAAAAAGTAGCATAACTGTTATTCTGATGTAACTAATAAAAAACTATATTACTGTAAAGTTTAATCAAAATCCGTTCGGTAGTTTTTGCGTGAAAGAGTAACGAACATCCATCCATACAAACTTTCGTGTTTATAATAGTGGTAGGATTATATGTTGTCAAACTGATCACAAACTTTTTTATGTATGAATAACAAAGGAATGGTAACTTTTGATTGAAGATTGCAAATAGTGCTAGTGAGGATTTTCAAATCCTGCCAAATATATTGAAATAAAGTATTTGTAATATTTCAGTTATAAAAATCAAAACGGGTAATCTACTCTTGTTTGTAGTTCTAAAATTATCTTAGATTTTATTCAATATTCAACCGAGTTCGTGAAGGCTTACGTGTGAGTTTCGAAGTCGAACTGGAACAGGGTGTTAGTGATCTGAGCGCCGCTCTGTCCACTGAAGACGTACATTTTCCTGCGCGCCACGCAAATGGGGAAGTTGCAGCAAGTCGGGGGACACGCCCCTTTCTGCTCTATGCGCTGCCATTGGTGGGTTTCACCCTGAAATACAATGTACATTATATAACCAAAGATCTTGAAGAACTGGTCTTTGGTACAACTGACAGACAGGACAGTTAGACAAATAGATGGAACAGACAAGCAAAGTAGCACACATCTCCAAAAGTTTATGACACTAATATGAAACGGACATTGGCAGAATTGTGACAAATAGTTACAAAAGCCATAATCAAGAAGTGAAGTGAATCAATTGCATTTGTATATTCTGAAGCTAAACTAAATTTTAAACATCGACATCGACAGCGCTTAAACATCGCCATTCTTTATATTTCAGTCAGTTAGAAAAATACTGCAGGCAAAAAATAAAAGATTCACTACGGACAATCTGGACCCATAACCACATGCGAGTTGAAAGTAGATCAGTAGGAAGTAGGATATTTTTACGGCAAACGGAAAATAGAAGATGGCTATTCGCGAAGGGTCTAGGCCTATAAACAATGTAGGACAGGTGTCAGATGGTTTTTTTTTATCCCAAACAGAAAATAAAACGTTTTCGCTAGGGGCATTCTGGGCCCATAACCTATTGCGAGTTAAAAGTAGCTCGGATGTATGTAGTGATATACTTAGGCTGGGGGTTGACTCACGAGCAAGCTACAACACCACATATCGTTGAGCCGCGCGTTACCGTCGTATCCAGCAAATATCCATAGTTTATCGTCATAAACTACAGCTCCATGCGCTGATCTCGGAACTGGCTCCCTGATAACAAGATTTCAACTCAAAAACTAATTTCCAAATAAGGGGTGTAATAAGACCGATCACAAGGCGATAACCAACATATTCTCTATATCATTGGGATATATGTTTTTAGGCTAACCCACTGGTTCTGGAGATATTGAAGGTCAAAGTCTTATTTTTTTTTATTTCTATACGGAAATGAATTCAAATTGTTATTAATAAACTTTGCTCCAAACAAACATTGTCAAAATTTTCGAATTTTCTTAACAAATTACGCATTTGAAATTGCAGAAATGCAATGAATATCAAACTCGGCTCGCGACCCACGACTTTGACTCGTGCGTATACCGGAGCACGCACACAAACGCGCGGTCAGCTGTAACCGCTAGAGTTCAACGACCGCCGCCGCTGCCCGCGCTAGCGAGGTTTGCATTACATTGCGCGCTACAAAAAACATTTTATGCCTAAAAATAAAAGTTGTTAAGTTTCCCAGCAATTATTTTCCCTCAATGTTACTCGTGAAAATGAACAGTATGCGTAGATTTCGGCTTGGTGATCGGTCTTATTATCGATCGGAACTATGACAAATCATCCTAATTAAAACAAAAATTTGACATATTTAATGAATCTATAAATTTAATTGCAACTAGGTATTTACCTACTTATATGTAAAACTTTGCACGACCAAAATGTCGAATATAGAGAAGCTGACTATACCTATGTAATAATACAATGTTCCTATATTCTTGCAAATAAATATCACTCATTCATTCAAAATAGAACACGGCCACGAGTTATTCCTACGATGTACCATCAGATCAGATCTATACTCTACATACTCTAGGTAATATGTAGTTCGATGTCCGTGAAGATACCAAGTAGGTGATAGTCAGAGGCACGACCGAACAATTTAGAGGTGCGGGTTCGATTACCGCTGCGGGACAAATGCTTTCATGTTCTGCAAATAGTTCCTGACACCCACGACACAGGGAATCCTAGTGTCAGGACTATGAATGTGACTATAAATTACTTATTTATTTTATTAATTGTAATTACTCACGGGCCAGTAAATTTCCATTGAACCCAGCAGGCAGTTGAAAATCGATACTCAAAGAGATCGTTCTTATTGGATAGGTCGGAGTTTGTTGGAATGTTGCCAGTGTAGCCGCCGAAAACAAACATTGACTGTCGGTGAAGCTGAAGCAATAACATACATGCTCACGATTTTACACTTGGCGACTTTCTTCTGACGACTTCTGTGGCGCAGTGGGCGAAAGCCCGCCTGAGACGCAGAAGGTTGCGGTTTCGATTCCCACCGCGGGACAAATGTTTGTATGATCAGCAAATATGTCTCAGGTCTGGGTGTTTCTATGTATATATAATCTTACTACTATTATAAACGTGAAAGATTGTGAGGATGGATGTTTGTTACTCTTTCAAGCAAAAACTACTTAACGGATATACATCAGAATAACACATAGGCAAATTTTTCCGGGTACCACGCGGGCGAAGCCGTGAAGCCCACAAAGAATCCCATGAAGAAGCTAGTTTGTATATATTTCTAAAAAAGTATATAAGTAGTATATCAGTCATGTAGTTCCCATAATACAAGCTCTGCTTAATTTGGGGCTAGAGATTGCTGTGTGAAAAATGTCCAGCATTATTTTATTATTTATTTATTTTTATTCTTCGTTATGGACATCCTGGGATACATAATCAGTGAAAAGATCTCTGATAACAAAGATCGTCATTTAACTGATTCCAAAAAGATAGGGGGTAGTCATAGGTACGTTCGAAAAATACATTTGGTACATGCCCGCGTTTTGCAAGCAGTTAGCATTCCACGTGGCAGGCAAGGCCAACGCTGGTTATTGTAACACTAACCATGGTATGGGCCTTCGAATTTTTGGTTCTAGGGCATATCGGTTTCCTCAATATGTTTTTTTTACCGATTTGCGCACAAATTAAGCGCACATAAATTGATAAATTCATTGGTGCACGACTGAACCCACGACCTTCGGATCGGAAGTCGGCTTACAGCTAGCTAGGCCAACACAGCTCTTTATCCTGTTAGTTCTGTTTATTGACGACCTCTGTGGCGCAGTGAGCGAAGACCCGCCTGGGACGCAGAAGGTTCGAATACCGCCGCGGGACAAAATGTTTGTATGATCTGCAAATATCTGTCTCGGGTCTGGGTGTTTTCTATATATAATATGTATGTATTTACAAAATAAAATGTATATAAGTAATAATCAGCCATGAAGTTCTCATAACAACAAGCTCTGCTTAGTTTGGGGCTAGATGATTTTGTGTGAAAATGTTCAGCATTATTTATTTTATTTTATTTGAAAATTATGTGATTTTTTCTATACATCTAAAGTGGCAAACATGCATAAGGCCCACCTGTTGGTAAGCAGTTTCCATAGCGTATGGACGCTTACCGACAGGGTCGCGATCGAATCCGACCTTGACACTTGACAGGGTTACGGGAACCCGTAACCCTGTCAAGTGCTGATGCGCCGTCAAACGAATCGTCTGTCAACGAGTGGTTTGACGACGTACTAATGTGAGTGTTGGAAAATCGATGGGTTTTTAGTCGGAATGCCACTATCCACTAGCTCCCTGTTAGTCGATTGGTTGGTGAGTCCAACAGACCCCTCCGGCTCTCCTCGGGCTGGAGGACATGCAAAATGCATTTTCCCATCGAAAAAAAAAGTACGCTTACAACACCAGAGGTACTTATCACTCGCGTGCTACCGACCTTGAGAGATTATGGTGTCTTCTCTGATGTGCCTGTAATTCCTTGTAATACCTTGGGATCAAGGACACATCACTCACATTTTCGCTTTCGTTTGTTTTTTCTGTTCGAACTTTCGTCGATTTTCGATGATGTCAGTTCTACCGTACCCTCGTAGACATCAAACATTCTCATGAACCAGCATGTATATAAATTATCAACCAGTAGAGCTTGATAGTTCTGCTAGAGTTTTGCGCAGTTAACATGCCTTGAAGCAGGCCCATATCAAGTTGATTCCCATTAAAGTTATGGCACACATATTAGGCTAGAACTGGATGAACAGTCATGGCTCACTCACCACAGCAGAATGATGGTATCTAGGAGCAGGCGGTATCCCCATGCAGCCAGTACGAGTCCACGACATCTCCTTGATATCGAACCTGATAAGGTCATTAAGCATAGACCTGCCATTATCTCCTCCGAAGACATAGAGAGCATCTTTGTATGCTATTGCAGTGTGCTTGCTGCGTCTAGAAATTATAAAAAAAAAAGTTACCAACTCATCATCATCATCATCATCGTCCACAGCCTGACTTCAGCCACTGCTGAGTATAGGCCTCCCTATGTCTGCGCAACTCCTCAGTCCTGTGCCAACCTCAATCAGGTTCTTCCCGCAATGCTTACGATGTCGTCTGCCCATCTTGCCGCTGGAAGACCGACGTCTCTATAACCGGTCCTTGGACGCTATTCAGCTAGCGCCTCACTCCAGTTAGCAAATCAATTTGGACAAATTCTCAGCAACCCAAGGTCCGCAAAGCCTGCGAAGATCCCAGGAAGCTTTGGTGCTTGTATATGGAGTTAGGCTGGCTAGTCATCTAGCCAAGCTTTCATTATTTTGCATTATGGACCAACTTCAAGTATGAATGCAGAACATAATTGAACTTTTTGAAATTATTTATTGAAGACCATTATATTAACATTATGTTCGAGCAAATAATTAATCTGAATCATCAGTGATTCCCTGATGATTGCCATGCTGCGTTTGTTTGATACATTTTTTTGAGTAAATAAATACCTGGCTCCAACAAATTCATTGCATTCTGAAAGAAGCTTCCAGTTGTGTACTGGTTCAAAAGGTCCAGACTCCATCTTCAGGCTAACATCTAAATCCCTTGGGTTGCGGAGTTCATCAGTGAACAGCTTTGTAGTCATATTTTGGGTTCTACAACAAAGTAGTAAAGAGATAAAGTATGTCTTTAAGTAAAACTGTATATTTAAGGTACCTTAAATATACAGTTTTACTTATGAACTAACAACCTTAATGAAGAAATAAAATAGCTCTAGTCATAACCTTTTTGTTATTCTAATAGGTAAACTAAATATATTACTAAATTTAAATTCTTATTATCTTTAGCTTAAATTAATTAGTAGGTAGTATGATTTAACTAAGCCAGTTTTAACTAACATAGCAAGGTTTTAACAACAACCACTTACAACATGGTAAATGGAAGACAAGACATCATCATTGGTTAACTAACCTACTTTATCCAGTTCTCAACCCTTTGCTGTTCAAAGCATTTATTGTCTTCTGTTATTAAGATGTGTAATGATGAATTTTATGCTGGACTCCATAGAATACATACATATATCTTACGGAAATAGAGACCTAGGAAGAAATGAGAATATGTCAAGCCTCTAATGTAATGTATTAGGTCAAATGTGCCCTAAAAAGTCTGTTAAACAGGAAGGAATCTTAGAATAAATGGAAATGTAGGTCGGGGAAGTCATTGACACAAACCCAAACACTATCCATATCCATCAATAGCCTAGAGCCATTAACTTTCAAATCTTACCTACTGATTTCAAGAATTAATACAACATAAGTAACATTTCTTCTTTATAGTAAAATAATTACAAATCAAAAGACCGATCGACTGCGAATTAATTTAATCTTATTTGTTTATCTGTCCACAGTCCACAGAGCAAAAAAAATTCATCTGTGAGACAGTCAAATTTTTTTATGTGTGAGCAGACTTACTACTACTACCACAGATTAATTAGAGATACTTCGTCCTATTCATATAGTAATAATAATAATCTTTATTTAGTTCATTAGTTGGTTTAGTTCATTTGCATGTAAGTATTTAATAAGTAATTTCATGTGTACCTAGCTGTAAGTTTTCTTAAAATTCAAAAATAAATAAAATAAAATAAAATTAGATGTTCGGTACATGATTTAGTACTCATTAATCTAAGTTAATTTTCTTAAGTACTTAAGAAACTTAACTTAGATTAATAAGTATCTAACGGAGCTCTGTTCTCCACACTAGTTCATTATTATTATAGTACGGGTGCTAAAGCATCCGCAATCCGCATTGTCTGCAAGCATAAAGGGAATAACCAAGTTTAAACTATGTTTATCTGCTGTTTCCTTTTCTATTAGGTCTGTGATCTGTCCCAAACATAGTGATTTTTGACGGGATAACGTCATACAAATCGATGAACACCGGCTGCACGCACGAAAAAGTGTCACGTTCCGCCTGAGCCTGAGCGTGCAAGCAAGACCGCGGAACAAACGATAGAGAGGCATGATCGGCCCAAGAGGTTGGCTTGTGACAAGCGTTCTCCGTAAACCGACTTATAGACAACCAATTTATTTCTCTATGTTCTGTCTCATTAGGGATCTTGTCGGTCGTTAGTCTGTCTGTGCTGGCCACAGACTTACTAGAGATGCTACTACATTTAGAGATGGGTACTATAAAACGTAGCAGTTATTTATAAAAGAGCAAAACATTTTTTGTCTGTGCGTAAAACTTGATTCGAATTTGTTTGTATTTTTTAATTTTCGCAAAAATCCCTTTTACCTTTTTGTAGAGCCAAAAAAATGTCTTCGCCGGTAATAACAGAGCTTGCCGCTCCCATTTCTTCACAGATTCGTAATTTGTTTACTACGACTTTAGCCGACATTATTATCTTCTTGTTTGCTTTGTTTGCAGACCGAAGAAAGCGTTAGGCGCAACAGTGAGGGTGAAAGCGGCGAAGAACATGATCCTCATTATGAGCCTATAGTTTCCCTGCCGCTGGTGGATGTCCCCACCAATGAGGAAGGCGAAGAAGAATTAGTGAAGATTCGTTCGCGACTCTACCGATACGATACCGTGGATCATGAGTGGAAGGTATTGGAATTTTACTTCGAGATAAAAGATTCGTTCGTTCGTCGTGTTATTGCCTTTTTTGATCATAACCTGCCTCCTAATAACATTAGTAAAATGGCAATGGGCAACAAATTGTTTAATTTGTAAAAAAATATTTGTCTAGAGGTTATACATGTCTTTTCAGGAGCGTGGTACAGGTGACATAAAATTACTCCGCCACAAACAAAACAACACAGTCAGAGTGGTGATGAGACGAGAAAAGACCCACAAGGTCTGTGCAAATCATTTTATCACTCCGGATATAAGAATGAATGCACATTGTGGCTCCAACAAGGCTTTCAACTGGTCTGTGTTTGCTGATTTTGCTGATGAGACTTGCAAGCAGGAAATGCTAGCTATCAGGTTTCGGAGCCCTGAGAGTAAGTTATTTATTTTTATTTCATTGAGGTACCTGTGTTATAATTTAGGGTTGCAGGAAGTCCATCATCCATCTTTTACCCAACATGGTGTGCCGAACATAACACTCTGGACATTTGTTATACAATGTTCATGAAATCATGTCACAGTTTGTCACACTTTCTTTGTTTAACTAGTTTGTACACTTTCATATTATATCTCATCTACCCCCCTTTTCAACATAATTTACTTTAATTTAATTACTAACATAGTGGTTTTCCATCACATTGTTTGTCATAATTTAAATTTATTTTTATACATTCACTTATCATAATGGAAGCAGACATCTGTAATTTCACTAAGTGTTTGGTTCCAACAGAACATCAGCGTTGTGTTGCCAGTTGACAACACAACACTATATGGGATTCACATAAACAATACCGTTTATGTGAATATGTGTATTGTCTGTTTTTTTTTCTATTGTGCAATGTTTGCAAATAAATGTTTTTCTCTCTTTCTGAATGGCACATTGTTTGTCATAATTTAAATTTATTTTTATACATTCACTTATCATAATGGAAGCAGACATCTGTGTTTCACTAAGTGTTTGGTTCCAACAGAACATCAGCGTTGTGTTGCCAGTTGACAACACAACACTATATGGGATTCACATAAACAATACTGTTTATGTGAATATGTGTATTGTCTGTTTTTTTTTCTATTGTGCAATGTTTGCAAATAAATGTTTTTCTCTCTTTCTGAATGGCGATACAAAACTTTGATTATTCTGTTGCCACACCTCCAGCTGGTAATCAATCTAAAGCAAAGACGAAAAAGAAAGCCTTAGGATAACAACAGAATGATCAAAGTTTTGTTTAACAGACTTAATGCTAATAGCAGTATCTACTGATACTGCCATGAGCAAGTCTGCGAAAGCAGCAAGCAAAAGATATAAAATGTTTTCAGATGCTGAGCTCTGGAAATCGAAATTTGCCGAAGCCCAAGAAATAGTGCGCACCAAGTGTAGTCTCTATACTGATGATATGCCATCATCCGATGAGGAGACTGAGAGTAGCATCACCAGAAGTGAGGACACTGATACTCCCGAACCTAGACTTAATGAAAAACCCCCAGCTAAAGAATTCAACAATGATGAGGATGGGGTAGTCTTACAGCTTAAGAAACTCAATGTGGAGAATGATGAATAATGTAACCATTCTTGTGATCTTGTAAGAGGCCAGTCATAACTTTTTTATTGTAGTTTCTAATCTGCTTTTGCAGATGCAACACTTTTTTACTATCTGACTGTGGGGAACTAATTTCCTGAACTAGTAATATATAAAGCCTATTAAGGTACAATTCTTACAAATTTGAAATAAATGTATAAAAAAAATATATTCTAAAGCAGGTGCCACGCTTGCGCCGAATTTTAATTAGTTACTTTGTATTCCGCATAAGGTGAGCTTTATAATTTGGTATCTTTGTATATTTTGTGATAAATTCTTGATGTAGGTATTATGTTAGTTATGATTGGCGATACTTATACAATCATTTAAATGTAACGAACATTCTGTTCCATTTTTGGATTTGATATTCAACTAGAATTAAATGTTTTAAAGTTCATATTTACTAGCATAATAGATCTCCTCTTTTTGGGATCATTGTGGATTATTAGATACAGGTCATGAATGAAGGGAGGCACATTTATAAGATATATTATCAGTGCAAAAACGTCACAAGTGCCAAAATAATGGCCATTGAGTTAACTACTTCCTATATTGTATGTCAGAAAAATATTAGTTTCGCACTTATGCCGATTTTGCATAGAAAGTAAGAATGAATCAATAAGGGTGTTGCTGTTAATGCATTTAATTGACTTTTAAGATGCTAGTATATTTGGCCTAGAAATAGAGTGCTAGAGTAAGCGTAGGTACTAGGTTCTACGTTCACGCCACAAATACTCCCAAATAAGTTTTAGACTTTGCCGAGTGAGCTTTTCCTGGCGTGTATGTGGAATCGGCGTTGCATTTTATAAAGTACAGACTTGTGTAGTTTTTTCAATTATGTGTTTTTGTTAAGTGGAGATTTAGCAATTTTATTTTACTAGTTTTCGCCGGATTTATGCTTATGTGACAAATTGTTACAAAAAGATAATTTCTGGATAATATGCCCCATATTTTTTATGTTACAATGCCCTTTTTGTCACAAATATCTAGCTATTCAACATTCCGGTTATTTGAAATTTTATAAAGTTATGGCTTTTTATTTGTGACAAAACTTTAGTTTTCAATCTAAATAGACGTTATTTTTGAAGTATATCGAGGTTTTATATTTCCTTACTTTAACTAAGGTTGTTTTTTTTTAATACAGTAGGTATTTAGGTTGAGACTTAATTTTTAGAGGATTTGGCAACCTATGAAATATATTGAAAAGTTATTATGTAAAAGGAAAATGAAGTAGCTTAAACACATATTTTGTAAATTGTATTTCTCAGATGGACCACGATTTACGAACTTAGCTACTTCTGGTAATATTTTTTTTACTTTTTAGGTGCAGTTTAAAATGAAATAATAAATCTTGTTTCATAATTTACTAACAAATCACTCGTGCCAACACTCTTATTGCATCAACCTTAAAACTAGTAACAAGTAGATACTTAAAATAACCAAATCACTAAAAAGTGAGTGAATCATAAAAACGTGATTTACATACATTGTGAAAGAAAACGGCATTAACCATAAAACCAGCCTAGACAAAGTATCCATGCAAAAGTTGGAGTAATGCTAAGTGTAGCGCTTTAGCCGTCTCTTTTTTAATCCGCTAATTAGCGCCTTACACTTGCTTGGATGAATGAATGTCTATTCTTAGGCCACTTCTCGATTTCTTATGTACACACAATTCTTAGCTACTAAAAGGAATGTTTGGTATCAATTTAGGTCATTTTCAAGCACTGAGTAACTGTACTTACTATCACTAAATATTTATTTCAACAATGAAAGTTTGTGGAATAGTTATTTTACTTTTTGAATGAAAGTTAAAACACAGTAAAGATAGCATGGTTTTTAAGATCTTGGACAGCCTATAGTAGCATAGTTTTAATCAAATTTGTATATATAAAACAGTTTTTACAAGAAACAGGACATTTAGAGTATGATTTGTGAAATATTGTAAAACAAAACCCACAAATCATTTATAAATTTCCCTACAGTTTAATGGAAATTAAAAGATTGAGATAACTGTTTGGATTCAAATTAATATAACTTCATTAAAAAAACACTTGATAGACCGATGACATCTTAAAGAATGCAGGAAGTTTGTGGATGTAGATTGCCCGAGATTTTTAATCATGGCAGTTAAGAGAGGCTTATTTCAAGTAGTGAACTTCTACTGACTGTTGATAATGTACTAACCAGTGTTGGTAAGAACATATTTATATCCTGTCAGATGATATGTGAATAGTTAAGCTTCACTTCTCTTGTTTATTTTTAGCCACATTCAACTCAAAAGTGTGTAGGCCTCCATATGATACCATTTCATTCAATCTTGTGCCATCCATTTCACTCTAATTCATAAATTTTTTTTTTGACCTCCACACAGCAAGATAAATGAATAGCTCGTGGGAACTAGCTCATGCCCTAATGACTCGTCTCAGTGCTTTTTAGTATGTAATTTAAAGCTCCTCTTTGCCTTTCTGTTTGCCAAACAGCTGGAAAGTCTGCAGAATGTTAAGTCTAATTTCCAGTTCCTTCTTCTTGTCATTGGAGAGTTTTCCATTGAGCAGTTTCTTAACCCGCTTGTTTTCTGTAGCGACAAACTCATCACCTTTCTCAATGATCTTCTGCATCAGGGTTTTGTAGATCTTTCCGGATGATATATCCTGAAACCATGAAATAAGACAAAGTTATGAAATAAGTATATGCTTATTCATTGAGATCACAAAGATTATAATTTAACCAACTATTAGAATTTAAGATTTTATAAACAAATCTGCTAATTTCCTTAAAGTTGTGTGTGTTAATTCATGCTACCTGAATGCCTCCAATATGGTTTAGTGACTTTATTGCCAGTACAGTTAACAAAAGCGCTCAGATATAATGGCGAAATGGTGCTTAACCTAGCAGATCTGTTAAAAAAGACTAGTCAAGTTTCACCAAATTACTAAAACCATTACAATCTAACTAAATAGGTACATGGAATCATTATGTGACTTGCTTACTAACTGATAATCAACTTGATTATCAGTTATTATGTTACTTTAGCATAGGGGGGTATCTACACAGAAAAGATTTTCGAAATTCACCCCTAGAGTACCTATTCTACACATATAGAGGAACATTACTCACTGCATAGGTATGCAGTATCTATATCTTTTGTAATTGCTAAATACCTTGTCAGTCAATTTCTTCTCCACACCTTCAGCTTCTTTCAGAATCGCTTTCCTGTCATCTTTAGACTTCATGAACTTGATGGCGAGGATGTCCAGCTCTCTCACGCATCCAGGCAGGCTAAGATAGATGCCGGTGTTATCCCGAACGAACCGACGTAAAGCATCGTTTGTGAAACCTTTGGAATCATCAAATGTTAGCGGCTCGCTGTTACCTTTCACGAACAGCTTTACAACAGGAAAGTTATCCTTCGTAGCTCCATACTTCCGAGCCAACGCCTCGTTTTCCTTCTCACCGTAGTCTTTCACTCCAACTTCAGCAAACAATAGTTCGTCTACGTCCCTTGCATCTTTAGCGACCGACACGAAAGCGTCATGCTTATCACCGTAAGGATATGCCACGTCGAACTTCACCAAGGAAGCTTCGAATTTATTGGTAACTTTGTAAAAAGAAAGCTCATCCAAGTTCACGGAGCCACTAGGCGTTGTAGTTGTGGATTGGTAGGCGAAGGGAATCACAAAAATGACACACAACAATACTTGATAGCTTCGCATTTTAAATAAAGTTTTATAGTTCTGAAGTTGCACTGTGCAATCTGCGAGTCTGTCTGAAGTGTCTGACTGAACTAATGATTTTATCTATATTCTTTCAGATTTCAATTCAGCCGCCAGCCAGCCGCCAATTTGACAATCGATTTTTTTATTTGTGAATAATGTGTTGTTTTCGTAAAAAAATGAGTTGCCGTATCTAGAACATAATTCGACGTACTTAAAAATAATAAACAGATTGACGTATTATAGTTTCGTAAATGTAAAAAAGTCAAGTCAATACATTAATGTATTCTAAAATAAGGTGTAAAGAGTATATAAGTATATAATAAAATAAGATATATACGGATAGCAGCCGATGAGTGACCCGGTGAGTAACAGTTTTATTAAAAAAAATAGTGCGCACCACTAATTTTGGGGATCAAACGAGGAAGCCGAATTGCTGTTATTATAATTTTATTATAATAACACTGAGTAATAAACTGTATTTTACACCGTATGAAATTGACGTATCGTTTACCGAGCGGTAAATGATACGTCAAATGCCGTATAAATACCAACACCACCGGCTAAAATGACAGCTTATTTATTTGCGACAATACAGAACGAGAACTTACTGTACATAACTATGTACACAGTAAGTTCTCGTTACAAAATAACTTAAAAAATAAGTTATATTGATCTTACGTACGGTTCAAACCTGGATATCTCTAAAAAATATTACTTTGTGTTCTTAAAATTTCCTTCGCAACATTTTTTATTGTTATTAGACCTAACAAAAATGCGTTTAATGAAACGTTAAAGTGGGTGTGGAATTTTGTAATTGGTGGAAAGCTTGGAAAAGCGTTGGAAAAAATAATTTGTTTTTTATTTCACTTTGATAAGGATTAAAGCGGGAAATTTGGACAATAAGTAAGTACAGTCCGGAGATCAAGACCTTTGGTACCGAATCATCCTGTTTGACAAAATCATTGGATTCGGCAAATGAAAATTAAAGGGACAAATTTGGTTAGCCAGACAGAAGCGGATAAGTTGCGCGTTGCGTTGGCCGTCTGTATCTTTCGTGTAAAAATTGCCAATTAGTGAACTTTACTAACATTTAAATTTAAAATAAAGTTGAGCCTGACAGCAGGTGCATTGCACCATAAAGGAACTAACCACTACGTTTAGGTTGCACGCGCAACATATCAGCTCTCTATCTTCAGTCAGTTTAGCATGAAACCGTTATGTATGAAACTGTTTACACGACCGACACAGACAATTCTCTCAACTTGATTTCAGGCAGGCTACTTATTGACTTACATAGGTACTTAACTTGATAAGCAGGCAAGTAGATCTGAAGACATCATCTACCTACTACCTACTGAAAATTTCGTACATACATAGAAATTGTATGCTCTACGTTTTGGTTGTATGAAGTTAGTATACAGAGTTGGTCTAGAGTTGGTAGAGTAGGTACGAAGGTAGGTAGTTACCTTACGTAGATTATGTATACGTTACGCAAAACTATGAAGGATTTTTTTATCAAAAAGCATTTTAGTTTATTGAGTTTAGTTTTATAGGGTGCCTATAAAGTGCACAATGTTTGCTACTGTATTTTTTACATCGCTTTTTATTTTACAATATATTCATGTAATCTCTCAAATGGTTGAAGTTTTACCACAGGTTATAGAGAGTGATTTACCAAATGACGTCACCAAACCGCCAGAAGTGATTAAAAGTGGGTTAACAGTTTTACAGTTTCTCGACACCCACGATGCAAGGAACCGGAAATCATTGTGTTTCGGTTAAGGGGTTGTTGATTGGCTTTTTATTTGTCTGTTACTTGTTTTCCCCAAAATGGCTTAATTGATTGTTATGCGGTTTTTTGTAATCGTTTAGTTCGACTTCAAGTTTGGTTCTTTTGTAGGTTAACGCCACATATATAGGTATTAAGATAGTGGTTGCTCGGTTGCTTCGATATTGGCTTTTGTGGATTTTTGTCGATGTTCCCATTTATATGAATAAAAATAAATGGGTAGGTAAGTAGGTATATACTTAGGAACTTATAACATTTTGAGGTTATCTTCATAAATTGCAATTATTTACATAAAAGTTGCAGCGAGCTGTTGAAAGAACTATACTTTGAGTTTCACTACGCGATAATGCAGTATCGGGGCAACTATAGGTGATGGAGATAGGCACTGGATGGAGAAGACAAAATCGATACCAAAAAGTAGGCTACTTTTTGGTATCGATTTGGTATTCCAAAATCTCTAACTGTCGACAAACTGAGTAAGAACCACCTACCCTGCGCTTTTAAAAAATATTATATACCCATTTATTGTGTTTTAGTCGGAGTTTTTACAAATACAGATAAGGACCCAGAACTCGATAAAGTCAATGATGTGCAAAAAATGCAATTTCAGAAGGGAATCGTACCGTATTTTATTGACCCCAGCAGCTATGGTAAGTACCTATTATCATAGTATTATAATATCTGTGGTAACACACCGAACACGGCTGTGGTAGTGTGTAGAGGTAGGTATATTATAATGTTTAGGTTACGTTAAAACTCCACTTGCGCGATCTAGACAATTCAGTAGGCCATCTGTGTATTGTATGTGGTAGCACATCGTATATCAGTAGTTCTTAACGAACTGTTCGTTGCATGTCGTTGATTTGATGTACTCAATCATGTGGCGAGTTGGTATTTACTTAATTTAGAAGCAGAATAATAATATATGTGCTAGCGTTGCTTACTAGTTTCGGTGGTTTTGCTGAAATGGAAAGTATGCTCCCTGACTGGACCATGCTGTATATTAATTGACTATCATAAGAAACTATTTATGCATGCTACAAATTAAACTTATTTCCTCCGTGTACAAATATATAACAATTTATATAATCTATTTTTTCAAATGAGAAATAAGGGCTTACCTGCACCTTGGACAATACATTAAAAGGTTTATTATCAAATATATTAAGCAGGTATGCAACTGTAACTTAACTATACTAAAATATAAAATACGTCTCTACAATTAGTTAATCCTAATATGCCTGCTGCAGATCAACATACGATTTTTTACGTATATGTAACACCTCTGACCTGTTTACAGACTCACTAATAACCACTAGAATCCAGGAAGCCATGGACGTGGTGGAAGCGTCATCGTGCGTAGTCTTCAACCAGATGGAGTTCATGCCGACTGATCCTTACGAACCTTGGCTACACTTCGTGAACCCAACTGAGAAGCGTGACTGCGTACACGAACCCATTATGGGTGATTATGGAGAAATTGTAAGCTATTTTCAAACGAGTTGAAAAAAGAGGAGGTTGTCTATTTATCAGTATGTTTTTTTTTGTGTGTATGTTACGCGATATCTTCGCCAATTTTGAACCGATAGTATTGATTCTTTTAATGTATACTTCAAGAGTAGTTTCATAATTTTTTTATGGAAAAATCCCACACCTAAATGTAAAAAATGGGGATGAAATTTCATATTGGATTTTTTATCAACATTCTGATATTAAAGTCGGTTTTTGAAAAAAAAAAAATACAACCCGTAAGCTTATGCATAAGTAAACTGCATCGAAACATCTCTGCACTATGAAACTCTCTATCTGTCTGTCAAGACCATTTTTCTCAGGTATGCGTGGAGATATCAAGTTGAAATTAATATCAAATATGTAAAAAAATCAAGCATCTAACTAAGAAGTTCTAAAACACAATCACAAATATAGCCATTTATGCCTTAACACGCAAATAAATCAAAGAAGCATGAAATAAGGCAAGAGCCTTAGTCTCACAGCAAAATCGTTAATTTGTAGTTTTATCACATAAAACATATCTTTTTTTGTGATTACAAACTTTTGCAATTTAAGAATTGATCGTGACGTATACCGATGTGAGGGCGTAATTTTTTTAAACTACAAAGTTAACTTTGACTTTCTATCCGACTTATCTTTACGCTAACGTAACTATGAAAGCAATAAACTATAAAGCTATAAACGTTACTATATGTATATATAACGTAACTATAACCAAACATTGCTCTAAATCAATACATGTTTGGTGCTTTCATAGTTGAACTTCAGTAATGTTAATTATTTTGTGATTGTACAGAAGCTTCGGTGAGTGAGTCAAACTGCACTTGTCCGGTTTGTTTAACAGAGACCAACGTAAAATTTTGTTTCCAGGTGATAGTAATAGGGTTCGATTGCATGAGCTCCAGCGAGCTCTTGCACGCGGTCCTACACGCGATCGGCTTCAAGGATGAGGTGTCGCATCCTCACCGAGACCAGTACATACGGATCCTGTGGGAGAATATACAGCCACGTGAGCAGCAACCTTTTATTCTTTTATCCGATGAGTCCGAGTAATTATGATGTACAGATCACGAAAATGCATGTAACTTTCTTACATGTACATTTCGAGATTATTGACACATATTAGATTTCGAGACATTTCGAGATTATTGATATTACAGATTATTGTCCATACTCGTAAAATCGAGTAACGTATAAATATATTTTGTTTGTTTTAAGTCAAAGTCAAAGTCAATAGGGTTTTATTTATTGAAATCACAAGGATCATATAGAAACGTCAACTTAAAAACTACGTGAATTTAAAATTTGAAAGTGAATTTACGCCGCCGATCGCTCGCACGATTTGTGTCCGTACAGTAAATTTGAAAACCTGCCAGTACTCTAGATCATTATTATACCTGTTCCAAATTTCATCCAAATCGGTTTAGTGGAGAATCAGCAACAAACATCTAAACTTTATAATATTAGTACCTAGGTTTATTATTTTCGCTGCTCTGCCCAAAAACACCTTCGATTTTATACCAGTTCCCAAACGAAGTCCGGGTTTTTACTTATCTGATGACTTGTAGTCAGAGAAAGGGTCTGATGTGAGAGCTAGCAGATAACTTGCTGACCTGACATTGTGAACAGAAATCGCACGAAATCGTTTAGTCGGAATCGGTCGGAAGTCACCGTGACTTTCAGTTCGTAGGCGCCACTTAAAAATCTATCTACAGTGCCTCGCGGGGTTTCTGAGAAATAAACCATACTTGGACCATACTATCCACCACGCATGAGCTCTGCTGTCAGAGGTTTTAGGTAACCGGAAGGCATCCGAAATAGCTAAATAAATAATGCTTGGCATTTTCACACACCATCATCTAGGCCCAAAGTAAGGAGAGCTTGTGCTATAGGAACTAAATGACTGACATACTAATAAACTTTTTTTTGTATATAAATATTATAATATACACAGAAACCATCCTGAACCGAACCAAATATTTGCAGATCATATATGTTTGTATAATCTGCAAATATTTATCCCACAGCCGGAATCGAACTGACCAGAGAACCGGCAGAGCAGACCATTAGTCCATCGTCCATTCTCATTCTATCTATTTCTTTCCCTCCCGCCGCTTTCCCGCGCATTCCTATGGCGCGATACAGCGGTTCCGATCAAACTATAGTAGTGTAAGTTAGGAGCTTTCTTCATAAAGTGAAATTACTCGTATTTCTCTAACAGGCTACCGAAATCTCTTCCGTATGCAGTATGAAGACGCGCCGTACAAAGTAGTGGAGTACGATCCAATGAGCATCATGCATTTCCACGACCGAGCCTTCAGCATTAATGGAGGACCCACCATTGCACCGAGGGTAATTTAAAATTACTTTTGATTTTTACAATATCTTGATGACCACGTTACTATAATTTGGTATCTTGAAACTAAACTGATGATGGAGCCAGGAGGTGGATAGTGGAAGTCTTCAGTGGCTACTGGTTGCTAGTAAGACCCTCGAGTTTGTGGTCATATGATTCGTTTTGACAAGTCCATTAGTAACGAGGCTTAGTAATGAGGGTCTCATGATAGCATATTTTCTTGAACTACGTAGCTATTATTAATTGTTTTAATAATATACCGATTGTGGACTTTTCAACGTTTTTTCAACATTTTAAATAATGGGTAAAAATGTTTTCTTAGTTATTAAATATGTATGTCGGATTTCTGCAGCACCAAGGGCATTGTGCCTGCCACAAAGACAACAGTTATATATTCCTGGTAACTTCACCAGTATTTCTGCTGTTAGTACCTGCTTCACAGCTCTTCTAATGCTGTTAAAACTTACCTATACTTGGCCTAGCCCAGCTGGGGTTAAATTATAAAAGAGGGATTAAATTATGAAATGAGAATTTATTAATTGCAGGTTCCCGGTCTGCTCATAGCTCCATCAGATAAGCTCTCTCAGCTAGATGTTATGAAGCTCCGTCTATGGTTTGGCCACGAATGCAACAAGCGCAAAGTCGGCGCACTCTTAGAGAAATGCAAGACTGTCTTCCACAACAACCCTACAGTTTTAGGTGCCTCGAATTACTATAATGACCAGAGCGTTGAGGCAGATAATGATAACGATTCAGAGTTTGTTGCCAGTGATGGTGGTGACAGTGATGATGGTGATGGTGATGATGGCGGTAATGGCGATGACATGGATGGTGGTATCGGTGGTGATGGCGGGGATGATGGTGATGGTAATGATGGTGACGGTAATGGTGGTGACGGTAGTGACGGTGCTGATGGTGGTGAAGGTGGTGAAGATGGTGATGGCATTGATGGTGATGGCAGTGAAGACGGTGATGGTGGTGACGGTGGTGATGGCATTGATGGTGATGGCATTGATGATGATGGCATTGATGGTGATGGCATTGATGGTGATGGCGGTGAAGACGGTGATGGTGGTGACGGTGGTGATGGCATTGATGGTGAAGATAAAGACGGTGGTGACGAGGAGGACGAAAATAATGCAAAGGATTCTGATAACGAAGTATAATACAAAATTAATAACTATGATGTGATGAGTATGTGAAGCTAGCAAGTGTTTAGTAAATAAATAAATAAAATTCAAACTAGTAAAACCTTGCATATCTTTAATTTTATCTTTTAATAAGTATATTGCTCCTTTCCTTGACTTGAATCAAGGACCTCTAAGTAAGAACAAAATTGCTAAATTGCAAATTTAGCAGTAAATTAATTTAACATTGTAAATAATAAAATGAAATTGAAAACTGACATTAAATCTAAATTGACATGAAATAATATGACCATTACGGATTGCAATAACAAATAACAAAATAATGCAATTATACCCATCTCCTAAAGTACCTACTTTGACTGCCTACAATGAAAATAAAAGTTCGGTCTGCCGCCGTATCCTAATACAAAGTTCAATTGAGAGACTTAACTTTATTTACTGTAGATATTAATAACTAGTTTGTTTACGCAAAACCTCGGTCTGCCTACCTATCTATTGCTATACCCTTAGACAGGGTTAATGTGAGATACCAACCTATAAACACCTTCTATGTACCTTGTGAAAGCAATAAATGTATTGAGTATTGCTTTATTCCGAAGGGTGTGTTAATTTATATCAGATTTTTGTAAGAGTCCTCCTTTTAAGAATATCGTGTTTGTTAATCTCTAGGGACCTGGAAATTATCAAAATACAACCGAAATACATTAACTTTAATTTAGAAGTTTCAAAATCAGTGCGTTATTTCTTGATAGCACTCGTATTACCTGCTACTGTGGTGATACGTATGGATGAAACACACACATCTAGGTGTATTAGTCTGTTTTTGAAAAGTCTTGTAAGGGAGTTCTTATCACAGTTTCTGGCACTATTCTAGTTTATTATATTCCTTATAGGTTCACAAATATTAATACATTTATTTACAAAAATTAAAAAATTACAATAATACTATAGTTCAAAGTCTAATTCAAAGTAAAAACCTAGACTTTTGTCTATGCAAATTCAAAGACCTAGGTTTGTATTCATTGAAATCGCAAGGATCGTTTTAGAATAGGTGTTGTTTTTGGTGTTTGAACTTTGGTAGATTTACCAATTTAGCGATTGCTAAAGATTCATGTTACTAGCAGTAGATTCATTTCACTTGGTAAGGTAGGACTTGAGTAAGTACATATGAGTAAGTAGCAGAGTAAGAAAATAAAAAAAACACTATACTGATAAAGGTAGACAATAAAAAAACCCGTTTTTTTTAAACCTTTAATTTTACTGATTTTCGTGCTTCTGTCTCTCTATACACTGGCTGAAATATAGGAGATTTAGCTTTTGGACATCGATGGAGCTCAGTCCTTGCCAATGGCCCATGGCCCAGCCATCATTCTGAAATAGGAACTTCTCTAAGCCACCATGTACTAACTAGAATGGTTTGTCTTTGGACAGTAGCAGTCAAGGTAAGCAACCTATGTCACCCCCTATCGGCCGTCGACCCGATAGTCTATGCTGAGTTAAAGATATGCCTAGACGGTGACTGTATTGTCAAGATTTCACTGTTTATGATATGTTTTTGACTTTTTTCTATCAACTAAGGTAAGTTAGTTTCCCCTCTGTTCGTGATATTCTACCCCGCAGAGCAGCTCGCAATGACTGCTCGATACGTTTAGTTTCCACTAGACTGATAACTATCAATAGACAAGCCTTTCTTGTGCAATGAGTCTTAGGGTGACACCACCTTACTTAAAAAATGTCTTGATCTAATAGCGCTTATAAGCCAAGCCAGAAACCCAATTCTCGCGGCTGTATTTTACAATCAAATATCGAATTAATTTACATAACTTATACATAGTCTACTTTTGATCAGGTTTCGATTTAATTTTGATGTATATTTATGAGATCTTAATTATATTGGAATATTAATTTGACAAATTATTACAAATTATTATGAAGTATAGTTAAATTGAATCAGTTACCTATATGATATGGTTATTTGGTTTATAAAGTGTTAACCCACACTTAAGGGAAATCACATGAACACTAAGCTTTGTTGTTACCAAGTGGGAGGTCGCGGGTTCTAGTCCTGCCCAGGTTGATTTTTTGGGATTTTATAAATTTTTGAGTTAAAATAATTTTGAAAGAATTTCTGTTTACTAAGCTCCTCAAAAATGTTGAGGACCTAGCTGCCTGACTTACATTTATATAGAGCAGCGACGCAGGGACAACTTACCCAAATAGGATACATGATATTGGTCTTTCCATTCTTTATCTGGAGCCAGGGATAGTGCATTACGCTCTGGTAGTCGTAAGGAAAACCTACTGACGCTGCCGGCGGTAGCTTCGCCTCCATTTCACGTCGTATGTCTAAAAATTGTGAAAACGGGAATATTCACGTAGATACTATCGATATCGAGTTTCGGCTCATTCCGAAAGTCTGTCATGATCATCATCAAAATAAAAGAAAGCATTATGTATGTCACGATTTAAAAAAAAATATAAATGTTGGCCTGCATGTATCAACATGCAGATTATGTTCTGCCAAAGAAAAGACTTCAACGCGCTCGCGCTTTTACACGCTTACATTTAAAGTAATTAAATAAACATAATCAGTTTATGACTTTCTTTTATATTCGAAATTCTATATTTTTTTTTATTTGTTTTAAAAATTAGAGAGAAAGAGAAACAGAGGTTTCTTATTAAAGTCCCTTCGGTTCGCACTTGTCGCCGAGAATATGTTTTCGCGGCTACGTATTAGGAGAATACGTATTTCGCGCAACTATATGCCAGAGAGCATTTGTCTTGTCTTTTTTATGTCATATATTGCATAGGTCTATGTCGCGAATGAAGTAGTATAGTTGTTGTGGATGAAAGTACTCGCCTTTGCGAGGTACACTGAAATTGTTCATAACTCCTTTCTTTCACAGCCATGTAAACAATAAACAATACACCCAACCATAACATACGTAGTTCTGACCCTTGGATTCCCTGAGTGACCCCATATTAGGATTCCCTGTTTTATGGGTATCAGGTACTTCGAGTACTGTGGTACCACAGCACTCAGACCCAGAACAAATATCTTCAGATCCTCGCACCTCTTGGCTCGATATGCTGTTATTGCTAACCTTGCGTAAGATTCTCCCAGACGATGTGGAGATAGTTATCCCTATCATGCATATTGTGTTGATGGTCCAATCCCAGCACGTGTATGAAAAAGTGCAAGAGGTCATTCACGGAGTTGAAGCAGCCTGCAGCTATTTCTAATATCTATAAAAAATACAGTAAAATAATTATTCTTCGAATCCAAAGACATTTTATTGCGTACATACTTCCTACTCAAAGCCAAAGCCAAAATTCATTTATTCATTATCACAAGGATCACTTTTATCTACTGCCTGTTCTTCCACGACCAATCATCGAGCGTAGTAATTTTTAGGGTTCTGAAGCTAAATGGCGAAAACGGAATCCTTATAGTTTTGTTATGTCTATTCGTCCATGTGTGATTTCTTGATTTCTCACAGTTTCAAGTGTATCTAGAAATTATTTGGTAAGCCGTCTGTTTTCACAACCCAAAATGACAAATAATTTTTCAGGATTAAATAAAAACTGACTTCAAATAATGAGGAGTTGATAACCTTTTAACCTGTTGAGTTTTCTTTTATTGTTATGTGGACGCCCGGTTTGAAAGTCATGGATTTTTTTTCTAAGATCTTAGACTTAGCGGATTGTCTCAAACAAATTGTATTCTCAAATTTTTAAAACTGATTTGCTAGTACGTGTTGCCAGCTATAGAGGTATAGTATGGTACTGAGACTTGGCCGCAAACTTTAGGTAAAGAGAGTAAATTTTTCGCGCACCTTCCAGTATTTAGGTACAAGTCAAAGTTTTTTTTTTTTTTTAAGACCAGGAAATATACGTTTTCAAAGTATCTTAAATTGTATACCTACTGTATCCTAGAAGTAGGTATGAAACAAAGTGGCGAGAAGTATCAGTAACCGACATTTCAAAGTGATCCTTGTGATTTTATTGAATAAATGTATTTTGACTTTGACTTTGAGTAAGAAACGTAGTATCCCTAACTAGTCAGTGGGTAAGAACTGCAAACGAAAATTCCAATAAATTCCGATAGTAATATGATTAATTTAGGATGTTATATATGAAGCAACTACTACGGGACCCTGACATTGCGTGTCTCGACACATCGTGGGCGTTAACTATAAAAAACTGATTTAGTGCTAGTTTGATTGTTTCCAGATATTTCGGCGATATGAGCCATAATGATCACGCGGAACAAACTCATCAATCATGGTTGATGACTCCTTTTTTGTTAAACTTACGACGAGTTTCAAAAACTATAAATCCTTGGGCGGTTCATAAGTTAATGAATATAGGACTTTCTGCATTCTGATCAGCGTGCTTGATCCTCATTTACCAGTATATTGCGTAACTATAGTTGCTACTCCCGTTAACTATTGGAGCGTTGCAGGACTACATAACCGTTCACCTATGTAAGCAAGCAAGCAAAAATTTGATACATATTTCAAGTTTCAACTGATGAAAATGAGGCCTATGCATTTATGAACCTACTTCGAATCCGGTGGCAAAATAAGTTGGTTATTGGATTTTCGTGCAATCAACCAATTCATTAACGAATATCGCAGGAAGTATATGGATGGGATTGGTTAGATTATTAAGCTTATTATGATTTATCTGTTACAAATATTAAACTGACGTATTGAGACACGCTGTTATAGGTCTGACTATCCTCATGCGGGCCTCGGAAGGGCGTGGGGCGGCGGCACATGCACATCGTGTGCATGTGCCGCCGTAAGCTCCACGCGGGTGCTGAGGGAGGTTATCTAACTGCTCCCGGGACGTGCGAAGGGCGTTATGCGAGAGGGGCACCGGTGCGTTTCTTTGGAGATACCAGAGCCCCTTGACATGCATCGAGGCCGGCCACCGGGGGGTTATAGTGAGTCCACGAGTCCGTGAACCTCACATAACCCTAACACATCCTCAATGTGGTAGGATATCTACTAGCGGATTTCCCCCTCGTCACAAAAAAAGGGTCTTTAAGTTGCGTCACACCTCTAAAAGTTATCACAGGCAATCCGAACAATTTTCGTCGGCAGTTCCTACTAAGTGCTACGCGCTATCTTTGTGATCTGCTCAATGATACCACAAAAGGGGTGTGTGGTGAGAAAAATATTGTTCACTTTAAATGACTGGGGCGTGCTTTGCTAACAGCAAAAATGCGGGCACAAATGTAATAGTTGTGCCCGCATTTTTGCTCCAGCATTATTTATTTGATAACTAGCTTCTGCCCACTGCTTCGCCCGCTTGGTACCTGGATAAAAGGTAGCCTATGTGTTATTCTGATGTGTAAGATATATTGTTACGAGCTAGGGTTCGGGATAAAATAATTAAGTCCAATTAAACACCAAAATGAATACTGTTTTAGTAAATCACTCAATAAAAATGTCAACAGAACAAAACTACACAATTAAAATAAAAACACTGTATCACTTAGTACAACACTAGCGCAACTGTCACTTCACTAGTCACTGGATATCGCTTATTTATCGCTTTGAATAATTCACTCTCAAATCTCGAAAGGAAACTGACTCTGCCGGCCGCTTGCCGCGCTTATATATCTCGTAAGACGTCCCTTCCAGAACAATCTCGTAGGGGGCGTGGCCCGTATCCTCGCTCCGCCCAATCTCGTACCGTCGCGAACATTCTGGAAACGTCTGTCCTTTTCTAGCGCGGTTAGTGCTGATGGCGGTAACAAGTAGTACGTCCACTTGATAAGAGATGGCGCTAGCGTACCGCAGTAAACTAGGCCACGCTCGTCACAATATTAAAGTTTCTCAAGTTCTCAAGTTCCTCACACACTTTCGCGTTTATAATAGTAGTAGGATGTCAGTATTTAAAAAAAAAAATTGTTAGTAGTAGTATTATCAGTTATGTAGTTCCCATAACACGAGCTCTACATATTTTGGTGCTACATGATGTTGTGTGAAAATGTCAAGAAGTATTTATTTATTTTAATTATCCAGGTTTCATTTTGCCATTTGTTAGCGGAACCCTAAAAAATATTTACCTGGTCTCCATGAAGTATGCCCGGTTCAGGACAGGCGCACGTTAGATCAGGTATCCTTTTGAGCACCAGTATAGCTCCAGCATGGCGTCTCGTGCCTGGTGGAATGCTCGTGTCTCTGCGGTGTCTTCGTAATTTCTGCTTCTTAGCGATTGCTGAAATTATTCATGGAACTCAAGTTCCGCTCAATAAGTATTGCCATTCAACGTGGCAATAATGCCAGCTCTGGGTCTTTGCCAACTGATGACGACAGAGATCGGCTGGGTTATCTATGACGACTTGTTCCTTATAAAGAAAACGGTAGATTTTTTTTATATAAAGTTTCGAAATTCGAAGGCATGTGCCGTAGGTTACTGTCCAATAAGCTACGATGAGCTTGTTGTCACGTGGAATGATAATTACCTTACTTTAAGTAAGGCTTTTCTCTTACTGCCCCCTTAATTGATATATTCAGGGATCTACTTACTGAATGTAGATCTGAGGATATCTATTGTGGGGTTTAAAACTACGAGTATGTTTCTTTTAGTACTTGTTTGTACAAAACAAACATTTTATTACCTTGTTACCATTTGTAATTCTGTTTTACTATACGTGAAAAACAAATGAATAAACTTTACTAACTCTAAAGTATCCTACTAATATTATAAACGCGAAAGTTTGTGGGGATGGATGTTTGTTACTCGTTCATCCAAAAACTACTGAACGGATTTTGATGAAACTTTACTGTAATATAGCTTATACATCAGAATAATAACATATAGGCTACTTTTTATCAGGGTACCACGCGGGCGAAGCCGTGGGCAGAAGCTAGTAATATTATAAACGCGAAAGTTTGTGAGGATGGATGTTTGTTACTCATTAACGAAAAAACTACTGAACGGATTTTGATGAAACTTTACAGTAATATAGCTTATATATTAGAATAACAAATAGGCTTCTTTTTATTCGGGTACCACGCGGGCGAAGCAGGTGGGCAGAAGCTAGTGTATAATATTCGCTTAGTTATGTAGGTACCTTTTCTTAGGAGAGCTCTCTTCAAAGTAACATTCTTACTTCTAACAGTTTCATCATTCGCAGCCAATATTTCATTGTCTACATCCCCATTGTCACTCTTCTTAATTTCATTTTCACGTACATCGTTATGAGTATATTTTTTGGGTTTCGTAATTACTATTTCAGCTCTAGATTTATCCTCCTCATCAGGGAGCGTTTCAGGACTGTAAAGTTGATTGACTTTATTTTCCCCAACGGGATCCATCTCTTTGGGGGTTACATCCGGTGTAGTCGCATTAACTTCTTCAGGTGTATTAGTAGTGTTGCCCATCAAGTGTGCTTTATGTTCTTTATCATCGTTAGAAGCTTCATCGTCATCATAATCATCGTCAGCAGCTGCATCCCTGAATTGTATACAGGTTTCTTCTTCTATGTGGCGGAAGACAGCTTTGATATTCTCTCGCTCTTCAACCGCTTTAAAAAGATAAGACATAAAATGACTACACATATAGTCCTGACCTCACACTAAGATTCGTGGGTATCAGGAACTACGTAGTACCACAAATACGCAGACCCGGAACAAATATCTGCAGAGCATGCAAACATTTGTCCCGCAGCGGGAATTGAACCCTCTTGCATCGCAGCCGGCTAGTAGCCCGCCGCGCCACCGAGGTAGTCAATTATAGTCTTACATGACCTCATATTACGGTTCCATGTGCCGTGGATATCAATTGCTATGAGTACATACAACCCGTAAAAAATATGTGCAGTTAATGCAAATATTCGCCAGCGGCAAAACGCGGGCATGTGCCAATTGGATGTGCCTCTCACTACCCCCCCTACTTGATATCCGGACTGAGTATGAACCTGAAGATGTCCCTAATGGGGAATACAGTCATGAATGTATTATTACAAGCGTGTTTTTTTTTTATTTAACTTGCATTGTGTGTATGTTAGTTTGTTTGTTTAGGTCACATCTTGCAGGCTGAAATATAGGCTTGCTGACGTTTCGGACACAATATTTTCGGACGCTTTGTCCGAACTGACACTTTTAATTTTTACACATTTTTATTATGCTAGTTTTAAGTTTTACCATGACATGTTTGCTGGACTCAGGTATAAAGCTTGTTTTTGAAAATGTATTCTAACTATTAATTTATTTTTTTGTCTCGATAGGATTCCTGAATCTGGGAATTATATTGAAAAACTTACTAAATTCCATTTTATCCCTCAGCCTGTAGTTGATGATACCATACGGCCACAGTCTATCCTTGAAGTAATCTTGTATCTCTTTTTGTGTGATATTTGTGGGTTTTGTGACAGCCTTGACCACACTCGGGCAGGTTTGTAGGAGGTACTCTCTGTTGCGGGAGACACATTCATTGGAGTATATCAGGGCGACCTTTTCGACGTCGATCTCGCTGAGGCCTTCGCGTTGACCGATTTTAATGCCTTGCTGTGGATATGAAAAATGTATTCTACCCGTAAGAGAATAGCGTTGGCTTAGTAGGCAGAATCACATGTATTATATATGCAGTACCTAGAAATCTGATCCGAAGGTAGTTGGATGTTTTATTCGAAAAAATTTAAATGTGACATGGTTATGTGAAATGCTTAATTAGCAAAATGTGGGTATTTGTTAAATATAATGAAACAATTTTTGGGCTTTCCTTTGATTACCTTGTTACGGATCTGCGTAATGAGTCGATAAGTACCTAAGGACCTGAGAATAAGTATATAGGGAACAGTAATGAACAGCTTTTTTAGGATCAAAGTTTTATACCTTTCATCATCATTAAGGATGGATATGTTACATACCTCCTGAACTTAGCATCCCATACAAATAGAACGAGTTGAAGAGAAACACAAAAAAACCGTCATTCCCGTGTCTTGTTGATAGTTAGCGAATGCTCTAATATTTCGTTAATTTGTAACAGTAAGTAGTTAGGAGTGGTGTATTACGATTTATAGAGACTGGCTACTATCTAAAGAGTTTCTAGGAACTCTCTTGGTGACAGGCGCATCACGCTTTCTGGTTAATCACGTATATTCTTTCAAATAGCGAAAGGTTTCTAAATTTTCGTTTAATTCAGTAGATAGTTAGGAGTGGTGATAGATGTTTGATGGTGTATTACGATTCATACAAAGACAGACTACTATCAAAACGTTTCTGAGAACTCTATTAGCGCGACGCGCTTTTTGGTAATTCTCGTATATTTCCTAAAATAGCGAATGGTTTAAAAATGTTCGTGTAACTTGTAACAGTAGATAGATAAAAGTGGTGATAGATGGTGTTTAACGATTTCAACAAAGACTGGCTTTAAGGAGCTCCAAAGAACTCTATTTGGTGATACGCTGACATGCGCTTTCTGTTTAATTTGTATTTTAAGTCCTTAATATATATTACCTCAGTCAGTATCGTCACTTTGCCGTTCCTGGAGAAAGCTCTTGGCGGATAATGCAGAATACTCGTGAAGTCATAAGGTAGGTTTTCAAGTTCGTACTCTGTACCCACCATGTTTTCAAGATCAAAATACTTTTTGTAACCTAAAAAATTATAGCGATTATTTTCAATCCAAGCGAAGACACTCAAACAGCGTAAATATATAGAAGTGAACACCCAATAGTCACATATTCTTAACACTAGGATACCCTGTCTCGTGGGTATCAGGAATTACGAGCAACCACTCACCCTGATGAAGACTCTCGGAATGAGTCGAAACTTAGTCGGTGCCTTCACCGATAGTGCAGTACGTGAAAATTCCCGTTTTTACAATATGAACTACGAGTACCTTGGTACCACAACACCCAACCCGTAATAAATATCCACAGAACATGCAAACATTTTTCCCGTGGCGGGAATCGAACCTCTAGCGCCTCAGTCGGCTATTCGCCCACCGTGCCACCGAGGTAGCCATATAATTTTCTGGAAAGCAGTTTTTGAGCGTGACCAGAGAGCTGGCTCTTATCCGGGTCAATGCATTAGCAATGCCATTCAGCGTGGCAACGCGGCCAGTATTTTGGGAACGCTTCCGTCTGGTAGTGATCAGTTGAGCTATCTATAGATCGTTTGCAACGGTCTTTAGATAGCTAGCTGTTTTATCTCTATTTTTGGACATACCTAATTGTACATAGTTGTATGAATAAATTTACTTTTTTAGCCGTTTGGGTTAGAAGAACTTTGAACCCAAGAACCCAAATTTATAAAGACTTTTTTCTTTATAAAGAAAGGAGATTTATAAAGAAAGGAAAGAAAGTTCTAGAATTAATTTCACTCAATAAATAAGCATTGTCATGCAACGTAGCAGCGTGGAATTGGCCGATAAGATTAAGCTTAACCTTCGAGGCTTTTGTGTGACTTACCAGGCTTGATGTTATCCCAGAGGATAGAAATGTATTGATCCCGGTCAGATCGTAAATGTTCGTGGGAGTATCCCAGGATATGCATCACCTCATGAACAATATCTCCGACAGACATGCAGTCGTAGCCAAAAACTGTTATCTGTGAGCAGAATATTGACGCAGATTCTATAGTACATCAACTAAACTTAATTTAAACTGAGAGCGATTACAGGTACTAACACAAGCTGAGACAGGGGCATATTTTGACCCCAAGCAACACATATTTTTTTATAGGCTAATTCTTTTCTAGTATTTTCCCATGTTGGTGTTTTTGGGTTTAAATAAAATTCTTTCTCTCTTTTACTGATAGTGCACGCAAGAAAGAAATGGCAAGAATTAAACTCCAGTCAAATTAGTTTATCTACGTGTTCTTCTTCGTGTTTATAGTCAGCATGTTTTGAAATCACGACTAAACTTGTATAGAAAAAATTAATTTGACTAATTTGACTGCACTCAAATTATAGAATAAAAATTATCATACTTTGCTATCATTTTAGAATATTAATACGACTATACCACGTACTTTACTATTCTTCTGCTGACGTTTCGTTGACCGTTAAGACCGTTGACGTTCGCAGTTCCCGTCGAGCGTGGTCACGGACGGTGCTCATGAGGAAGGACCTCTAAACGGTCAACGAAACGCCAGTAGGAGAATAGTAAAGTCGTTATAATATTCTAAAAAGCACTAAAATTGACGATTTGTTACTGTTTGTCAAAGAGGTGAATTTTAGTTGGTGTACAAAAGAATCGACGCCAATGATAAACTAGATAAACTAGTTGCTAGAAGAAGCAGTCAACACTTGGCCTAGTGAAGGCTAATGGCATTAACAATGAGCGCTTTTGTGCTTTTGAGGATGGTCCTAGCTTTGACTGTCGCTGAGGCTAGCATTTGAAGGCAGAAATTTGCTACAGAATTAGGATCATCCAAGAGCCACTAGTTGCTAAATCGATTTCGGTTCCATTTGGTTTATCTGGATCAGTTGAGCTATCTATAGATCGTTTGGAACGGTCTTTAGATAGCTAGCTGTTTCATCTGTATTTTTTGCATAAGTATAGCTACTTGTACCTATACTATTTAAAATCAAATAGAGCTCAATACTCATTATTACTCATTAGACATTTCTAAAATATTCGTTCTGACAAAAAAAAAACAGACAAACTAGAAGTCCTCGAAAGTACGTTGTTCGTTTATAGAATGCCCCGCGACTATCTCCGCGTTAAGTATTTTTCATACCGCGTTAAGTATTTTCTTCCATCGCTCCTTTGCAACATCTAGGAGTGAATATTCGTAAATTCTTTCTTACACACATTATATACTTCGCTTACAAACCAAAATATCTCTTTAAGACAGGTTTACTCTGGGAGTTGAATCAATCAGCAAATGAGACACGCAACGATTTACATTTTAAATAGAAGATAAATATCAAAGGTACCTGAACACCATCAATTTGCCTCTTTTCATTGCTATGAACGCATTGTCTGATCCCAGTAGGATTGGAGATGTACAGCCAGGGCACTTGTTCTAAAGACTTCTTATCCGTCGGCTTTTCTCTGAGCTTTTGAAGTCTTATGCAAGTGGCCTTCTCGAAGTAATCAAACGCTTTCATGATTATTTCCGCGAGGTGAGCATCTAGAGAGAAGATCGACGTAAATTAAACCCCTAAGTAATAGCCTTAGGCCCGAATTCATAGTCAAATAGAGGCTCCCCTAGGGGACTGTTCAGGCGCTAAGTAAAAATTCAAGTGCGAATTTAACCTTTATGCACCCAGTCATAAGGCAAATGCTGAATCATGGATTTTGGGGGACTGTTCAACCCCCGACTATGAATTCAGGCTTAAAGCCTTAAAGATCTGGTAATGATTAAACAGTAAAGTCTTGATATTATATTGTGGGTCTACTTTCAGTCCACTCTAATTTGAAATTTTCACGTGTTTTTAAGGAAGCATTGCCATTTGTTCTTGAGTAGAATACAGATTTTGACATTTATCAGGTCGAGACTTATTCACAAAAGGATCCTTAACTTTGACTGACTTTTAAGAGTAATTAATTACACCAAGGATAAGGATTTGATCTCACACTTTATTGTACCCATAAGAAACCAACACGGCACCTGAACCAGAAAAAATGTTTGCAAATGAATTAAAAATCTTCCAGTAGGATTTAGACCTAAATTTATCCGAATAGGGTTTACATTTATAGATAACTCTTGATTGCATACACCATTATTGAAGATGGTATTCCAACCTTATAGCTATTTAGCTTCAAATCAGAGTGGTACAATAATCGCCTTTATCGCTAAGAGCGATGTCTTTCAGGCAAAGTTTGGATGGAAAGTACAGACAGTACAGGGAAAGTATTTTCATAAACCTCATCGGCCTATCGAATTCCACTACTTTTTATGCTATCGGCCCCCAGCTGAAAAATATCAACAATATACCATAAGTCCTGGAGTCAATGAAGTAAGGCACAATCCCTTGCTTCCACCTAGCTTTGCTGGGGAAGGGAATCTCATCCGCATATACTTTCTTCTTGAGCTGGGCCTGTGGACCTGACAGGAACGCTGGAGCGAAGTCGAATCTTCTGCTTGGTTGGAAGGTCTGGTTCTTGTTTATCTGTAAGTTGAATTTTTAACACAAAAATAGCCAATAGTCTACTCTATTAGGCCCACGTATATAGAAATAAATCAGAGCAGCGCCAGCGCAACGGCGGTATAACAACTGGCAAACCAACTGGTTTCTGACGTTTATTGGTGCGTGTAGGCAAATAATGGTACTAGTTTAGTTGATAATTCAGCCGCACGTGCCCTCTCTCATTAACTCACACACGCTCATAGACGTCAAGAATTGCACAGTTCCGTGCGCCGCCGCTCGGTATACTGGTCTACACACTGGTCTGTACACCTCCACCGCTTCGATTTAGCTCTATCTGGGGGAGCCTTTATCGTGTTTACCTATTATTTTCTTAACTTCTTTTTATTCTTTTCTATAGGAAGATTTTTTCTTGTTTTCTTTTTTTTCGTGGCTGCTCTGCCGTGATTACGAATAAGAAAAGATAAAAACTAATTTTGATACTATGTAATATAATATAATATTATAATACTCGTAAAAACGGGATGCGTACCGCCAGTACGTATTCCGTTTTTACGAGTACATTAATAAATAATCTAGTTTTTGAGTAAAATATGATATTTTTTCGACGACCTCTGTGGCGCAGTTGGCGAAGGCTCACCTGAGGCTCATAAAGTTCCGCCGCGGGACAAATGTTTTTATGATCTGGAAATATTTGTCTCGGGTCTGGGTTTTTTCTATGTATAATAGGTACCTATGTATGTATGTATGCATTTACAAAAGTATTTAAGTAGTATATCAGTCATTTAGTTCCCATAATAAAAGCTCTGCTTAGTTTGGGGCTAAAATGATGCTGTGTGAAAAATGTCTAGCATTTTTTTGTCTAACCTTCACTGAGCTTGTTGTCTGCACTTGTCGGTAGGTGACTCTTTGTCCTTTTTCTTCTAAATCGTCGTACAGTTTGTCGACAATACTCTCTACTCTTCTCGAATCCTCTGGATTCAGGACTGGATTGACTGCGTACTTCATGGTCACTTCTCTTTTCATCCGACTTTCATAAAAATAGAAAGTTTTTAATTTAATTATTTTCCAACCATAGTTTCAATTTTGTTTTTAAATATAGTCAAAGTCACTTTTTATACATTAAAATCACAAGAATCATATTGAACAAATAGGTATATACAAAAAATACAGATGATCCAGCTAATTATCTAAAGACCATTGCAAACAATCTATAGATAGCTCAATTGATCCAGATCACTACCAGACGAAAGCATTCCCAATATATTGGCCGCATTGCCACGCTGGATGGCAATGCTAATGCGTTGACCCAGATAAGAGCCAGCTCTCTGGTCAATTGAAACGTCAACAACGTGAATTTTAAACCGTTCCCTCGCGCGCGACCAAGCCTAGTAGAATTAGTCAACAAACTCCGCTTGTTTAATTTTATTTTATTTTACTCATTAATGAAGAAAGAGCATTAGTAAAAGAATTAATTAAAGTCTAAAAAGTATCAACCAACATAATACGATATGTAGGTAGTTTTTCTGTAGAAAAGATAAATATTTACCTCGGATTTTCATTGAGTCTTTCTTCGTTGATTGTTACATCTCTTTTGAATCTGTTTTTCTCTTTTATAGGTCTATAAGATTTTATTATCCTAGGAGCGTGGTTGTGATGATTCTTTTCGTTCTCTTCTGTGAAGATCCTGCACATATCCATGGTGTCCTGACGTTTTCGCGCTATTAGTGTTTTGTCGACTGAAAATATCAATATTTGTGGCGCAGTGGGTGAAAATCCGCCTGAGATGCCGAAGGTTGCGGTTTTGATTCCCGCCGCGGGACAAATGTTTGGTTCTAGGTGTTTTCTGTGTATAATAATTATGTACCTATGTATTTACAAAAAAAATGTATGTAAGTATTATATCAATCATGTAGTTCCCTTAACACAAGCTCTGCTTTGTTTATTGCATTTTTTTGTAAAAAAATTAAATTGATTTATTTAACAAATGACCAAAGGGCTAGCTTTTATCTTGGATCAAAAAGTTACTATTTCAATACTATTCAACGAGGTAATATCGCTTGTCACCGACCGCAGGCAGGGTACCCAACTCTGCCTGCGGTCGGTGAGTTAAACTCTGTTTTCTACCTGTTGTATACCTTAGAAAACAGTCTCCTCTTTCTAGTTTAAAAGATTTTTCTGCTTTTCAATTAGTTATATTATTATTTTCGTATTAAACATACTTTATATATCATTGACCTAAATTTTAGGAAATGAGATGAGACTCGCTGTGTGATCTAATTTATTAAATTTAAGAGCTTGTCGGTGCAATGATGAAATTTTCCTCCATCTTTCTGTTTCCAATGCAATCTCTTTTACTTTTTTATGCGACATGATCAGCGATATTTTTATTTTGCTCATGTAGTTTATTCTTGGTCTTCCCTTGCTTTGCTTTCTCGCTGTCTGATCAATGGGATTGAGAATGATCAGACAAGGCACACCACTAGCTTCAATCTTAACGTTTTTTGGCGGATTCTTCCAACATTCCGATTTAAGGGTCGGGGTCTAAGTGATTTTTATATTTCTATGCACTGTGCTCGTTTTATAACCTTCTGGAGCCCTAAAATCGATGATATTCTCAATTCTTCGCCTAACTATATTTTCCGTAGGAAGGAACGTACCTCTACATACAAGGAACGTCCTTGTATATAGGTACTTCCGATTACTATTATGGTTTATTTAAAAAGTCTTGTCTGTTCTACATAGGGAATGATTTCGAGATGGTCCGATGAAAATTTGATAATTACTTTATGTAAAATCCTCAATAAATTAAAAAAACAATATTGAGTACTTACGCTTCTTAACAACTAAGCCTGGTATTAAAGATTGCACGAAAACGTATTGTAGAGCAATAACAGACAGCAATAAATACAGATTCTTCATTTTTACAAGTGTTTAAAATATTTTATTCGAGGTTTTTCAACATTTTGTGTGGCTTTCTAGTTCTAGTATTGAATTCGATAAGTAAATTTAGATTTACTGCCGACTTTATATTTGCATCTATCAGTGAGGCCATAAAACATGAAAAATAAATCGAAAAGTTACAATACACTACCTACATTGGTTTTGCTATCGAAAAACGGGAAGTAGGTGGCAATGTTATTAACTTTTTTATTAGTACATAGTTGTATGAATAAATGTTCTTCTTAACATAGACGTGGAACCTACCTATTATTTTTGTTGAAAAGAGAGGTGTTAATTGTAGGTTTTAAGTTTAAATAGGTATCTATGCTTCTTAGATCAGCAAAATATGCATTTTTCAAACTGTCCAGTTCCTATAGAAATTGTAATTTTTCATTTGGTTTTTATTTTTCTAAACCGTTACATTCTACTACCTACGAGTATATCCCAGCAACCAGCTGACACTTGATCCCGTATTCTAGTAAGGTTTCAACATCCATTGATCCAAAGATAATTGTTTCTAAGAATGCAAGGGCGTATCAAAGGTGGATTGCTGGCCTATCAAAGGGCGTATCAAAGGTAATCACCCTAATCTATTATTGAATGAAGGTAGAATCAGACATGCAGTTGAAAACTTACACAATAAAAAATGGTCTTGGTTTTTTTTTATAGATACTCGTAGATTCAAATAATATGCTATGCTATGCTATAATAGATGTGTTTAGACGAGACACAAACAATTTTAAGCATTTCGACGTATCGTATCTACTTATAGAAAGTAAACTCAGTTTCATGGATAATAATAAAATTTATTGAAAAAAGAAAAATCTATTAACCTATGTACATAATATAAAACTAGGAAAAGAAGTCTGTTTTATGCCTGTAGTACCTAAAAGGGCTACAGAAAAAAAACAGAGTTCAAGTCACCGACCTTAGATATGGTTATATATTTTGCATAACACCATTTTACATTACAACATACAAAAAAAAACTATATTAATGCTAATTTTTTTTGATCTATTTACTTTTTCAATGGCAATCAATCTTTGCAAAACTATTGCAAATAACTGCATTAGTACAATCTTTTGGAGAAAAACAAATGAACAACCTCTCCCTAACTCAAATAAATATACCTACCTAGGTATCGCTGGCATAAATTAGTCTAGTAGTAGAAGGTATCTACATACCTCATGAAGGTGTCTACGTACCTAAGTATACCTATTGAACCTTATCTAGTGAAGAACTAGGTAGGTAACTACCTATATAGACTGTGTAATTAAGTTCTGCTAATCATGCACTATGAGTGAGGTAATAGGTAACGAATTGGAATAGGACTCAGCATAAAGCGCTGCAGACCAGGTAGGTTAGTAGGTGTAGGTACTATGTTAAATTAAATTACATTGGAGTTTATCCAAAATAGAAAATAACAACAGTTAACACTAAATTCGTTTGCTACAGTTATTTTTTTGAAGAATGGAGTACACTTTTTGCACCTATCAACCTGCCCAATTCAGCCGCGCACCGCCGCGCCGCACCGGTCAGGTTGTACAATTCGCGGTTTTAGAAAGTTCCGTCTAGGCTGGCAGTGAACGAGCCTCAAGTGTCGCGAGTGGTCAGTTGCGTTTTGTGAGTCACAGTGTGCACGCGTGTCGCAGTGAACAGTTACCGAAGTTTCACTTTCCGTGATTATTTCTATAAACTTAAAAGGAATTATTGTGAGTACCTATCTTATGTTCTGTTTGTTGTAGTTAATTTTCTATGTAACTAGCTAACATAATTGTTGTTGTAATATGTGTGAAGGTGCATTTTTGTATCAATTTACACTGCATCAGCATTTTGTAGACAGCTTAATATGTTTTAAGAGAGAGTTTTGTATTAAATTTGATCTCGATTGTATTCTGCAGTTCGTTCAACTCGCGAAGATGTAGCATTAACGTTATAAAGATCTGATTGAGTCGTCTGCGATCTGGAGGTCAATTATAATTGATCTTATTATGTACCTAGGGCATAAATATCGATAACTACTCACTCGTAGCTATGTGCACTATGTTATTGGTATACAGATCAATGTATTTATTTAATTTTAATAATAATAAGCCCCCAAAAGACATAGTCATGTCTTCGCACTGGGATTCCCTGTGTTATGGATCAGGCACTACGATTACCGTGGTACTAAAACACCTAGACGTGGAAAAAATATCTGCAGAACCTACAAACATTTGTTCCCCAAGCGGGAATAGAATTTTTAAGGGAATTGTTTATGTCTTTTTGGAAGATTTTCAACTAAACTAACCTACATTTTTTGATTATTTTTCCTATTCCTTACGGGGTTTAAAGTCCTACCAACAAGGAGACTTTAAAGGTGCAATATAATAATTATTATAAAATAACGGGAAATTGACAAAAAGTCAATATGAAATTTCGCCACTCATTTTTCACCCAAATTTGAGGAGTTCCCTCAATTCGTCATGGATCCTATCATCAGAACTGGATTTTGATAAAAACGGGACCAATCTGAAAGTATATCCATCCTTTCAAATAAAAAGAATTTTCCTATACCTAGGTTTTTGGTAAATGGGACCTACATTCCTTTAGATCTATTTCCTATAAATTTCATCAAAATTGTTCGAGTACGATTTGTACAATTTTGATGAAATTTACATCTACTTTTTTTCTGTACTACCCAGACACCAAATAAAACAAAACCTGCTTTTCTGTATAATTTATTCAAATTGACCGAGATTCTGTGTGTAGCAGACACAAAAAAAAAACAAATATAATACTAGAAAACTTACACACAGACATTTCAATACATGTTGCACAGATATTTATAATACTAGCCTGTAGTATCGGAAAACATTTTAAAACCACTGACCGTGTTTTTCAGAACCTTCCTTGACTTCAACAAAATAATTTCAAAAAACTAAATTACAATGGATTATTTCGTTCATTTATTGCAGTGACAACGAATATCCTGATAAACCTATTGAAGAACCAATCTATTACAATCGGGGTAAAAGCTGGTTTAAGCTTTCAGTTTTAAAAATAGTATTGAAATTGGTCAATTTGTATGGGAGTTACCGCAGAACATTCGTAGGACCTTTTTCTATTATGTGAGATAAATAACACTGAAACACATAGAGTAGTCCTCCGCTGCCACATGCAGATACAAAGTCACGAAACTAACAACCCTCGTTTCGTGTGGGGTTTGAAAACAATTCTATTGGAATCTATTGGACGCCAGCTGACTGGTTGACGTGCAATGATCACGCCTTCACGTAACTCGCATAATAACGTAACTATGCCACAGAGATACTAGTATGGCATGTGCATACATTCTGGAGTACCTACGTTTGACGTAAGAATTTGTTTGTTTGTCTGTTAATCATCTATGTGCATACATTCTGGAGTACCTACGTTTGACGTAAGAATTTGTTTGTCTGTCATCTCCGAAGTAGCTTATAGGATTATCATTTGGTTTTTTGCAATCGATAGTCTTTAAAGATAGTTCTCAGATAAGTTTTATCGCGGTTTCTCACTAAGGACGTTGCAATTGATGGAAATATACGTCTTCAAATTTTGTAAAAAAAATCTTGTCACCGGTGCGGCGGCGACAGGAGTCCGTATATAATATATTAGGTTGACGTAAAATGTTGTTTGCTTGTCTGTTTTATATCCGAAACGGCTTATCCGCGGGAAACGCGATTTGTACGAAGTTATACGAATTGATTTTTATGACTTCAAGGATGGTTCTTAGATAGAGGTGTTATTGTCACAATTCAATAGAGTGCGTAAATGACGGAATACACGAGTCGTGATTTTTTTGCTATCTTTGTGAGTATACACACATGCCTATGTTTTATTATAATTGGACTATACACAAAAGTTAAGCGGTTGTAATTGACACAAGGTCTGCTTACTGACGTAGCGTGAAAAGGTCCAGCATTATATATTTTTTAGGATTCCGGATCTCTAAAGGAAAAAAGGAACCCTTATAGTATCACTTCATTGTCCGCCCGTCTGTCTATGTGTCTGTCTGTCAAGACCCTTTATCTCAGTAACGCGTGGAGGTATGAGGTTGAAATTAATAAATACGTAGGTCTTCGGTTTCTTGAAGCTGTTAAAATATCAAGCTTCTAAGTTAACGCAATCAAAAAGTACAACCATTTATGTTTTTTTATGTGGACATTCGCAAAGTAAATCAAAACCTAGGGTGCTTCCTATTGACCTGGAAAAATAAAATTTGGCAAGAAGCAAGGTCTCACAACACAAGTAAAGGTAAAATGACCGAACATTTTTATTTAGTAGTTATCACACATTGGAAAATTGACCGTGAAGTATACCGATGTATGGGCGAAAATTTTGGCAACTACATGGTTAAGTTTGTCTTTCGATCCGACTTATCTTTTCGTTATAGGTGGTTATAGCAATGTTTGGTGCTTTCTTAGTTTATGAACTTGAATGATGCTTATTTTGATGAACATACAAGTTTGTACGGAAGCCTCGGTGCGCGAGTCAGACTCGCACTTATCCGGTTTTTAATACTACAAAAAAAAAATATGTGCATAAAGCGTTCAAAAGTTATAATATTTTTTGTAGTATTAAAAACCGGATAAGTGCGAGTAATTTTAATAGTAATTTTGTACATCTGTACATATGATTCGAAGACGACCGACGCTGACAGACTGGGTGACCACAGCCATCAATCTTATTTATCGAGTGGTACTCGATCACAGATTAATAATATTATGTGATAGTTAGGATTAACGAATGTGGTTCTGACAATGTGTAGGTTAACTTTGCGTGAGGCGTTTGAGAAAAACACGTATGAAATTAACAATGCCTACCACTTAAGTGTGACAATGGCACAGACATGACCTTTATTTGCTGTCCTTGAGTGCACTTTGTAATAAATCTCTATTATTCGACAAATAAATGTGACAACCTCAACCATCAAATTTTATTACGACACCAGCTACTGACCGCGGCTTCGCTCGCGTGGTGAAATTGCCGGGCAAAACAGGCAAGCTCGACAATTCATAAGATATAGTTAAAAGGAAAGCAAATTAGTAATAATTTAGTAAAATGAAAAGGTCAACAATAATGTAACAAATTAGCAAAGAATAGGTGATAATGTTGCCGAGGTTCCCAAGCAAGTCCAGCAAGTTCAGCAACTTTAACTAGAGAGGTCGTAGCTTGCCGAAATTGCCGGGTAAGCTAGGCAAGCTCGGCAACTCATAATATAGTTAAAAGGAAATATACCTCTAGTATAAGAACTGAAACTAAAACTGAAACCAAGATTGAATTTATTTGTGATAAGTATTATAAAATACAAAATACATAGTAATATAAAATTAGTTAAATTATTTAGTTTGTATATAAAATAAGTTAGTAGAATAGCGTAATATTTAATACAAGACAGTGGGTAAGTATTTGGAGTATTAACGAAGTACAATAGTGTATTGTAAGTATTGTAAGTATAATTTAATTTGAAGTCAAGCTAAGACATAATTTTTAAGGCATTAGTAGATAAATTTAAAATTAATAAGGCAATAACATAATTTTATAATAATAGTAAATAGGTTGAAATTTTAGTTGAAATAATGATACCGAAGTTGCCAAGCAAGTTCAGCAAGTTCGGCAAGTTCGGAGAGTTTGGCAATTTATATCGAGAGGTAATGTCATGCCGGGATTTCCGGGCAAGTTCTGCAATTTTAGGTGTGGGTAGTAGTGAGTCTAGTGAGGTAGTAGCTTGTTAAAATTGCTGGGTAAGCCAGGCAAGTTCGGTGATCTATAAGATATAGTTAAAAGTAAAGTATAAGAACTAAAACGAGAACTAAAACTAAGATAAGATTTATTTATGAGAAGTATTACAAAATACATTAGTTACAAAATTATTTAGTTTTTATATAAAATTAGTTAGTAGAACAGCAATATTTAGATATTAGTTGAAAAATTGTTGCGGAGGTTGCCAAGCAAGTTCGGCAAGTTTGGCAACTTATATCGAGAAGTAATGTCATGTAGGAATTTCCGGTTAAGTTCAGCAAGTTCTGCAACTTTAATTAGAGAGGTCGTAGCTTGTCGAAATTGTCTGGTAAGCAAGGGTAAGGCAAGTTTGGTAAACCATAAAATATAGTTAGTTAAAAAGATAAGCATAAAACTAAAACCTCCCTATGGTAAAAACTAAAACTAAGATTATGAGTGTTATATCAGTTAAACTTAATTTTTGTGCATCTAATTATGGCGGGCTGGTCATTCTTAAGAGATGTGAGATGCCATGGGTACCCTTGAGTAATTCTTGGGGGTATTTCGTCTGATGGACAGACTGGTAGTGCAGCGGTGGTGTAGAAGTGCACGAATTTTGGGTAGCCGGGGTATTTTTTTAGAAGTCCATTTGTGTAAATTTGGTTTTTCAAGCGGAAATGACGTAGGATATTGGGGACTTTAAAGAAAAGTCCACAGAGCACACATTGTCGACTTCCTATTTTACCTATAGGCTTGATGCCTATTTTACCTATAGGCTTGATGCCTATAGGTAAAATAGGATGTGATGGAGGGGCAGTGTGTCCAGATGAAGTTGTGGTTGAATAGTGAGTGGTGTTAGTGTTGCTGGGCGTGGTGGGAGAGTTGTTATTCTTATTTGGTGTTGAGTTAGAGATGATGGGGTGAGATATAGGGGGGAGATTGTAGGAATGTAGGTGTTTGATGGTGAAGTTGCAGGTGACGTGGCAATAGGGGTGATGGGGTCGAATAGTGTCATCATTTCTTTTAAAATTGCATGTAAGGGGTGATGCTATTATTGTTTGGTGTGCTCCTTCTGGTTAGGTCGGCCACCGCTTTTGAGAGGTCACTGATTGAGTAGTAAGCTTGTTCAAGACGTTCGTTTAGTTCGTTGATGGTGTCCTTCTGTTGTTGTATGTGGTTGTTTTGTTCAGTTAATGTGAGGTTAGCTTGGTTTAGAGCGTTAGTTAGTTGTTCACATTGACAAGATTCCCTAAAAGAGGAAAAAGCAGCGGCAGCGGAAGTAGCCTTATTGTAGAGGCTGGAAGAATTATCAGGGTGCGGATGGATATTGGGAGGGAGAGGGGGAGAGGATATGGGGTGGTGAGTGGTCCCATCCGAATTGGTGTAGGTGCTGAGGTCACAGTTCATTATGTGTGGAAGTAAATCAGTAGACCCCTAGAGATCAGTTAAAATAAAATAGATATAAATAAAGGAGATAACGAATAGTGGTAGTAGAAGTAGTAATAGGCGGTAGTAGCGACTATATGAGTCAATGAGATGGTAACTAGCAGAAGTAAGCTCAATACTCAAGCTTGGTAAGCTGAGCAAGGAGATGCAAGACGGTCGTCAGCAACAGGTCCAGGCTTGGCAAGTCCAGTATTCCCCGCGGTTCTATTCAGCAAACTGAGCAAGGCAATTTGAGCAAGTTGAGCAAGTTCAGCAGTAGTCCAGCACTCTGAGCTTAACTCAGCAATTTTAGCAAGCCGAGCAAACAGAGCAGCACTTTTTACGGCCAAACTCAGCAAGCTGAGCAAGTGTGGCAAGTCCGGTAGTTTAGCACTCCTTTTTATAGTTTAGTCGGCAAGCTGGGCAAGTCGGGCAAGGTATTCTTGATTCCTTCAAAGCAACATCAGCAAGTAAATACTATAATCGCGGAGCAATGTGTGCTAGTTCGGCAAAGAATGACTGACGAATGACACTATGACAAGTTTATTGTTTACGTTTTACATTTGACATTTGATATTTGGCATCTCTCTGTCTGGTCAGGTCTGTATGAAATTGAAAGGTTAGGTTTTATTCATATTATTATTGGAACTTATTGAGGGTTGCCGAGGAGATTGAGGATTCAATCCGAGGGATTGCCTGGATGTTGAATCATGAAAATGTTGACGTGTGAAAATGTGAATCATATAGTGAATGTGTAAGTCCTAACATGTAAAATCAGCAAGTTCCGCCAAATTAGTGAAAATAATAATACCAAGTAGCGGGTAGTGGCACGTCCAAACATTATATTTGGTATATGCCCGCATTTGTATTCAGTATTCAGCGTGATAGGATTGCAAGCCTATCAGCGCTTACTTAGAACACGATAATAATGATAATAATATTAGTAATAATGCACAAGAAATAGGCAGAAAGTAGGGTGGTAAGTTATGTGTTATTGAAAACCTTTAGATTTGAAATTATATTATATAAGTGAGTGTGAAAGAAGTCAATTGTGTTCTGCTTTGTAATTATGCCCGATAGCTTGAATGGATTTGGTAATGACGATGCGACGAAGGTGTGACTGAGTCTAGTAGAGGCAAATTTTGGGCAAATTTCTATTAAGTGAGCGAGTGTTTGGACGTTGGTGTAATCATAGGGGCATTTATCATCAGAAGTGATTTTGAATCTATAGAGATATTCCTTGTGGAAGCCGTGATTAATCAGGAATTGTGTGTTAGGGATAATATATATAGTAGTCATGGGTAGCACACTGTTTGAAAACTAAGATTTTGCGAGGGGCTCAGTTTTACAACTGAGCCAGCACAATGTGGTACCACAATTGAGGCGAGGCAGCGAGGCAGTTTCTGAAAGTATTTGAGTGAGGCAGTCTTGAGAACACAGTGTGCACTGTGCATATTGTGTGGTGTGGTAATGAAGTGGAGTGCTATGTGCGAGGCGCATTGTGCGAGCCAACACGATCTTTCCTCGCGGCTCGGCTCACTCATCGCGCCTCGCGCCTAGCACGATTGTGCAACTGTGTTGGTGTGCAGGTGTGCTAGCTCGTCCAAACGAAAAGAGTGAGGCCTCGTTTCGAGAAAGTGTGTAGCTATATAACTGGTGCCACACGTGCTGAGGACCCACAACTAGAGCGAAGGTGTAGACTGTACCTCTACTGTGGGCTAGACACTCAAATACAAATAGGAGTCGAGATCATCCTGCCATCTTATTTAGTTCATATATGTGCTAAACAATCCTACAGCCAGGAATCCTACAGGAGTATCCGTCCCAGCAATCAAGCAAAGCTAGATCATAGCTAGATCTAAGTTGTAAGTCAGTTAATTACTCACTCAATTACTAGCTTCTGCTCATGGCTTCATTCGCATCGCTCCGCTCATGATATCCGAATAAAAAGTAGCCTATGTGTTATTCTGATGTATAAGCTATATTATTGTGAAGTTCCATCTAAATCCGTTCAGTAGTTTTTGCGTGAAAGAGTAACAAACATCCATCATCATAAAATTTCGCGTTTATAATAGTAGTAAGACTAATCTACCTACATACATGGATTAAGCAACTTATATATCCTTTCAAACCTTCCCATTTTGCTTTTTTCATACTACTTAATCTTACTTTTTGTGCTTTTAATGTTTTGTCCGTGAGTTAATCGAGGTCTGAAAATTACCGCTGCAGGTCACTGCAGCATTATGCCTTTTTAGACGGTTACTGTTACCCATTAAATTGTAACTTAACTATGTAATAAGATGTTTGTATAGTTCTGCTCAAAATAAATATTTTCTCTTATCCTATCCTACTAGGATATATTATAAATGCGAAAGTTTGTGAGAATGGATATTTGTTACTCTTTCACGCAAAAACTACTGAACAAATTTTGATAAAACTTTACAGTAATACAGCTTATACATCAGAATAACACATAGGCTACTTTTAATCTGGGCAGAATCTAGTAATATTATAAACGCGAAAGTTTGTGAGGATGGATAGATGTTTGTTACTCTTTCACGCAAAAACTACTGAACGGATTTTGCTCGGAATTTCACTTCTGGATCACAGAAGTGAAATTCCGAGCATGGCGCGCTCCATTGCTCATTGTGTTACTCTAATTCGATGCATGTGTTCCTTTGTTAGCGGCCATGTCTCAGATCCGTACGTAAGTATGAGCAGGACACCTTAGTTAAACACCTTGGTCTTCAGGCATTGAGGGATTTTGGATTTGAAGACGTCCTCCAGTTAATACATCGGCTACTTTTTATCCGGGTACCACCGGGCGAAGCCGTGGTCAGAAGCTAGTATTCTATACTGAAGCTCTGTCGATTACGCGTATGATTCAATTGAGTGAATTCTATGTCATTAAACTATCTATGTATATCGGTTGAGCTCATGGGCATGAATGAAACTGGTAATTCGTGCGTCCGACTTTCACACGGATGCCGTAGAAAGCGACTTACGGCAAATATTACGACTGTGCTTACATTGTAAAACCTTGCCTTTATAATACATGTCTGGGACACGTAATAAATTATATAGTAATCTGTGAGTAACCTCCTTATGTGTTTGTGAAATAAGACATGTGTTCGTGTATTTTGCGTGTGTTTATCACAATTTGTGTTAGTGATATCAAGTAAAATTGCGAGCTAGGCTTGTGTTTAGGAACGATGTCTAATAGGAATGAATTCCGTCAAGTGAACTAGAATGTACTATTCAGTTGTACACTAGTTAATTAGTTCATTCAGGTCCCAAAGTTTTTATGACGTGAAAGTACTCGCTATTTTCTCACGTCATAAAGTTTAAAATCGGACGGACGTACTAAAAGAATAAACAATACTGTTTGATGAACGCGTTTTTTATGTTTCCTTTAGTACTCTAAATACAGTACTAAATTTTAGAAGAGTGAAGTCCGATCTAGTTATGACAACCTCTGTGACGCAGTGGGTGAAGGTCCGCCTAAGACGCAGAAGGTTGCGGGTTCGATTCCCGCTGCGGGACAAATGTTTGTATGATCTGCATACATTTGTCTCAGGTCTGGGTCAACCATAATACAAGCTCTGCTTAGTTTGGGGCTAGATGATGCTGTGTGAAAAATGACCAGTATTATTTATTATTATTATTAATGTCAAGGGAAGAGCCAAGACCTAAATATTGTGGATATTTTAATATTTACTTGTTTACATCTCGCGGGCAAATGGAGATAAGTAAGCGAATAGCGTACCAAGGTGGCATAAGGTGAGTCGTTGGAATTTTGTGGATTGGCGGTTTTAATATCTAAGTAAAGTAAAGAATTACTATTCGGCGTGGCAATGCAGCCAGAATTTTGGCAATGCTTTTGTCTTGTAGTGAATTGGATCAGTTGACCTATCTATAGATCGATTGCAATGGTCTTTATGTAGCAAGCTGTTTCATCTTTGTACTTATTGATAGTATTTTCTATTTAAAAAGTCAACGCACAATACCAAACATCAATAGTTTTCCGAACATATAAAGTATCAACATATTAGCAAGTAGTTTATTCAGATGCAAGAACGATTAATCAGGACCCCCTCTCACTCTTCCAGCTGTTATGGTGGTTCATTCACCGTACATGCTGTTAAATTATGGAACTCTCTCCCTCATGCAATCTGAGCCAGTCCATCGCTGAACATTTTTAAATCTAAAGTGAAAGAGCATTATCTCTCTCTGTAATATGCTTACAGTTCAAGTAGGTATGTACTTGAACTATACACTACACTGTACACTATATTTTAATAAACTACTATGTAATATGTAGTTTATTAAAATATAGTGGTATTGACTTTGTACACCTACCAACTTTCTATCTCTCCTCAAAGTTTTGCTGGAAGAAAACTATTTTTAGGGTTAAGCACGCCTTTGTACATGCCTCCCTAATATCTTGTTTAATATTTCTGTTTTATTTCTGTGTACAATAAAGAATTATAAGTTGTGAAAATATTTACATCATGTTTTCATGGGATCACACCGAGATTGAGCCCTACACTGCAAATAAAAGATTATTCGAATAAGATCCAGCGGTAAGGACGGGTAACAAATTTTCCAAAAAAATGTTATGGCTGAACTTAAGATTTAGTAGCGATCAAAGGGTAAATATTGCTAATGAACTTGTTCACGTCAATGTACTGATTAAACTTCACACCGACCGTTAACTTTTGAAACTACCTTAGAGACAGTTTTTTTTGTATAACCTAAACATTGTCAAAGCTTAGTACAGACGTAATAGAGTCGATTTCAAACTCCCAGCATACCAAAAATTTAAGCATAGTTCATGCAAACGATGTAAGAACTTTCTCGATCTATTTCGCAATGGGTCCTAACTAGCAAAAATTATTTCGTGCCCACTATTACAAAAGTAGCAGCATTTCTTTCGCATCGCTGCCTACCTAGTCTATGCTGTAACTATTCTAAATAATACCAGTATTCATGAAACTGGCCTGAAATTTGTAACAACTTGTTTTTCAGTCACGATTTGCGTGTTCCTATTTTAAAAATTCAGTTTGGTTTACTATAATCCAATGTTTTATTTTAAGCTTTTCATACTTAAATAATTTTCCTGGTTTCTGTAAAAAACTTCTTAAAACTTAAATATGGACATATATATAATATATGTATATGTATATATAATAAGAAACTCCCCAAGACGTGTCAAGACACGCTATATGAAAGTTCCGAAATTGCCTCCTATAGTTATCATTGGAATTATAGACGTGATTTTTTACGACGGATAACATTCCTATAGCTATCCATCGACCATTTTCGTTGGCAGTTCCTACCGATTGCTACTCGCCAAATCATGTTTTATGCTTCTAGTTAAGTACTACGACTATTTAACATTTGTTTTGTTAAACTGGTAGCTCAATGATTCCTTTACTTTTCACAAAAAACCCTAACAATCTAAGTTTGATTTGTAGTTAAAAAAATTTATCACAACAAAAAGTTTACGATGATTCGCTCATATTCGAAATACCTTAGTACAATACATTAAAAACCGACAGATATATCGGATCGAGTTTTTCGCCATCTCGAGGCTAAAGTTATCATCAACTAAATGACTTTAACCCTGAATGAGAGAAAATCAACGAAGGCTGCAGGAAATAGAGAAATCTACATTGTGCCTATTGGATGATAATTAAAAATACTTCATGAGATTGCATATCTGAAGAACGGTTGGAATGATTTTACATATTTGTATAACCTAGCATTCTTTATCTTTCATTGCATAATAAATGATGATTGGTTATCAGTATAGTTGAATGACTGTAAGGTGGTCGGAGGCAAAATGAGCTTAATGAGCTTGTTTTGTTGAATTTTATTTTGATCCAATCTCTAGTTATTGAAAAGAACTTTATTTATTTACATGTTGTATAGAGTTAACCAATTCAAAAAACTGTTTGTTTTCTTGTTACAGAGAGAGAGGGCGCGCTCGCTCAACAATGGCGGCCACGAAATTCCTTCATCCTTTCCTACGGGGCCTGAAGCCACTTCCTGAGGGTCATGAGGACGATATTCAGCAGATTAGAGAATGGTGAGTTTCAGAAGAATCAGAAAGAGAATGGACTATAGGAAGTTTTTTCTCTTTGTCAACGGGAACAGGTATTGAATTTTACCGGCACTTTCAAAACGAAACAGCAATACGTGCACCTACCGCTTGGCGGTAATTCAGACGAATGAATGGCATAGTGCAAATAGATGTGATCTAATACAAAACCCGTTATCAGATTGTTCATACCTAACTGTCAGGTTGTATTACCACTAGCAAACGTATCTAGGTAGCAGATGCAGGTAATTACGGCGAGATCAGCAAATTGCTGGCAACGGATCAGATAATGCGAAGCAATCGGACTGTGTTAGCGGTATCTGCGGTTTTATAACTTTACTCGTAGCGGTGGCAATCTAGATAGATTAGCTAGGTACACAGCGCGGTTACTTTTGATTCAGTAAACGCTATAATGTTATAAAGAGATATAGTTCGTAAATTTGGATTTAAGAGGTAATCTCGAAAACAAAGTATTATCAAATTTCAAAAATTCTTCCTCCAATTTTTTTATGGAACATCAGGATGGACAAAGCTTTGAGGGAGACAAATTTTGCAACGTAGGTTGACGAAAAAACGGTCGGGCGAATGCGTTTCTTATGAACGGTAAGAGATACTTTTTATCGGCTACTCTAATGTAGCAGGCGCTGCAATAAACGATAAAAAAAAAATTACAAAGCATTAAATGACAATAAACTAACTTCAAATAACGGGAAATTGATAAAAAGTCAATATGAAAATTTGTCACCCTTTTTTATCTCATAGATTCCATCATCAGAACTGGATTTTGATAAAAATGGGACCAATCTGAGAGTATATCCTTTCAAATAAAATAAGAAATTTCTAAATCGCTTTATAAATGACAGAGTTCTGAGGTAACAAACATTATAAAAACAAACGAATTGAGAACCTCCAGGTTTAAAAAAAAACCAAGCAACGCAAATCAGTAAATTTTTACAAAATTTTGCAAACATTTACTAGCGTATTAGTTAGTTTTTTTCATACAAAAGACATCAACGCGTGACTTATCATGTTGTCACGCTTATAATATTTATAGGAAGTTTTTTTTGAGTTGGTGATGAGTAAAATAAGACAAGAAGTCTATCGGAGACTACTTTTGTCCATGGTAGTCTAGAAGACGAGAGTCACAAACTAGCTGTGGATTTTTTGGATTTTTACTAGTACTTAGTGGATTTCGAGTGGAATGTTGAATCCGGTTTGAATCGAATCATTCTCATAGAATAAACATAAAAAATAAATTTAATTAATTTATTTTGTTTACTTTTGTCCATAAATTATTAATCAGATTAAAATTATTTACTAAATTCTTTGCTTACTAGCTATGCTTATAAGTAAGCATATCTAGGAATACAATATTCCGCCCTGTACGAAGTTCCTATCTACTAACATACACGGAACCTTCCCGCTACGCCACGATTACATTCATTATGAGAATCATTAACTTCACTTCATTCTTTATCCAAGACCTTGCTCCCTTGTGACTCAACCTTCTGTTATAATATAAAACTATTATTTTATAATTCAATTATTCATGCATCTATGTACAATAAGGTATAAACGATCTATAGATAGTTCATCTGATCCAGATCACAATAATATAATATCGATTTTAATATATTTTAGCAATAATACCGCCTATTGTATCTTGTATGTTTATGAATTCCTGTGTTTTTTATCTGTGGTATGCAATAAAGTTTATCTATGTATCTATCTGTTTCCAGGATGAAAAGCCAACCCCACTTGCCGCACATATCAGATGAGTATATCATTCTGTTCCTACACTCCAACTACTACAAGCAAAAGGAGACAAAGGACACGATAGAATGCTACTTCACTCTACGAGCTAATACTCCGGACCTGTTCACGAATAGAGACCCTCTGTCAGTGAAGAACAAAACCATTATGGATATTACGTAAGAAGATTTCAAATCTAACGAAAGTTTGTGTCAAACTGAGAGTCATAACTTTTGAAACTATTTACCACACAATTTGTACCAAAAACGGAATGTTAAACTGACAATATTTTGACGAAGTGTTCTTTAAATGGGACTGTGAGGCTTATTTAACAAAGATCTATTTAATTGTCAGTTTTTAATGGATACTTTTTTAGTAGTAGTAAGCAGCACTTTAATAGTATGCAAAATTATGTTGCTAATTATTTTTCTAACCTTTACTTTACTAACTTTACTCAATACTCAATACATTTTTTCCTCACATGAACCCTTTCTAAGGATATAATAACAGATAGGTAGGCAGGCCGAGGTCAGGTAAACAAATTAGTACTATAAAGTTTAGTAGGCAGTCTCTCATATGAACTCAGGGTATAGCAACATGGCGGCAGACCGGGGTTTTATTTTCAGTCTTAGAAGATAAAGCTTGATTAAAACGCAACTTCTTAGTCACATGTTTAAGATACATACAGAAAAAAAAATATTCTTAGAAGATAAAGCTTCTAAGTCACATGTTTAAGAGTTACCTACATACAGAAAAAATCATGAAATTTCACAAGGAATTTTCATAGAAAAAAAATCTATGAAAATTCCTGAGACCTTTTAAACTAAAACTGCAGGTTTCACATAGTTCTTGTTTTTAAAATATCTACAAACAAAAACTGATTACTAACTTTTTTTTTTTTTCTATCTAGGCTTTTATAACGATATGAGCTTATAAATGTTCTAAATTGATATGTGACTACACTATACCTTATACTAAAAAATGAAATTTCACCTCGCAAGACGATAGGCCACCGAACAATAGCATAATTTACATACAATGACATAACAAAACTTGAACTTTAACCCTTTGATAATCATTATTAATTAAGCAATTACTAAGGACGAGCTATATAAATATTCAAGAAATTTTTAAATAAATAAAATTATTTATCCCCTTCATAAGATTACGTTATTGCCAGAATAATAAATAATGTAATATACTTAGATAGGAATACATTTACGATCATTGCACATTTGTAACTTGTAACTCATCATCTTCTTGTCCTTTCCCACATTACGTGGGGTCGGCACAACATGTTTTCTTCCACTCTCCTCTATCAGCCGTCATCTCAGTACTCACTCCTTTCTTAATCATGTCATTCTTCACACTCCATCCATCTTGGGGTAGGCCAAAGAAAGGCCTACCCTGCTTTTATTTCCATCTACATGCATATCTACATTATGTAACTTGTAACTTTTCTGTGTTTTTTTATTCGTTACTAAAAAATAACATTCAAAGGCGAAAACTTTACTCTAGTTTCAGAAGTGTTCGATATTGCTAAGCCTGTCGAATTTGCCATTTTGATAGTGTGATTGAGAGACTGCAGTTGCTCTACTTTCTTAATGTTTGATTTATAAATCGGAACATAATTTAATTAATGTTTAATTAACATTGCAATTCAGCGTGGTAATGCGGCCAGTATTTTGGGAACGCTTTGATCTGGTAGCGATCTAGATCAATTAAGCTATCTATAGATCGTTTGCAACGGTCTTTAAATAGCTAGCTGTTTTATCTGTATTTTTGTATATACCTATTTGTACATAGTTGTATGAACAAATGTATTAATGCTGATTTTAATCTCTGCTGCATTAAATTGTCATTACATACGCCAAGTAAATGATGATCACCGTTTACTTGGCATTATGAGCTCAATCAATTTATCTTGATGTCAAATAATCATTATCTATAGGAAATATTTACCTACATACATTTTAAATAACAATAAACCATATAACGTAAATAATATAACGTAAATAATAATGGTCTGACGAATGCATACTTATTATTTAATATTGGTAGATTTCGTTCCAATATTGTAACATTATAGCAGTGTTGCCAGCTGAGTCTTGTCAAAAGGAACAAATAGATGAAAAGGAAACTTTTTTTTTTAGAACTTTAACCCTTTGATAATCATTATTAATTAAGCAATTACTAAGGACGAGCTATATAAATATTCAAGAAATTTTTAAATAAATAAAATTATTTATCCCCTTCATAAGATTACGTTATTGCCAGAATAATAAATAATGTAATATACTTAGATAGGAATACATTTACGATCATTGCATTGCAGTTGCTCTACTTTCTTAATGTTTGATTTATAAATCGGAACATAATTTAATTAATGTTTAATTAACATTGCAATTCAGCGTGGTAATGCGGCCAGTATTTTGGGAACGCTTTGATCTGGTAGCGATCTAGATCAATTAAGCTATCTATAGATCGTTTGCAACGGTCTTTAAATAGCTAGCTGTTTTATCTGTATTTTTGTATATACCTATTTGTACATAGTTGTATGAACAAATGTATTAATGCTGATTTTAATCTCTGCTGCATTAAATTGTCATTACATACGCCAAGTAAATGATGATCACCGTTTACTTGGCATTATGAGCTCAATCAATTTATCTTGATGTCAAATAATCATTATCTATAGGAAATATTTACCTACATACATTTTAAATAACAATAAACCATATAACGTAAATAATATAACGTAAATAATAATGGTCTGACGAATGCATACTTATTATTTAATATTGGTAGATTTCGTTCCAATATTGTAACATTATAGCAGTGTTGCCAGCTGAGTCTTGTCAAAAGGAACAAATAGATGAAAAGGAAACTTTTTTTTTTAATAATTAAGGCATGTACCAATAGTTGATAGATAGATATTGGTAAAAATTATCATTTAGGAATGTTTTCCATTTTAAGTTGCATTTCACGATATTACTTTTTCTAAACCAATTGTTTTTCTAATATTTTGTGTAACCTATAAGTAACCCGACGTAGTTAAAAATCACCTTCTGGCAACGCTGCATTATAGTGCTATGAAAGGTGTTTTAATTCTATGGCCATTGTTTATGTCCTTATTTTGGGTGTATGTCAAATATAATTCAATTGATAAACTTACTGTTCTACGTACAGAGTAATAGTTAAATAAATAATGCTGATCATTTTTCACACAGCATCATCTGGCGTCAAACTAATTAGGTCTATTAATATAACTACATGACTGACATACTATTTATTTATTTAATACTTCCGCACAAACAATGTATTGCTAGGAGGACTTAATGCTAAAGCATTCTCTACCAGCTAGAAACAACACGTGAAAAACTAGGTGTGTTGTGTCCATATAACTTTTTTACTACATATATACTTTTTTGTAAATACAGATCATACAACCATTTTGTCCCGCGGTAGGAATCGAACCTGCAACCTTCTGCGTCTCAGGCGGACCTTCTGATCTGATCTAAAGATGTATATCCTGGGGATTACAGTCGTGATCGTGTTGGTTTTTGTTTTTGACATTATATAAGTTCTCGAAAGTTACACATATAGAGTTGTACCGAAAGGTTAGGAAAATAAAATTGAAAATGATGTCTTACTAAAAAGGTTGTACGTAGTTTTTTAGGCCTCTGCTTCTAAGCCCTATAATAAACACTCCCTTTAACTTTTATAGGCTTAATCACTCCAGCCCTATCCTTTTCTAATACTAAACAAATGATGGAGACGGTTATACTTTTATCAAGTCATTAAGAATAAGAAGGTTATTATTTATCTGGCAAACATTGTGAAATAGTACCTTCTAGTAAGCTTCAGGGAACTAGTTCGATCATAATCATAACAAAAGATGGTCTTAATTTCTAAAGGACAAAGCCTACTCCCAAAAAGAGATGTTTATTTATTATTTTTCTTGAACTACGTATATGTTTGTTTATTATTACTTTTCTCTTTCTAGGCACATGGTCGCGCTACCCGAAAAGACTACCGAAGGCTACCACGTCCTACTCTACCGACTGTCAGAGTTTGACTACAGCAAGCTGAACTTCGCCGACGCCGTTCGCGTCTTCTGCATGTTCAACGATATCAAGCTGTCCGAAGACTGCCTCTCTGAAGGATACATTGTCATCTTTGACATGAAGGGCTGCAGTCTTGGGCATTTGACCAGGGTAACGTTGCCGGCGCTGCGGGCTTTTATGCACTACATTCAGGTGAGTTGGTAAAATTTGCTGTCAAAATATCACCCATTGCTCTAAAGACTGTGCAATCGTGCTAAGTGGGAGAGCGAAGCAAGCCATTCTAATGTAGTAATCAAGAGAAAATTTATAATACTAGATTCTGCCCATGGCTTCGCTCGCGTGGTACCGGGATAAAAAGTAGCCTATATGTTATTCTGATGTATAAGCTATATTACTGTAAAGTTTCATCAAAATCCGTTCAGTACTTTTTGCGTGAAAGAGAAACAAAGAACCATCCTCACAAACTTTCACGTTTACACTGGATGTGTTGTATGTATATATTGACATGAACGACATTGTTTTTAAATGAGAGATATGTAAACTAGATCCTGCACTAACATCCGAAAGTAGTCATTCAATGTTAAACGAAATAAAGAAATCGCCAAGTAAAGAGTAGATTAGGGCCGGATTCATAGTCAAATTGGGGCTCCCCTAGGAGACTATTCAGGCGTTATGTGAAAATATAAGCGCAAATTCAACCTTTATGCACTCAGCCGTAAGGCGAATGCCGAATGATTTTATGGGGACTGTTCAACCCTCGACTATGAATTCAGGCATAAGTCTCCGACGCATAAAAAAACCGTAAGCATCAATGAATGAACCGCGTGCATTTTCAATTTGTCTGTTGTTTAGATATTTATTGTGTTACAACGATACTCGTAGTTTCTGATACCCACCACACAAGGAACCCTAGTATTATGTGTCAGTTGGGTGTTTATTTGTTAGATGCAGCTAATTGCATAGCAAAATGGCAGTGGGAATGAGACAATGGAATTCATTTTGCCAGACTTATCGAATTCAAAACTCTAAAAGTCGAAGAAAAAGGTCGAGAAGTGTCTCTCTTCAAGTTTTAGATATCACTAAGTCTGTCAAATGAGTCGTTCTTCATTGCCATTTTGTTAGTGTTATCTGGGGGCTTGCAGGTCACTGACCTTACACAGAGTAAGAAATAACACCAAGAAAGAACCAATATGACGAATGAATAATATAAGCCTATCATGTGGGTCGGTCTAAACTGGGTACCTCACTGGGTTTTTTCAATGGCAGTTATCAGTTACTTAATCATTATGTTCTACTTTCAGAACGCCCACCCATGCCGCCTCAAGAAGATCCACGTGGTCCACACAGTCTCCTTCATCAACCAGGTCATGTGCCTCGTCAAACCGCTCATCCACTCCAACCTGCTGAATCTCCTTAACTTCTCCTCCGAAGGCCCCGAATCCATCGTCGATCGGGAGCTCCTGCCTGAAGACTTCGGCGGCCCTATCGTATCTGTAAAGTATTTGCATGAAGAACAGAGGAAAAATATGGAAGAGAATTATAGGGATTGGTTGATAGAAAGTGAGATTTTCAAAGCTGATGAGAAGAAGAGGATTAAGAAGCCGAGTAGAGGAATGTTTGCTAGTTTCACGAGCAGCTTTAAAAGCCTGGAGATTGATTGATTGGATGATAGAAGAAGTGCCTGTACCTGACAATAATTTCTACAGATTTTCATTGTATCGGTGTTTTGAACCAGTACTTTCCCAGCACTGGATTAAGGTTATCACACACATATCAGCGCGGAACCGGATCGACACCGCCTCATTTTTCACACACGCTCACTCACGCTAGGAGTTGATCGGTCGAGTCGCACCACCTGGCACAACCGACAAAGTACCAGTTGGTACACGTTTCAATCAATTTCATAAAGCCGTCGACGAGTTGTCACCCAGCTGTCAGCGAACTATCACCCAGCCGGCATAGCGCTGACAGCGCCTCGGCTGGTTGACGGTGAGGCGTCGCCGAGGCGGTGTTGATCAGGTGCCGATCAGGTGCCGAGCTGATATGTCCAGTCCATTGCCGCCAATACTATTCAGTGGTGTGCTGGGTCGTATCACTGGATCCGTTAAAAACTAGCCTTTAGTACATTATTTTACTGCCTTCGGATAAGTCAACTAGCAAATTTCACTAGCCTTATTTCAAGTATTTTTAAATTAACATTGTTTATCTGTTTGCTATGGTTTCTAAAAGGTTAGATTATTCTGTTTTTCAATAATGAAAATAGTTTTTTTCGTATAAATAAAACCGATTATTATGTACGTATTTATGCGTAGTCATTAAATTTATATTAGTTAAACGGTTATGTCCAAATTTGGAATTTATGAAATGATTTGGATGTTGTTTTTAGGGTAAAATTGTACTGCTCAAATTGTATTTATGACTAGAAAAATGTAGTTCAAGTCGTATTCTTATAATATAATTATTTATTCATTATGTGGTATTCAGGGTTAGAAAAAAAAGCATGGTTTTTGTATATTTTTGCATAAATCTTTATACAAAGTTACCATTTTAAAATATTTTTTATAAAATCTAAAGTCTAAACTATTTAATTGACTGAACTAGAATTAACTTGTTATATTTTTATATAATTTCATACAAATGGTGTTAGAACAAAATAGTATGTTTCGTTGGTTTTGGATATTCAATTCCACTATCGAAAAATAATTGAAATTTTACAAAATGTTTATAATCATTAAGTTTTATAATCACAGAGTTCATATAATGTAACATGCCAAATAATGTTATTTTTGTAAATATTGTTTTGTAAATAATGTAATAAATACTATTTTCAGAAAATGTATCTTTTATCAATTATTTTAGCTTCTGCCCATGGCTTTGCCCGCGTGGTATTTGGATAAAAAGTAGCTTGTGTTATTCTGATGTATAATCTATATTACTGTAAAGTTTTATCAAAATCGGTCCAGTAGTTTTTGCGTGAAAGAGAAACTAATATATCTATCCATTCTCACAAAGTTTTGCGTTTATAATTGTTGTAGGATATAAAATTGATTTTTTTAATTTCATATTTCACTTATTTATGCTCAAATGAACTAATGCTCTTGGGTCTTACATCAAAGTATATGTAGGGAAATACATGGACACTGTCAGGCGCTGAAAGTTTTAGTTAATATTTAATCATTTATAAGACATTGAATGTCAAAAAACCAACCTTATTAAACAGGAGGAGGGTTTTTTCATAAAATTTATGTGGGACTTGAAGCAAACGTATGGCAATATTCTCGATACGTTTGCAATCCCAAGTTTACGGTACTCTACTATAATCAGATATCACGTGCTCACGTTATTTTGCTTACTCATTCGAATAAAAAACCAAAAGAAAAATAGCCCACAAATAATGTATCGGCTAGTGATGATTCCTGCTAGTCATGGGAAAAATAGCAATCCCTCCCTATGGATCATTCTCTATACAACAACAAATCATCAAGATCAGTTAACGTTGAAGATAACAGGTAACAAACATATGATAAAAAACCATTCAGGCGAATTGGGAAACCCTTTTTTGAAGTCGGTTAAAAAGAGATACTATTGATTAGATCGACAGGTAAAAAATTCGTAGTTAGAAACGGCAAATATTAAATAACAATTGAATGAATAATTTCATAGAGTAATATCATATTCATAATTTAAAGTGTCGTCCTACCCTACTATTGTAAACGCGAAAGTTTGAAAGGATGGATAGATGTTTTTTACTCTTTCACGCAAAAACTACTGAACGGATTTTGGTCAAACTTTACAGTAATATAGCTTATACAACAGAATTACTTACTTTTTATTCGGTTAACATGCGGGCGAAGCCGTGGGCAGAATTTAGTAATATATAAAATTGTAACTTAACATATCTACCTACTTATACTCATGATTATAGCGAATGGACACTATCGGAAACCTAATTAATTTAATAAAGCATATTTGATAAGCTTCGATAGTGATACGATTGGGTCGAAAAGCTTATATGTGAATTTGCAGTCAATTCTAAAACGACTCAAACACAAAACTGCTTTTCTTGTGCAAAATGAAAATTATATGCTGGGATTGGGAAACTTTAAACCGAGTGTATCAAAACATAGCTATGATTGTGTTATCAATGTGCAAGGACATTTCTAATACAGAAGCTGTAACTAGCGGATGGGTTATGCATCACTCAAAAAGTGTCCAAACCGAAGATATTCTTCATCAAAGTGATGAAATATTTTATATTGATGTAAGGGACGATGAAATAAATTCAGTGGGTAATGAAAATGACGATGATTTCGTTGAAGCGCAAGAAACTGTGAGTTGTGATACGATATTTGAATTTGTGGAGAAATGTAGCAGCGACGAAGCACATGAGGTATGCTACTAATAATCCTACTACTATTATATAGGGATTTTCGTGGTGTCCACCAATAAAATTTTGCAACGTAAATCGACAAAAAATACATGCAGAGATACTTTTCATCGGCTACTTTTCATCCGGATACCACACGGGCGAATCCGTGTGCAGTAGCTAGTCCTACTTAATATTATAGACGTGAATGTTTGTGAGGATGGATGTTTGTTACTCTTTCACGCAAAAACTACTGAACGTATTTTGATGAAACTTTACAGTAATATAGCTTATACATCAGAATAATACATAGGCTACTTTTTACTACTTAAACTACTTTTACTTTTTACTTTTCCGGGTACTACGCGGGCGAAGCCGTGAACAAAAGCTAGTTAAAAATAAACTCTCAACAGTACTGACCCCAAAACAGGATTCCTGTATCGTGGATATCAGGAACTACAAGTACGTTGGTACCACAACACCCAGACCTGGTACAAATATCTGCAGAACTAGCGGGAATCGAACCCTCTTACGTCTCAGCCGGCTAATTGCCCACCGCGCCACCGTCGTCGTTTGCTTCGCTAAAATCAACCAAGTGCTATATCATTAACAGCCTGTACAAGTCAACTGCTGGATATATACCTCCCCTAAAGAGTGCCATGTCGAACGATCTTGGGACACCTTCATCCATTGACTTTTGGCAATCTCTAAGGTGTAACCGGTTCGTAAGGTGAGGAGCAATATATTTTTAAATGACCTGTTCAATTATACCCAGCAACGAGGGATACGAGAAATACATTACTTATATATTCAAACAAATTGTATACATTTTTTAATATAATAACCCCAAAACAACATGATTCATATTGGAAACAATACTGTTTTTGGGTTAGAACGTTTAAAACTGAGAGAAGTTGGGGTGTAGCGCAAAGACGGACAGACATGACAAAACTATGTATACGGTTTGCGTTTTCACCTCAAGGCTTCGAAACAAAATTAAATCAACCACGCGACCCTTCACTACGCTACGCCGTAGCAGGCCTACGGCACCTCTACGATACCTCTACGATTTTAAACTTCAAAACAATGCCTATCTAAAAATATAACCTACCCAATGCCAAGTATTAGTATTGGTTCTCTCATTGTTCTACATAGCTATTCAAGACAACAATCTTCGAATGGATTCGAGTCACTCAATCAAAATGCATCGATTTACGGCTCCGTTAATTGGCGGTGTATAGTGGCAGCCGAATAACGAGCCGTGTGAGTTGTGAGTAGCGGACACGGGCGGGCCTCCATTCAGCCAGCAGAGCGACGGCGCAGCCTGGTGACGTCACGAGCGCTTCGCGCACGCGCCCGCCTATCGAGCGGCATGTGCCCCCAGCCGGTCCATCGCTCCGCCCGAACGATTCACATTTTTTTATTTTCCCACCGATCGTAACCACCGTGACATTCAGATTCCCACACAAATCCCGCTCGATACGGGAGCCCGTCGAGGGTCGGGACTCCGCGCTCCGATCAGCGCAGAACGCGATCATCCGAAACCAACATGGCAGTAGGGCGAGCCTGAAGCCTTCGCGAAGGCATATGTCCTTACATAAATGTTACGCAAGTTGAGATTCGAGTGGTCTAGAGACGAATCTTTTGATCCTTCGGAAGCGCCATCGAGCTGATGTAACCCACGGCAGCTTCCTGTACCGTAAGTACCTAGCACCCTCCTATCATCATGGCGTTATCTTACACCGTTGTCAATAACCCAGAACGAACGCTGTTCGCTTACAGCATGCGAGTTTCGTGTTATATCGATCGCCTCCTTATCTTAGGCTGAAATTGTTTATGCCTCGTAATGGAAGCATACGGGTCAAGTGGGAAATCGAGTTCGTAAAACGAACTCACAGGGAATAGAATCACTCACTCTTTATTCTTGTTAAATTGACGATAATGGCAAGAAGGTAGCTCCGCGCCTTATATTCAGGGATGTTCTTTTAAAAAGACCATTATTGATCAATCTTTAGGCGGCCAGACCGCTTTTATATTTGATGAAGCTGTAATAGCTGCTTGCTAGGTTGATCAATTAAGTAGGTAACTACAAATAAGTACTTTGCTACGGAATCGATTTTCTACCAAACTTTTTAATTTTGGCTTATTATTATTGATTCAGAGACACGTTTAAAAGAATGTCCTCAAAATTTATGTAGGTAGGTATACCAGTCTGGTGTTTCGTCGTTGTTAATCTAAATATCGACTAAAAAAGGTTGTAAAACCAAACATTTAACATTTAATTTTATCTTTAAGAAAATACGTCTGCATATCAAATTGATACGGACATGATGAAACTAAAAGGATTCGGTTTTCATTATTTGGCTTCAGAATCCTAAATAGGCTTATTTGTCCATGACCATAATATCGTTTCTGTTAGACCTTACTAAACTAAATTGCATTGCACTGTGGTGTATTGGTGTTCCATTAAAAATTACTTAGATAAAGTTGTTAATTGTGTAACACAGGTATTATATATAAGTTTATGGCAAATACGGAACCCTACACTGCACGTGGCCCGACCCGTGCTTGGTCGTTTTTTCAATAATTTTCGTGGTATTGTGGTACCACGGTACTCGTAGTTCCTGATACGCATGACACAGGTAATTTTAGTGCGCGGTCAGGACTATGTATGAGTCAGCTGGGTGTTATTTTTTTTATTTTGTATGAAACAAGTGAACTTCTTCGCTAAAGTTCATTAATTGACGTTCATTAAAAGTTCATTAAAAGACGACCGATGTGGCGCGGTGGGCGAAGGTCCGCCTGCGACACAGGAGGTTGCGGGTTCGATTCCCGCCCTGGGACAAAAGTTTGTACGATCTGCAAATATTTGTTCCGGGTGTTCTGGGTATTTTCTATGTACTCGTATAATAAAAAAATATCTATCTATGTAATGTATTGTATTAATTATATCAGTCATCTAGTACCCATAACACAAGCTCTGCTTAGCTTGGGGCTAGATGATGCTGTGTGGATTGTCCAGCATTATTTATTTATTATTATTATTAATTAAAAAAGTTCACTCAGGTACTATTTCATTTAAAATGCATTCAATTTACTTCGATTGGCCAGTGTGGTATATGCATAGCGTGTGTCAATTTATTAATTAGCTAGAGATATTTCGGGCACCATAATTTTTTTTTTTTCATTTATTTTAAATAATATATTGAAACAACAAATAGCTACAATATGGAATAATAGTAGAGTCGAGTTGTTAAGAAAATAGTTTAAATGAAGTCCACATCGATACTTATAATATATACAGAAGGTTGCGGGTTCAATTCCCGCTGCGGGACAAATGTTTGTATGATCATTTGTCTCGGGTATGGGTGTTTTTTATGTATAATATGTATGTATTTACAAAAAAATATATGTTGGTAGTATATCAGTCATGTAGAGGTAGTTCCCATAACACAAGCTCTGCTTACTTTGGGCTAGATGATGTTGTGTGAAAATGTCCAGCGTTATTTATTTATACCTACTGATTATAATTTAATAGAATAGGATAGAGTCGATACATTTAAGTACCTATAAAGTAAAATATTATGTACGTAGCTATACAGGGTGTCCCAGAACGTCTCTATACTAATCCAAAATGGTGCGTTTTTTAGTTAAACAATTTTAAATTATATGGAACCCCTTTTATAACTTGTTTTTTGAATTTAGTTTAAGCCAAGTCTGTTAGATTATGCACAATTATTAGATTTTATTTTTCATATTTTTTTTAGATTAGATTTTTTATGATTTATTATTATTTTTATCGAAAACCAGTGGTTTTGTATCTCAAAAATCTCTTTATTCTTTATTGTACCCACAAATTATCACTTACATAAGGCATGTACAAAGCGAGATTAGCCGTTAATTTCTTCCAGCTAAATTTTGAGACCAGTTTAAAGAAAAAAGCTAAATTTCGAATAGTCATAAAACAAATGATCCTCTTGCGGTCGCTACATATCTTGAGACATCTTGTAAAGAGGAAATAGAAGAGTAATCTTAAATTCTTCCCTATAATGTGTCGTATATTAGCTAGGTGGATAGGCGTCTCAAGTAAATGGGCGGGTGTTCCAAATAGCCGGGATTTGGCACGGAACCCGGTCGTCTCAGTTCGCTTTTTACTTACAATATAGTTTTTCTAGTAATTCTCCCTGTCTTCTCGGAAAAATTGTAGGCTCAATATCTTATGAGCCATGTAATTCTAGAGACCTGAAAGGAAAATGTGTTGCTTTTGTTATGTTGGTGCACTAAGAAAGTAGTTCTTGAAATCCCACCCCAGTAGCGGGATGATTATGGAAAACAATGCAGATGAAGACTACTTAAACTAGCTTATTTGCTAAAAATCATATCTAAATATATATTTTAAACCCCTGACTTGTTTTTAAAGCGCTCCCTAGTGATTGTTGGCGATAACACCTATCTAAGAACTATCCTTGGAGTCATACGAATCGATTGCCAAAAAACCGCAATACAATCCGATGAGCCATTTCGTATTTAAATAGTAACAGGAAAAAACACACAAACAAGCAAACTCTTATGGCAAACGCATATACGGGCTCCTGTCGTTGCGGGTAAATATTTGTAGTGTATCGGAATCAGTGTAGAGTTTTAAATGGCAATATTGGAGTTCTAATCACGTCACATACTTGGCTTCCCACTCATCAGAGCGGAAATCGATTCATGCCATAAAATAGATAGATTGCAGTAACAGATAGATGTAACACTCCTATGTTCAGTATGTGGGGATTTGTGGACGACACACAAATATTTTGCCAACTAAATATAAATAAAAATAAGAAAGTATTTTGCTTGGCTGGGCCAATGGGTGCCGGTGGCCATTATACAGAGCATTGACAAGAAAAGCGCGTCATACGAGTATAATATTTACGTAATTCAACAGATCTATCTATAACAGTCGACAGATCTGTTAAATTACGTAAATATTATACTCGTAGGACTCGCTTTTCTAGGAAGTAATTTTATTTTAGTAGGGAATCAACCATCAGTGTGGCGAGTGGGGAAAAGTGATTTTATTAGAAGGCATACCAATCGCCATAATTAAAACAATTGTAATCTATAATAGTCGATATATTTTAGGTATTTATTATTTGTATTGATAGGTAAGGTAAGGCAAAATTACAAATAATATCAAGCCATCAGTTACCGTAACTACTAAACTTTTTTTTCTTGCAAATAAATTCCTTAAGAAGTATTATTTAAGTATAATTATTCTCAATCTAGACCCGATGTCAAACGACATCCAAAATAAATAGCTCATATTTATTCCAGCTTATCAGCTCAGCCGTATAAAATCAGAACGAAAGGAGTACAAAATAAAATCGGTCGTTGCATGAGCCTCCTCTGAAATGATTCAGGGGACACGCAAGCCAAGCATTACCAAGTATTACCAACAAGCCAAGTGCTGCCAACGTTGGCCGCAAATAAGCTTTCCGTGGATAATATAATACTAGTAATTAGTAAAAGATACTACTAGCTTCTGCCCACGGCTTCGCCCGCATGGTACCCGGATAAAAAGTAGCCTATGTGTTATTCTGATGTATAAGCTATATTACTGTGAAGTTACATCAAAATCCGTAAAAGAGTAACAAACATCCATCCTCATAAAACTCATTCTATTTATAATATTATAGTAGGTTATCAAGTGGTTGTCAAAGTCTGCGTCAAAGTACTCGCCACCGCCAATGCCGCCGTAACCGCGCCAGTTTGCGCGGTCCCTAAGGCTAGGATGTGTGGATGTGTGGTATATAGTAGACCCAGTAAGATAGTAGGGCGGCAGTAAGTTTTACAATGTATCATACAAGTGACGGTTGTCAAAAATGACTACGGTAAAAATAAAATAATAAAAAAATCGAATGGAAATTTTAAATCGAACCTCTAATAAAACCAACAACTAAAACGCCTCATACAAAAATATTCGTTTATAGATAATCTTAATATTAATATAACAGTTAGAAAAATACAGAAAATATCTACCTATAGAGTTGGCTAGCGATAAAGGTAATGTCACGCTACAGTCGGTTTTGAGTTGAAGTGACACAAAATCTTCAACGAAATCACGAATAAAATATACGATGTTTAGCTGTTTTATTACGGTTGTGAGTTTTGTGAACCAGGTAGATTGACATTAAATATTTAGAAGCGAATGTTGTGTCTGTGAGGGTGGAAACGTGAAGCTGCAGCTTGTTTCAATTTAGTTTATAGTGTGTTGTAATTGAAGTCATATGAGCTTTTATTAATACTTTTTTTCTTTAAAATAAACACTGGAAAATATTGTGAGTTTAATTTACTTTGTTATAAATTTTAATTTTATATTTTTTTGTTTTAAAATACAATTTCATTTTTATTTATTCTATTTCATAATACCTAATATGTTGTTTTCATCTAGATTAACTTAGGTGGATTTAGAAGTGTAATTTTAAATTCACAATAACAAAGGTACAAGGTACTCTACCTTCTAAAATTTTACCATCTTGTTGCAAATAGGTAAAGAGTTAGGTAAATTTGGCATATTACTGTATACCTTACAGGCGTATAGAGGTATTTATTTGGTTTTTCGCACTCGTACCTAAAAAAAAAACAACCAACAGTCACATATGTACATATTCCTTAAAATGTATACGAATAAAACCGAATGAAGAGAAAACATTTTCAAAAGTTTTACGATTATCTGTCCTTTCTAGTAGGTAGGTATTTTAACCTCACAATTGTTAAAGGATCTTTTAAAATATAGGTTATAAAAAAATATAAAGATATTAATTTTCCACATTTTCGCTCTTAATATATCCATGTCATAAATATCGAATTTACCATTAGAACATCGCAAGTGTTAGATCCCAATTTTTCCTATTTATAGTGAATAACAGAGTGAACGTTTTGGCCAACAAATCACCGCGTCCTCGCATTAAGTACCTAGCTCTCATCAGCCGAACAACCCTTGCCTGTCTAGACAGCTCAATTCGGTATCATAACCCGCGAGACGAATGTTACAGAACGATAAGTTTGTGAAAGTCAGTTATGTCTGTAGGAACTGTTGAGATTTGTTTTTGAAGCTACTTAACCTTAGTTCACCAAAATTAAGGGACGGTTAAGTTTAACCATCGATTATGATGACAGATTACTGTGAACATATTTGTCGAAAAGCTTTGATTAGAACTTACTGTGCTGGTGAACTTGGGCCTTAGGATTTGGTACATGTCAATATAAAATGTGCCTACATTGACTATATTTGGTTAAAGGGAAGTGACTGTCGGGCGAGCGAGCGAGAAGTGAAACCCAGTGTCCATTGTTTACGTTTAGCTAACTTAAGCTCTGGCCCCTACAGGAATATTATTTGATGACTATATCTAAGCCTAATAACCGTTGTTGCAGATAATATGTACTACTATATGAGACACTATCTGGTAGTACTCAGGCCAATCTCTCGCCTAGTGTCAAAGTAGGTTAATGTGTAGCTTATATAATTTTATTTTCCCGTGTTGACTAACATAATTTTATAAGCTAATTTTGACTAGTAACAAAATTTGGTTTATTAGCCTAAATGAACATTCTGAAATATTAATATAATAATAATTTAAATTAATATTTTCACTTTCAGAATTTTTAAGTGGTAGACAAAGGTCAACGACGTAGACCGTCTACGAGCCAAGAGGCGATGTTGTTACAAGAGATTACGAGTGTCAAAAATCCGGTCAGCATCATCATTCAGATTAATATTTGATGACTAACCGTGTACTTTGAATATCGATTAACCGTAGCCGCGTACTATTGTACGCGGCTTCTATTGAAGTTCGAGGCGAAGTGGAGTCAAAAACACACCGCGATACCCGCACCAGCATACCACCCACCCCCTTCGTATCCATGCTCTGAACATTCAAGGGTTATTTTGTAATGGTTTATAGTTTAACATTTATTCATACAACTATGTACAAGTAGGTATATACAATATACAAAATGTACGGGACGATCGGAGGCGCTGAGCCGGTGACTGTCGAGAGAGTGGACTGTATCTGTAAACTGTCGAATAAATTGGCCGACTCTGTCCGATTCGTCCGGCGCGTACTTGTTTGCTGGGATTCTGTAGGTTCTCGAAAAAATGAAACACTTCGGATGGCTTCTGTCTGTAAACTTCGTCGAGGCTTGAAGCTGAGGAGACTCCTTGGTTCGAGGTCTGAACGTCACTGTGTCTGGGCTGCTACTACTACGAACTGTCAAAATAGATGAAACAGCTAGCTATCTAAAGACCGTTGCAAACGATCTATAGATAGCTCAACTGATCCAGATCACTACCAGGCGGACGCGTTCCCAAAATACTGGCCGCATTGCCACGCTGAACGACAATGCCAATGCGACAATGCCACGCGTCGCTTCGACCAGTCACCCTGGAAGAATTTTGAAAACTCGAATGGCCCCGGTTCCCCACGGATCCAGTCTCAACCCCAAAATGCTCAAATAAGTAAACTCTGTCGAAACTTTATATTTGAGAACCTTGGCCGAATCAGCTGCTGCACCGGATAACCGGCTAGTTTTACTAATAAATAAAAATAAATAATGCTGGATATTTTCACACAGCTAAATTATGCTGCCCCAAAGTAAGCAGCGCTTTTGTTATAGGAACTACATGACTGATATACTTACTTATATACATTTATTTGTAAATACATATTATACATAGAAAATACCCAGACCCCGAGACTAATATTTGCAGATCATACAAACATATGTCCCGCGGCGGTAGACGAACCCACAATCTAATTTAATGTTAGAAGCGTCTAATATCAATGTTCTTTTCCTATTTTAATATCAAGTAGATAGTTTTTTTTTTGTTTTTAAAGTAGTTCTAGTAATTTATTCTGGGTGTACAATTTGTTATTAAATTTTATCAGTACATATCGGACTGACTAAGTAAGACTACTTTTGTTGGCAGGCGCGACTAACTTTCTGATTAATCAACCGCTTGACGGGTAATACTGTACTGAGAAGCAAAAGGTTCAAGGTTCGATTCGCACTGCGGGACCAATGTTTGCATATTTTTTGATATCAGTTCTGGGTTTGAGAGTAGCGGTAATATGGTACTTGTAGTGATCTGACTTAGATAGTTTATGTATGTCTGGTGGGTTTGGTAGTTGGTTGTAAAAAACTTGCGTTCTTTAGATAGGTATAATTATTTAAAACTAGGCCTTGTGCATTAGTTCCTTGCATTTTTAAACCTCATAATTCCCCCGTATGTTTTACATTTGGCATGTAATACGGCTTCTGGCTTGCAAACCACTATTTACTGCCATGCCGAAGTTAAAACGGTGGCGTGTGCTAGGAGGGACATAAGCCAGCTATAGGATGTAAAAAGCTCTTAGAAGTGGCACTACGTTCAACACTAACAAATGGATGGGTGACCGTTAATGGTATTCACAACTGAGCGTTTCCTAGTTTCAGATGGTATGTTACTCGTCAAAAGCCGTCGAAAGCCTCGAAGAATTTGTACTAGTTTTCATAAACAATTTTGACTATTCATATTGTAAAAACGGGAATTTTCACGTACTGCACTAACGGTGAAGGCACCGACTAAGTTTCGTAGTAAGTACAATATGAATAGTCAAGTTCACGATAGTTTTTGGAATAAAACAATTTTGACATTGAAATGTTAAGTTTTATGATGACATGGTTGCTGCACTCAGGGTTAAAAGCTTGATTTTGAAAATGTTTTTATACTATTAATTTACAATATTTTGAAACCCCTGACGTATTTTTAACACCTGTAACACCTGTAAAAAGCGCGTTACAATCCGATATGCCATTTCGGAGATAAGTAGTAACAGACAGACAGACAAACACACAAACAAACAAACTCTTATGACAAAATAATAGATATACGAGCTCCTGGCGTCGCAGGTAAAAAAGGAGATCGTTCTCCATTTGGGGCAATATATATATTTTTTATATTCATCCTTCCCTGACACAATACTAAAGTATGTCTAGTTAAAGATTTGTTCATACCCGTGGTTCATACTTCTTACTAGAAACTATTCCGAAGGCGTGCGATGCAGAAATCCATTTTTCATGAAATACGCCGACGTGGTTTATTGCTTGCACGTGCAGCACAGAAAGTTGCGCTTGCAAGTAACAGAGTCAAAAGTGGCCGTAGAATTAATTACTGTATCTATTCCCACTGCTGGGACTATCTCATGGGTAAGTGGCTGATATCCTGCAGTGAGGATACACGAGTGTCCCACTGAATTTCGACAGTTCGTTATTTCGACACGTCGCATACTCAAATGTTTGCAACTAGTGCAAGTTTGTACTAAACTATGACAGATCTCAGATCTTAAGTTCATGCCTACGAAGTCATGCCTGAACTTAAGATGTTCATGAAGATCTTAAGTTCAGGTTACGATAGAAAAACTGGCACTAAGGCATGTCTGATCATGGCTTTAGATCGCAAATAGTTAAGGGCTAAAGCGGATTTTTATATGTAGCTCAAAGATATTGTACTAAAGTCTTAGTACCTACTTTGTCAGTGACTGTACCTATGTATTGAGCTACGCATTTTTTTTTTAAATCTGGTCATTTTCACACATCATCATCTAGCCCCAAATTAAGCAGAGCTTGTGGTATGGGAACTACATGACTGATGTACTACTTAAATATTTTTTTTTGTTAATGCGGTCTTTCGCCCACTGCGCCACAGAGGTTGTCAATTTGTTTTGTGTCTGTACAGAAAATCTCAAAAACGGCTCGATGGATAAAATTTACGGAATCGCGCTATCATATAGTATATTGCAATCGCGCGAGTTGAATATCGTGAACTTATCATCTGAACTAGATATAAGTTCAGCATAATTATTGTTGTCACTCTACCCAATACAATACAACACATTAGGTTATATTATACACCAGTTCCTGACCAAAGCTCGGCCATAGCCACCATTTCTCGGGACAGGATTGCGTACATATAATTAGCGACCTAATTGTTGTGTAATTTGCTGGCAGTCAGCCCTTCTCAACCGGAAATACTGAACTGAGTAGTTGAGTACCTAATGAGTGGACGCGGGAGTATGCTGGGGTGGAAAATATTTTTAACGCCCCTATTTTCAAATTGTGTACTTTCAAACCGCTGGAAAAATATAGATATACGAGTAGATAGATAGAAGAAAGAAAACAATTTATTGCACACTAAATTATATTTCAGCTTCAATTTATTTATTTACTAGCTTCTGCTTACGGCTTCGCCCGCGTAGTACCCGGATAAGAAGTAGCCTGTATACCTAAGCTATATTACTGTAAAATTTCATCAAAATACTTTCAGTAGTTTTTGCGTAAGAGTAACAAACATCCATCCTCATAAACTTTCACATTTATAATAGTAGTAGGACAAATAAATAAATTAATATAAAATCCGTGTTTTTTTTTCTTGATGAATTTTACCGGTTTCAGTAACTCTATCAAAATTAAAGGACACGCACAGCACGAATTCAGTGTTTAGTTTGAGCGCCGTGGGTCGACATTTTCATGACTTTTTGAGAAATAGTTCTAAATTCCAAATTCAAAGGACAATGAACCAGCGTTGCCCGAAGGTTACTTTTGTAACCTTTTCGATGATTTTTAACTACATGTTACTTTTAGATTACACGACTTAAAAGGTTAAGGTGTTTTTTTTTAACTTGGAGGATTAATTTTTGAATACGGAATGTAGTGGTATTTTATATATTTTGCAATGTTATTAAGCAAAATATATAGAATACCACTACAAATTACTATTTCTTTCAGATATTTTGCATTTCACCAATTTAAAATGGCAAACATTACTCAACGATCATTTTTTTCTGTAAATTCATACAACCAACATTATTCTGTCTATCAACTTTGAGTACCTTATTATTTAAAAAAGAAAAATGATAGGTTAATTTTCATACTAAAAGGTTATTTCTTTATCTATTTAAGGTAACTTTTGTCAAGACCCGGCTGGCAACACTGTACAAGCTTGTATGAACAGTATTAAACTCAAAGTTTCAGGCAACGGCATGGGTAAAGTGCCTAATTGGCAACGGCATGGGTAAAATACGAGTATATATAGATTGCCCTTGTGTTACTGATTTTAAACCAGAAAGTTGAAACATTTCTCAATCCGACTATGCTGATGTTGACGCAGTAGCGGCTTGCTTTCCGCAAGATTGCACATAGTTATGGAGACTTTACAGCATCCCCTGATGTTTTACACGACCGCATCTGATAACAGCTATACTATAGAATTAGGTATTGACCTCGATTCTGTAGTACACTAACTAAACTAAATTTAAACTGTAGCTCTCTTTTACTGATAGTATACGCAAGAAAGAGATGGCAAGAATTTTACTGCTGTGTGCTGCTGTCAAATCAATTTACGTGTCGCTTTTCTTCGTGTTTATAATCAGCATGTTTTGAAATCACGACTAAATTTGTATGGAAAACTTAAATCTGACTAATTTGACTGCACTAAAATTGTAGCTATCTCTTTCTTGCTTGCACTATCAGTAAAAGAGAGCGACAGTTTAAATTTAGTTTAGTTAGTGTACTACAGAATCGAGGCCATTTGAAAAATGTAATTTTCGAAAACAGCTATATAAATCGTATCCTAGTTCCATTTGTGAGAATTCGTTGAAATTTCAGAGCACTGCGCTCAATTCAGCTGCCATGGAGTAGTGGGAGGAGGGGTTAGGGGAAAGAGGGGGGTGGGAATCAGGTCAGCGCACTTTCCATAGAGCCTAGACGCAGACGGAGTGGCGCGCCCAAATCTATAGTCGTACCTACATGCCAATACAAGGTCAATGAGTTCTGTTAAATTCGATATCATTGGTATGATTCACTCGTCTGAATATGACTGTTTTTTGGAACTTATCTTTTTTTTTATCCAATTTAAAAAATAATAATAATGATAAAAAAATTGTCCCGAAATCAAGAATTTCTTCTTAAAATGCCTTCGAATTTCTGGTTTAAGGGTTGGTTCTTGTCATCGGTTAGCGTTCCAATAAATGGGGATGGGCTTGTAACCTGGCACATCGAATGATAACTACATGCAAAACGCGTGTGCCAAATATAATGTTGGGACGTGCCTATGACTACTCCTACTTGGTATCCTCATATACCTACGCACTGAGTATGTATCTGCTGATGTCCTTCATGGGGAATACGGTCGTGAGCGTGTTTATTTTTTTTTAAATTTCTCAAGGGCTTTTCAATATAAATCGCTTTCTGAGAAATCTTCTTATTTTTTTACATCATTAATTAAGTGAGTGCAGTATACCCATGTATCAAGGTAAATAGGTACTTATAGATATAAAAATAATTTTGAAAATTGATAGACAACATTCCATAGAAAGAGGCTTGTAAAAATAATTTTCCTTACAAAATATATAAATAGATTTTTCGTACAGATTTTTGCCGTAGAGAAGTGCCTACGGCGTGAAGTGTCCTAAACTAGAGCGTAATACATAACCCGTTTTCTATTATAAATGGTACATATACTCTCATGTGTAAATACATTAGAGCATAGGATATTGATATCCTTTTCATCAATCAATGACATGATAACAGAAACCTTTAGGACTACGCTATAGATAGGACATTTATCTATGACGTCAAACTCTCAAGGATGGAGCAATGATAATGGATTCTAGGGAATCATTTATTGTACTAAAAATCGTGTATTCCACGCAATGTCGCGCCTTCCTAGTAACTTATGGCGTTAAAATTTAACTGGAATTATTTATTCTTAAAGTCATACAAAGCACATTAAAAAAAAACTGCAAGACAATTAGTTACGCCGCTTCACATTTCATAACTAACTGTCGAAGAAGCAGACTTTAGTCTTACGAAAGGATAAAAAAATACGATGAAGATTTTAAAATTTTGTAAATCTTAATCCTATCCTACAAACATAATAAACGTGAAAGTTTATGTGGATGGATGTTTGTTACACTTTCACAAAAAAACTACTGTACGTATTTTGATGAAACTTCATAGTAATATAGCTTATACATCAGAATAACACATAGGCTACTTTTTACTATTCCGGGTACTACACGGGCGAAGCCGTAGGTAGATAGTAATCAATAAAATAATAAAATAAATAAACGTCCTACAGACACATACATATAACATCGTTTTGACTCCACACTAGCATTCCCGGTGTCGTGGGTATCAGGAAATACGAGTACCGTGGTACCAACACACTCTCTGCAGAACTCGCAAACATTTATCCCGCAGCAAGTGTAATGTTGTATATATTAAAAACACCAGATGGAGGAATTCTCAGTATTTGTTAATATGTTATTCGTAATTTCGTAGATGTAAAAACGACGATCATCTTTGACAAAATGTGTACCTCATGCGCCTGTTATGTCTCAGGGCATTAGTACCTTTCTAAAAACGTCTGTAGCCAAGCCACGCTACAACTTTCAAGCATTTATTAGTTACATGGTTCATTTCAAGACGTCTGTCTTTATTACGTTCCATTAAACGATCATTACAGCAAGAATCGAACCCGCACCTCTTGCCTCGCAGCCAGCTACTCGCCTGCAACACCAAGGCCGTAAAATAAACTTTTCTGATTAATTTTGTATTCTCTCTTGCAGAACATGAGCTACGGTGGAGGAATGTCCGGCAGCGACACTGATTCTGTGTCGCGGCGCCTGCGCGAGGCGGAGCGTGCACGCGCGGACGCGGAGCGCGCTCACGCCGATGCGCTTGCGCAGCTGCGGAACGCACAGCGCGGGTCACATGACGCGATGGCGGTGGAACAGCTGCAAAGCCGGGTGCGGGAGCTGGAGAAGAAGGTAAGATTCAGTGGTGCCTCAAAGTCAAAGTCAAAGTTAAAATTCATTTATTCATTAAAATCACAAGGATGACTTTGAAACGTCGGTTTTATTATCAAAACACTTATGAAAAACATCGAGAAGAAACCGACATAATTAATTATAATTCGAACGATACTATAGCGTAGTGAAACGCCGTATTTATCTATTATCAAAACAGTTATGAAAAACATCGAGAAGAAACCGACATGATTAATTCTAATTCTACGAGGGAGAACTAAGGTAACTACTGACGTCCCGCATTGTAGTGTAATGTACGTGCGTGCCTGATAACCAAAAATTGTTCGCGTTTTGCATAGTTTTGAACTATGCAAAACGCGAGTTTGTGCTAAATATAATTTTTGTACATTCTTCTGACTACCCTACTTCATGACTACTTTTAGACGACCTCTGTGGCGCAGTGGACGAAGGCCTGCCTGAGACGCAGAAGGGGTCGATGCCCACCGCGGGACAAATGTTTTTAACTGCAAATATTTGTCCCGGGATCTGAGTGTTATCTATGTATAATATTATTTATTTAAAAAAATGCATATAAGTAGTATATTAGTCATATAGTTCCCATAACACACGCTCTGCTGACATTGGGGCTAGATGATGTTGTGTGAAAAAAAAAATCCAGCTTTATTTATTTTATTTTACCTGGTATTCTCACGTATCTGCGTACTGAATATGTATCTGAGAACATCCAGCATTTGTAAGCGTTTTTATTTTACGTCAGGAACAATAAAACTGTGCCATATCACAATTCGAACACTAAGATTTTGTACCATTCCAAAAACTATTGTGAATTTGATTATTCATATTGTAAAAATTGAAATTTTCACGTACCGAACTATCGGTAAAGGCATCGACTAAGTTTCGACTCATTCCAAGAGTCCCAAATTCCCGTTTTTACAATATAAATATTTTGTACCATGTTGGGTTATGGGTTCGTGGAACGCGCACAGGGACTCTAGTTAGCTCTATTCTGGAACGATGCCAAGCTATCTTTTTTTTAATGATTTGATAATTCACAACAAACAAGTTGTGAGTGTATATTAACATATTGTATAGAATAATTAGTAGTCTATGAAATATTATCTTTAACTTGTAAAGTTAGTTTATGTATGTAGGTAGGTATATGTTATTGTATTTATCTAGGGAATAGAGTTTTTGTGTTTTATTAATAGCAGATACATAGATAACTTTTTAAGGTGCACATGACATGTTGCTTACAATTTCAAACAGAGCAAATTAAAAGCTAATCGCGGGAGTACAATGGACAGTCTTATCGCTATATAATATAGCTCTAGCATATAATTTTTAACTTTTCTTGTTATTCATGCACTACATCAAGACTATTTTCCATATTACATAAATATTAGCTGGAAGAGAATGCTATCTAGCATTAAGTTCACCTGTGTACAGTACTTTTTAGTTGTGCACTAAATAATTTTCTATCTATCTAGAGGTATAGTCTATAGTATAGTATATCTATAGTGCAAACTTCTTACGGGTTGCTAAATTACTTGTAAGGAAATAAGAGTTCGAGCGCAAGCTCCCCGACTTCATAAAAAGGAGGTTCTCAACGTAAGTTAATTAGGGATACTAATTATGTTCTCGATTCGGAGGCTATATTTGTATACTGATAAAAATATCTGCTACGAGTAATACATAAATAATAAAGAAGATTTAGACCATGTTTTTCTTTTTTATTGTAGGCATCACTAGAAACTGTCCGTTGCGAAGAGCTGCAACTGGAACTGTCATCGGCATTACGTGCTCGTGGGGCTACAACCACGTGGTCAAACCCATCGGGCCAGCACAGTCAGCATGGCCAGCATAGCCAGCATGGCCAGCCTGCATCGGAGATCGAGCGGATCATGGCGAAGATCGAGCAGGATAACCGGATCTTAGCGGAGTTAGAGCATACTAGATCCACAACACATGGTAAATTCAACAATCAATCCATTCTCGCTTAAACTTTTTGCTTGGTTGAACATAATTACAGTTTCCGTAGTGGCTAAGTTAGCAGGGTATTGTTTTAATACATCATTATGTTGTTTTACTACATCATTATTTTATTACCTGGAATGTCTCAACCGCACAGGTAATTGGCCCGTATCATAATTTTAAGTTAGTTCTTGAAAGAAGTGTTTCATGATTGGCTCTTTCAACAGGTATTCAGACAAGTGGGTCCAACCAGGGCCTCGGAGAGTTTCACTCCCCGACGCCATCACCATTGCCACATTCGTACACCACCACAGGACACAGTGGCGGTCACATTGGAGGCCACAGTGGTCACCATAGCGGTCACACTGCTATCTGCCAGAGCAGCACGATGCCCACTCTATCATCTCTCCACGCGACTGGGCAGTTCACCGCTCCTAGTTCAAACTCCGTGTCTTACTCCATGAGCGCGCACAATCCGACCTCTTACTCTAACCCGGTCTCATCTTACTCGACCAGCGCGTATGGTCTTTCCAATGCTCATCAAGTAACATTCACCAACCCTGTCACCGGTCCTATGGTCAATAGCATCGGCCAATTGTCTAGCACTTTAACGGGTTTGCAAAGCAACCTTCAAAACCTCACGAGCAACGTGTCCGGTTTGAACCTAGGAAGTGCGATGGTGGGTTCTGGTTTGACTGGTACCATCGGCGGCTCAGCAATGACTAGCTGTCTGAACAATCCAACCACAAGTCTACCAGGAGGACTGACCGGCACGCTTGGAGGCATACCTTCTAGCATCGCAGGATCATTGGGTAATGCGCTGACTAATCTAGCAGCTGCAAACCAACTTGGAGCCATCAATGCAACCTTGAACGCTTACAGCTCAGGTGCTGGAACGTATACAAACCCGTTGCTCTCCTCGGCAGGACTTACAAACAATCCAATGAACATAAAACTAAAACCTCTAGATGAAATCGATCTCATTGGAAGATACGGCACTACATCAGGCGTGAACAGAGTGGTGACTCCGGTCACGCCGCATCAACCCTCATGGAACTTAGGATTAGATAGCCAATTTGTAACCGATAGAGTTGGAGGATTAGATGGATTCAGTCATGATCGAAACAGAGGACTCTCTAGGGTAATGACTAATCCTGGACTGGAGTTAGATGGTTAGTATTATGATGATTTGCTATTATAATTCATAAGATAAGATGCTGAATGCCTCTCAACGTTTCAGTTCGGAACACTCACTTCATGACCGGTGGTGCAGGAAATGAGACAGTGGACATGCTGGACATACCTGGGAAAGGACGCTGCATGGTTTTTATCACTCGCTTTTCTTATGAACCAGAGTAAGTTAACTTCTTTTTCCTTTTTACGTTAGTTCAAAAATGAGTAAGATTAATATGTGTTTTTTTTATTTCAGCATGGAAGGTGGTGAAGGCGATATGGCTGTGAATTCTGGAGACTATCTTTTAGTTTGGATGGATCCTAACATGCCTATTGGTCCAGTCCTAGACGCAGAAACATTGGACGGCCGTCGTGGCCTAGTTCCTACCAGCTACTGTTCTAGACTAGTGGGCGATGATCTCCTAGAATTTCACCAGGTATACTTTGTAAGGCTTTTTTGATGTATTTATTCAGCACTTAGGCTAGTATAGGTGCAAATATGCCTTAAATGTATTTGGAGTCGATTTCACAGGCGGTCGTCACGAGCATTCGAGATCAGGATGAATCTGCAACGGTCAGTGATCTCACTATCAGCCGTGATGTAGCGCGTCTCAGTGAGATGGCTGATATGGCCGAAGGACCAGAAGACGATGATAATGGTAAGACCAACACAAACACTACAAATCAACTAGTTAAATCATTTAAATCATTTCAAGTAGACGTTAAAGTAAACTTATGAACTATTGATCTGATAAGAAGCTGCGTTCAAATCCACGATAGTATTTTAATTGAAGCTAGCTAGTCAACATTTTACTAACATTCCATTTTAAGAGCATGCCAGATCTTACAACATCTAGCACTTAACATTCATGACGATATAAAAAGGAATGCCAAGAAACTTAAATCAATCAATTTAGAATAATACTACTCAAAAACACATTATGACTTGGATTTGCAAGTAGATATAGAGTTATTTAGAGTTGGTCCTTTGTCCCACCCCTCCCATCCCGTTCCCTGAATCTCGTTGCACGCTTCTTCGCATACCACTCGCACGTCGCCTGGCCGCACCGTCAACCCTCGGACCTGAACAGCAGAGCTGTTTTTCTCGTCGCTAGTGCCTGCACCGCGGCAGCTCACGCTGGAGCGGCAGCTGAACAAGTCCGTGCTCATTGGCTGGACGGCGCCGGAGGCCTACCAACATGCCAACATCGAGAGCTACCATGTCTACGTCGATGGAGTACTGAAGACCACAGTCAAAGCCAGTGAGAGGACTCGTGCGTTGGTCGAAGGCGTCGACTCCAATCGGGTTAGTATTAGCCGTTTGTAAATAAGCACCTTCATTAGTTCAGTCAGTGTCACTCTTTGCTTATAGTTTATTGCGATGTGCTGTATTCGTTTCAGCTACCACTTTAATTGCGTAACTAATGGTGTTGATTTTTCTTAAGCCACACCGTATAAGCGTGCGCTCCGTGACGGCGTCTAGGCGCACCTCAAGAGACGCAGCTTGCACGATGGTGATCGGTAGAGACACGAACAATATGGGCCCAACCTGCGTAAGAGCCAGCGGCGTCACATGCTCCCAGGCCGTGATCTCTTGGCTGCCCGCCAACTCCAACCACCAGCACGTCGTATGCGTCAATAACGTCGAAGTGAGTCAACTACATATCAAAAAGTATTTTATTGCGAAGAATTGCCTGTGAACACTTGCCAAATGTTTCAGGTTCGAACGGTAAAGCCGGGCGTGTACCGCCATATTATAACGGGACTCTCGCCGAGCACACAGTACCGTGTTACTGTGAGAGCAAAGCACTTGAGAGCTGGTCCTCCAGGAATACCTATAGAGGAAGCTCCCGGCGCCTATACAGATTTCAGAACTCTACCTAAAGGCTTGCCTGATCCACCAAACGAAATTATGGTACGTGTTTCCCAAGATCATCCAGTCAGCATGACATGAACGGAGCATGCTTTTTGATTTTAACCTTGTATGGACATATCTACACTCACACTCTACCTTCGCTGATACTCTGGAGTCAATAATACAAATCACGTCCTTGTGGATAGTGGAAAATCAAATCAGATAATGACTAAATACAATTTTACATTTGTTTGTTAACTTTTCGGCACGCGCACAAAAGAAGCTTTTCAACGCTCCACAAAGCGTGTGACCTCAATTCACAAATGACTGACCTACACCCACCCCTTTTATCAAATAATCACAACCTCAAAGCACACAGCACGTCAGACTCTCGAGGAATCGCGTCAATCGCAACCATAAATCCAGCTCCAGGAAAATTATGTTGACCGTTCCCAACGCTCACCCGTTAGCTTAGCTTCCCTGTCTGTGTGGAGTTCCTCGATGTTGCTTTGCATCGCCAGTGTTGGTAACAAAAGTTCAAATGATTTCAAAACCCAATTGGCTAGTATACGATTGGCTGGATTGTTGGTGGTGATTGGTGCGGTGTCGCAGGTCGAAGCGGGCCCTCAAGATGGGACTCTGCTGGTGACGTGGCAGCCGGTGCTGCGCCCCCCTGCCTCTGGGCCCGTTACTGGGTACGCGGTGTACGCTGACGGGAAGAAGGTCACCGACGTCGACTCGCCAACCGGCGACCATGCTCTCATCGACATTGGCAAACTGATCGGCCTCAATCCCAAATGTGTCACCGTAAGTATGGCTGTATAGAGCTTCGCTGTGTGAACGCTATGTTTTGCCATGTTTACGTGCAGTTTTGTAGAATGAAACCAGATTTTTTTCCAATATTAATCCTTACGAAGAGTATACTGTCTTTTTCAGGTTCGTACAAAGTCCCGGGATAGTCAGTCCAGTGATAGTGCACCTACGGCTATCCCTCCAACTGTGCTTCGCGGGGTCATTTCTAGAATGCCGCGAGGGGGTCAGATGCCAGGCCCTATGCCGGGTCCTAACCAACCCGGTCCGTCTTACAGGGGCCCTCAGAGACCCCAAGCCTACCATCAGCAGCAACAAGTGATAGAGCACGATGAGAATCTTACCGATAAGGAGATATTCCCCTCGAATAACAGACACGATCCTCATACTGCCCAGGTGACCAAACTTTTTATATTGCTGTTTACTTATGAATTAATGTTGACTAGTGTGTATGAACTAAAATAATTTGCTATCTTTAAGGACAATAAACTACATGAATAAACATGAGTAGAGTAACTTATTATAAATGTTATTGTTATAAGTTCATCTGGATATTACTTCTTACATAAATGTTGGCACGGCACTCTGTCTGTCTGTTACATTTCTTTTGCGATCAGTGTTGTACATTTTGTATGTTACATAATTTAATTTTGCCAGTACATTTCTTTATGATGTTAAAGTATTTGATCTCAGCTTAGTTTTGTTTTTATCTCTTATTTCACTTTGTCTGTGTCTTCTTAGCTATCATTATTACGATCAATGTCATATGCTCTCTTCTTACTTGATGACCTATCTGTTGTATAAATCATTTTCTTTCTCAATATCTGCAGTATTTAGTTCTTTTGTATTAACAGATAGTTCGTCAGGTGACATCGGTGTTGCAAACTGCTCTCTTTATACTATTCCCTGTGGTTCTGTCGTTGGAATCTTCTAAACGTCCAGTAGTTCTCTGCCGAAAGTTGTCACAATACGACCACGCGCGCCATTGACTCTAGCTATGCACTCGGCTCGATCGTTCAAAATTAAATGCATACTGCTTGCGACTAGATCAGTAGTCACTAGTGCTATTGGCCGAAACCTGAAACAACGCACAACACCCTACAGATACCTAATACTAATAACAAATAAAGAGGTTGTACTTTGTGACACAGACAAACCCCTCCCATCGAGCTCATGAGTGTACCCATGCCACATAGTCTAACCTTACCTCGCTCTCTTACATAACTATTATACACCTTTCCATAGCCAACGAGCGGATTCGGCACAGGCCTCCTAAAGAGTATATTCGACAAAATAACCCCTTCGGTAAGGAATTTTAACACGTCTTTTCTTATTATCTTCTTTTGTTTTATTCAGAAGTTTCACACTTTTTTTTAGCGTTTATTACAATTGTTTTGAGAGTGGGTTTAATTTTTGTTTCCTAGTTTTTATTTTCTTTTTTTTATAACACAGTGTGCCCGTAATAATTATAGCGTCTTAAAAATATAATAATGTAGCCATATCAGCATAAAAGAGATGATGTTTACTTTGAGTAGGTACCTATGCTTTATATCTACAAGTAGACAAAATAAACAGTAGAAAATGAGTTATACAAATAGCTGTTGCATTTGTTACTATGAAGAACTAACTATTTATTTAACACTATTTATACTAGCAAGTAACACATGTTTTATTAGAAACATTTTATAGCTATTTGGATTCTTTGAATAATGAATATGGTAAAAATGTGTGGCAAGTACCACTGTTCAAAACATTTAATTCAACGTTTTATTTATAACATGACGCAAATTACATTTATACATTTCTCATTTACACATTAACCTAAATCACCAATTCTTCAATGTCGAACGGAAGAACTACCAAAGAGTCATGATCTGATACAATCGCTTCTACGGCAGTGAACTCTTCACTTTTAATTCCTGTCAACGCAGCTTCACTTGCTCTATCTTTACCTGCATATTTATCTTCTTCCACGTTTATATCAATGTGTACCTTACTCACTTCAAATGTGTCTTCTTAAGCTTTATTGTCTGCTTATGTATTTGATTTATTTATCAACAATCTATGAATCTTCTGTGTCCTAAGCACGTTAACCGTAATGCAATCTCGTTCAACTGATTTCACTTCAGCACCATGGTATCATTGTCATCCGTCAGCAAAATCATTTCATAATCGTTTTGTCACATTGTTACTTTGTGATATTGAATGATCGTGTGGTATCAGCAATCGGGAATACCGGCGATTGAAATCACTAAAGAGGGAGCTGCGGAGCTGGGTAGCGAGGACGAGGAGTCAACGCGGCGCCGGCCGCAGCAGGTCTGCGATCTCTCCTAGCCTGTCATCGATGTGCTAGCACTATTCACTTTGCCTCTTCTTCTATACGGTCTCCCAATCACGAGTTTCCATTTCTTGGTGTTTATGTGTTGTCAGTTTCACTTTTATCGTCCTCGATGTCCGCCACACTCGACACTCGGTCACGTCCCCACAGGCACCGGCCTGGTCCGACAGATAGGCCCCGGTAGGCCCCTACAGAGCACTCGATACAGATCATCACCCGAGCATGCAGCGTGTTGTATGATTGTTCCTGCATGATGTCTTGGCTTCGACGCGTGCCCATACACTCGTACAAACTCCTCTCACACACCCGCCACACTTCGATATCTATTTTAAGGGTTATTTACTATGATAAGGGTTTACTGTTGGGGATTATGATGACAGAATAAGCGATGATCGATGTCAATTTACTAATTAATTTGTTTTTCTGAGGAGCATTTTTGGAAGCGACGTTATTTAATCTGCTATTGAATGATGTGATTTCAAGTGTATCGCTGCACGCTAGCTTTCGTTGTGCATGGGGGTTGATAGCGCTACAACGGAATGTCTTTGTTTAATGTTTACGTCGGAGGAGAAGGTAATTTTTATCGCTTTGAGACGCAACGCCAATGGATTATGGCTAAGAGCTTGATTATATTGCTGTCTGCTTCGTTATGGAAAATCTAACCTTATTAATGTGTTGGTACGTACGGACGTCAGCAGCAACCGTCCCAACCAGCGCCAGCTACGCAACCGGGTGGGGGTCAGGCATACCCGAATACTCCGGGGTACCATGGCACGCAGCCACAGCCGTATCCTCCAGCCGGCAGCTTCCCAAGTAACCAGCAGAATCAATACCCGGGGCAGTCGCAGCAGGCACAGAACTCGGCCCAACAGCAACAGCAACAGAACCAGTACCCAAGCACACAGCAGCAGAGTCAATATCCAGGACAGCAGAATCCGACGCCGAGGAATCATCATGAGCGGGGCAGGCCGCCGGTTCCCCATGCGGTAAGGTCACTTATTTATTTAGCTAGAATAAATCAATTATTAATGTTTCCTAGCGTTATTTAATTTAACCAAATTAGAAACAATACGGATATTCGAAGCATTTCCACATCGAACGATTTGGTTTAATAGGCTGTTGCGCGCACAGCGCGAGATTTCTTGCTTCTTGAAAAGCTGCGTTCACATCAATCACAAATCACAGTATCAACTTTTCAGCAACAAGGGCAAGCAACCAGCTCCATGCCGTTTGCTCCCCGACCAGGTGGGCCCCAAGGCCCTCGTGGACAGCAGCCTGGGCCCCGCCACGCTCAAGGCCATACGCTGTCAAAGAGGTGTCGTTACTTCATGGCGGCATTTGACTACGATCCGGCTACCATGAGCCCGAACCCTGAGAGTTGTGATGAGGAGCTGCCTTTCAATGATGGGGACGTTGTTAAGGTTAGTGACCTTGAGTCTCCACATTAGTGGGTTAAACACATAAATCGGTTAGTTAGAAATTTTCAATCTACAAATATTTAGAAAATTTTAATATCTTTTTTTACAATATATATTATTATTTTTTGAACTGTGGTCTACCCTCAGTTTGTTGGTATGCAAATCTATTTTTTAATCTCGTGCCACCTCTAAAAAAATGTGTTTTAAATCATCAAGACAATCTTTCAATTGGTAATATGAGATATTATTCAAAATCCAGGTAAAATTAGAATATAAACTTTAGGATGTCCAAAAAATCAAAATAAATGTTGATAAAGAATAGGATCTCCTCAAACTGGTTTCTGGATTGTAAAAATTAACGTATTGTTCTCATTCCAGGTGTGGGGAGACAAAGATGCGGATGGCTTCTACTGGGGAGAATGTAGAGGTCGGCGTGGCTATGTACCTCATAACATGGTAGTCGAGGTTCCTGAGCAAGAGGTGTATGTGAATGGGCAGGTGCTTCCAAATAAGCCAAGAGATCGATGGACGGACGCGTACGCCAACCAGCCCGTCAGACGAATGGTCGCTCTGTATGACTACGACCCGCAGGAACTGAGTCCCAACGTTGATGCTGATGTGAGTATTTTGAACTAAAGTTTGGAAAGGCGAAGGGCAAACTACTAATATATGAGATCTTTAGATACCTATTAGATTATTGTATTGGCACTATAGCTGAATGAAGAATCATGGAACAGCGAGGCGTAAATTTTACTTTAAAATTTGAAATTCACGTTTGTTAATTCTAAATTATCCTTGTGATTCGAATTAATAAAACCCTATTGAATTTAAATTTGTACCTATGAAATTGCCGTTTTGTATGGGAAAATATAATCCGATTTAGCTTCTTTATTTTACCAATTTGCCACAATTAGTCCTAATTTTTTTTGACACAAACATTAAAAGCCGATGCTAACTCTGCCGTAGTTTAACTTGTTGCAAATAATAATGTAGTTGGAGGAAAAATAAAACACCAAAACAAATCAATAAATGTTTTTTAATGACGACCTCTGTGGCGCAGTGGGCGAAGGTCCGCCTGGGACGCAGAAGGTTGCGGGTTCAATTCCCGCCACGGGACAAATGTTTGTATCTGCAAATATTTGTCTCAGGTCTGGGTGTTTTCTATGTATATTATGTATGTATTTACAAAAAAAAAATTATATAAGTAGTATATCAGTCATGTAGTTCCCATGATACAAGCTCTGCTTAGTTTGGGGCTAGATGATGCTGTGTGAAAAATGTCCAGCGTTATTTATTTATTTATTTTGAAAATAGTAGATACATCATACTTCATAAACAAAGTTTATTTAAATTTAGGATTGCAAGTCAAATCTCAGATAATTCAGTAGCCAGTTATGTTGAAGTTTTGAACGTATTTAACTCCACAGATCTTATCTATGTAGTTTCTTAAATTGTTTGAAATTCTTCAATATCATTTCCTTCTGCACTGCTGGACCCTAATATAGCTTATACCTCTTATCTCTTCTTTCTTTTCCTCTTTTTTCCTGTCAACTATGTGGGAATGCCCGAAACTGTTTTCATTCCTATTAAAATAGCTGGGTTACTCTTTCCAGGCCGAGCTCAGCTTTCAGACGGGTCAGATCATCCACGTGTATGGAGACATGGATGACGACGGGTTCTACATGGCAGAGATCGATGGTGTCCGAGGATTGGTGCCTAGTAACTTTCTCACGGACGCCACCGACCAGTACACAAACGCCGGACAGAGTAGTCAAGGTAAGACTGCAAAGAAGCAGATAGAATTGGAACTAAAAGATATGACAGAAAACAAATATTTTGGATTTAATAGGATCGATGCTATGAGCTGCTGTTCACTGCAGCATTATGCTGAGCACGGACCTTTTTTGAAGAACCTTCACATTTAATTGTAACATAACTTTAATAGAACTATGTAAGATGTGTAGTTCTGATTAAAATAAATATTTTCTTTTCTCATTCATTGGTTCAAAATCAATTGATGTGTTAGGTGGCGTACGCGGTTCAACGTCGGGCGCCGGTACTGGTGCTGGCCGAGGAAGAGGCATGGTCCAGCCGGGACCCGCGGGGCCGACGGCCCCGGGGCCGGGCGCCAGGGGCCCACCGCCCCCTCCTCGAGACAACGTCGCACCAGCTCCCAGGAACCATCACAGGAAACCAGGTGAGTTTCCCAATACCAGACTTCCCTCATCCCAGATTCCTTCAAGATCCTCTTAGCTCCTGATATGTTTTTTATAATATTCTTACGGGTGGCTTGTTCATTGGTTTTGAATAAGTCTTGAGAACCTAAAAGGCGAAAATATGGCATTTATTATTTTTGATGATTTTTATAAAAAAAATACTATCTAGGAACCGTATCATTAATATTTAGAATTTGTAGTTTTAGCCCATTTAATGCTTCAATACTTAAAATACTTATTACAAAACAGCATAAGAGAGTTAAAACTGAGCCTAGCATGTGCAATAAAACGTCAGTTTGAGAGTCTCAAGACCTATGAGCAAGCAAAACCTTCAATACCATAGGTAAGTTCGGTGATGACGCGTGTCGAGACCGGCCACCGAGAGCTTTGAGTGTTTCATGTTTGCACCTTGGACTTGCTATGTGACTACTAAAGACGCTAGCTATTTCGCTCTGGTACCCTCTATCATCTTTCCTGTATACTTTGGTTGCGACGGGACTCTGCTAGCGAGCATGTCGCGTTCCGTTTTGCTAATCCTAATCTCATTCTCATACGCGTCAACCTAAAAAACCCAGTGTCTATGACGAGTTCCAATTATTATAACGCACAATCTATCGAAAACAGGCTTTCAAACTTAGAAATAATTTGCACATTCCAAGCCACCCGCCTGCGCCGGCGTATTACGTCGAGCTCGACTTTTCGTTGCCCTGTTTGAGAATGGGCTAAATCCAAACGAAATTATAAAGATAATTGCGAATTCAGAGAATTTAGTGATTAATATTACAGTAAAACGGAATGTAAGCGAGTCCGGTTGCAATCTACGGAGCACAAAGACTCTTGGTGTACACTTTGCTAATAACACTATCTTGGATAACACAGTCACAAACATCGTAAGATACTGGAATCTGAAAGCAAGTTACTTCAAATTTTAATAAATACTTTCTCGAACACACAATTATTTGCCACAGGATGTTCCGATTACTCTAAGTCTAGGGAATATCTACAAGCATTGATACCTTTATGTTGATTTTCATCTATCCTACTCTCTATCCTGTATTTATTTTATTATTTCATATAATATTAACGTTGAGTTGTACATTGTACATAATTATAATACCACTCGTGAATCGTGATGTTCACGTCAGTGGGTGGGCTAATAAACAAATACACGCAACATAATTTTGCACAGATCCACGATGCGCGTGATGTGTGATCCAAGGTTCAAGTGGTTGTCTGTGGTCACTATATATGTTGTGTGTATTGTCTGTTTGCTAGATGCCTGCCCTCTTCCCCCTTCTCAGTTAGACCACAACACATGCGCCAGTAATCCAGAACAGGCGAACGCTCAGGTAAAAATACCGTTTATAATCGACCCACAAAAATACTTTCAGATAAACTATGCAACGATACTAGACGTTTTTTGTTTATCTACCACTTCATAACTATAGATTTTATTATTTTCACTGTTTCCGTTTCTTCATTTTATTTCTCTATATTTACCCTATATTCCACCATTACGCTCAGTGTATAGTCGAGGGCATCGAATACTGTGAGCGATGGCCCGAAATCTTTTCGAACCATTATGAGACTGTTTTGTGGATAGTCAGATGTCATGAATATCATAATTATTATACACATTAGTAGCTTTCATGTCATTATACTGGACTGATCATACAGAAACTAGTACATAACATACACTGGCGTATACTTCACTCACATCAAAATAAACCATAAACTCATTCACGCTATTAGCAACTACAGCGTCTCTGAGGCCTGTGGATGTGGTCCTTTACTAGACGATTACTAACACGAGAGATTTATAGAGGAGTCCAAAACTAAACTGGCAGAAATTATACCGTCAAATCCATGCTCAAATTGTTATGTAATCGAATAGTACTTTATTTTCTACTCAAGCTTATCGTCGTAGTATCAGAGCATGTGGAATGGTAAGTATAGTTTATTATTAATTTTCAATCTTGTCCCCAGATTTTGATTCTAAATTTTTGTATTTTTTGTTTTTTGAATATCCTCAAAAGCTTTAGTGTCGCATGCAATGCAAGTTCCCTAATGTTCAATTTTTATTCTAATGTGTTCAATATTTCGAGAATGTTATTTTATAGTGGCCATAAAAGCATGCTTGAAATAGCCATTATTATTTCTGAATCTTTACCAAATTTACAAAGATCTTCCTCTAAATTTATATCAAAGGAATTAATTTTAATTGATCAGATTCATTTTTTTATATCCCACTATATTCCCCTGAAATATCCCATTAACTTGTGATAATGATCAATAATCACTGTTTTGATTTATGAATATATTTGCAATAAAATTACAAGGCCGCATTCAAATTATTTCAGGGAAATAAAAAAAAATATTCATATTTCAAAATGCATAGTACTGCCGCCACTCATGACAAGAGCTTTTGTTGAAGTTAACGAAAAATGGGGTCAATAGAAATCCAAGTGTTAATAAACAAAACAGAAAATGGCATTCCTTTAATAATTCCCTTTTCTTCTTCGTCTTTTCACCGAATGCGTTTTTTATTATCTGCTTTAAGTCAGTGAGTTGACTAGGTTGTGGTTGATTATAATACAAGACCACCATTCAACTACCTACATACTACCTTAGAAACCACCAATAACATTATGTGTACTGACACATAATGTTATTATTGGTTTCTAAGGGAAAATCACTTTTGGTTTTGTTTCTATTCACCACTGGATTCCTAATCACCCCATTTTACCCAGTAAGTGATAAGTTGATGAGTGGTTCGCAACAGGCGAAGGCGAGAGGCGCGGTGATCGCTCAGCCGGCGAGCACGATCGCCCGCACGAGCGTTGGTAACGCCAGCACCCCAACGGCGCAGTCGCCGGGCGCGGGTGCGCTCGCCGGCACGCCGCTGGGTCAAGCCCCCGCCGCACCCTCGCCCGCACGCCGCGCTGGCCCTGCCGTCGTGCCCGCGCCCTCCGCGCAGCCCCTCAGCGCCGCGCAAGGTCCGCCCACCACACAGCCCAACCTCATGCAGAAGTTCAGCGAAATGACCGCCCCAGGCGGCGACATCCTCAGCAAAGGCAAGGAGCTGATCTTCATGAAGTTCGGCCTGGGAGGGAAATAATCCAGGTGGGCGGCCCGTCCGCGCCGCCGCGCCTCCACACCTACTTCTACGATATTCGCTTGGATTTCGACCATCCCTTTCCTAATCCGTTGTATTTGGATATTGATTCTGTATCGGACGCGACCGCTTCTGTTCTGTTGGATTTTATTTTGGAACTCTGTCGACTGTTTCGCGGGAACCTTCTATTTTAAATCACTTTACTTAGGTTATAATGGGGGACTGTCCCTAGGGGATGTAAATAGTTAAATTCAATAAACGCACAGTCTAGTGAATACTCGAGTTTTAGTGCCGTCTGGATACTACGGTCAAAGATACACCTTGGGTTAGTTGTGTATCTGATGCTTTCTCAGACTTTACCCGTCTGTTAGATTAGATTCGAACTAATGGTTTACAAATTATATTAACTGCATTATATTACTTTTAAGTATTCTTAAATAATATGAATATAAAGTTACTGTCTAGTTGTTACTCCATTATCCTTGAAACATAGTTGTTGTCATTTCATAGTACGTGTTATTTTATTATATATATATATATATATATTTAAATAATGTTTTCAAACACAGTGTTACAGCTGGTCACGAAATTAAGTATTTTTTTGTTTGAGTTAAGCCACCGTAGGGTATTTAATTTTGATTTTGTAAACATTAATGGATACTTGGTTGTCTACCGTCCTCTTGACCAATACCATAATATGTACATATACGTACCTACCTACTAACATAAAATTTGAGTTCATTTGAATTGATTTGCCCATAGGTAGGTACACACGAAAGAAAAAATATGTATCTACTTTGTAATGTCAATAAAATAGTACAAACAAACATAATCTTATTAAATTATAACTCTTATTCAAAATAATTTACTTACCTTCGCCATACTAGGTATAGGGAATCATTACACTTTCCTATCCGCGATGTAAGGTGTCCGTATTATGCGTTTGTCATAAGGTAGTTTGTGTGTTACCAGCTTGTATTGTAATACGCTGCAAGTCACGCTGCAATGATGGAAATAAACTTCGAGGGGTTTTTTTTTAATCTAATTTTTTTTTAACTTGTTTTAATAAGCTGACTCATACCTATGAAATAAAGTACAATTCTTTACATATATTCATTGATCTAAGTAATTATTATTATCCTACATTATTAAATTCTTATTTTACTATGCAAAATAAAGACTCCTAACTGCCAGAACATAGAGGGCTTACTCATAAGCGCTTTTAAAGTATAAACAGTATTAATAGCCATCATTTTCATCAATGTCCCCATTGGGTGACAATACTTTAAGCATTGATTATCTATTTTATGAGTACGAGTATGTTTATATCAGCAGTCGAAGTCAAACTGTTTTTTTCTGAGTGAGCCTTGACATTTGAGAATACGACAGTCATTCAAAATATTGTCGAATGCTAAATATTCTGTGATAGTAGACGTTATACCACCGTTATCATTCTAAATAATAATACGAGATCTGTACGTCTGTAAGTAGACTCAACATCATCAAAAATAATATATATATTTAATGTTGGTCATATGTACAAAACAGCCCATTACCTTTTGAAATAATATTGTATTAAAGGCCATTATACCACCTAAAAGCGGAGCGGAGATAATGGAAAATTAACCGAAAGAAACATTTTAAAATACGACTGTTGTTGATATGATGATGTTTTGTGAGTTGGTTGGTTTTGTTGGTCGCGATGTTCATGATGAAGAACTTCTAAATTGATCTAAGTTTAAGAAAACCAGTAGGCTGTATTTTAATTTTAAAAGTATTCTCTACCGCTATAGATCTCAATTCTGCAAGAGAAACGGTACTTAAAAATCATCTGCGCTCGAAGCTATAATTTGGTCAGTCTAATTAAAGGAACTTTTGTGTTGGACTTTTGAACGGTCATAATGTTGGCGTCAGTCATACATCCTTCAATAAGTGCCCTCCCGTTTGATTGTACCTACGCACCACACAAACTCAAATTTAAAACTCTTTGTTTAACTAAGTGTATCATAACAGGTAATCCAGAGCGTTACATATAAAGATATAAAACTATTTATACACGTCATATCCCGCTCCGCGCACGTGAATGGCCCTTTTTCACAACTTAATGTAAGTATTACCTTCTGAATTTGAAATTATACAAAATACATATATGTGCGTGTTATTGTGATATGGCTATAGTCAGTCATTATTTTTAATTCAGTTCAACATTGATTTGTGCATTAATTCAAAATATATTTATGTTAAGTATTTATAAAAATCTTACTTAAGCAAGTGCTCTTCTTATTCAGAAACAAAGATTCACCAACTCTGTAATTTCAATTTGACTTTTTTTTCACGAACATTACATGTAAGGCTTCTGTCGTAATAACGACAAGACTGCTTGCGTCAAATAATTGTTATGGGAATAATATAATTCTATAAATTACTTAATGTAAGTAATTGCAAAGATGTGAAGACATCCACTAAGTGATCTATAGTACTTTCCAACTTGTATTTCTTCCAGTAGATACCTATATTGTTTATCTATAAAGTGACGTTGAATTATCATACATATAATTAAATACTGTTCTGAAGTTGTTATTGTACATAAATATATTGGTCAATAAGGTCGCTTGAATGTAGGCTATTTCAAGATTGCTCACTTTGTAAAAGGGATTTTTCTCTAATAAGTCCTTTATAAAAGCTTTGTATGTAACCAAAACATTCTCGTTCTCGTGTATTTAAACCTTTTCACATAAACAATTCAGATTTAGCTTGCAACTCCTAGCCTTTACATTCGAATATATTATATTATTCGTATCAACTATTATATCGCGTGAAAATATTATTGTATATCCCCACTAAATAAGTCAACTACAAATTAAATTGTTACCACAATGTATATTTCGATTGTAAATATTATCGCGAACGCCTGGGGTATATTTAAACTTTAGCTAAGCACAGTGCTACATATCTACATGTATAACCTGAATTTGACGTTTTTCTATCATAATAAATATTATTCTAGTGTTAATTCCAACACCGTTCGAAGTTGTTCACTCGTTTATACATTGTTATCATATCTTTTATCGCATGTATAACTTGTGGTTATTTATACGGGATTAAAGTTATTGTATATTAATCGTGCATTCATGGTGTGCATTTAATATAAAGAGTTGTATATTAATGAATGAAATTATAACACTATAATGGGTAAATCTCTAACAATGTACCAATGAAATATGCTGAAACAAAATAAATAATACAAATGCCGCTTCTTTATTTATTGTATTTTTAAGCACAATATTTTTTAACTGTTACTTAATAGTAATAAAATCATCATCATTATAAACAACTTGTTGGGCAGGCCTCCCCTGCCTCATCATTCCATGTCTGCGTCATATTTTCTTTTTTTCTTTTCTTTTATATAGTTCCCATAACACAAGCTCTGCTTACTTTGGGGCTAGATGATGCTGTATTAAAAATCCCAGCATTATTATTATTATTTATTATTTTATCTCAATGGAGAAGATATACTTTCTAGATTATTCATCAATAGGATAACTATATCAGATAAAAAAAATCAATTTTTCAAAATTTTTCAGTTCACTTCTTGATTATGGCTTTTGTAACTATTTGTCACAATTCTTCAAAATTTTTACAAAATACCTTTTTCAGTCACTTCACTTCACTTCTTGATTATGGCTTTTGTAACAGTCTGTTTCATAGAAACTTGTCAAGTGTCAAAAAACTGACCACAGACTGTATCTGCCACCAGTGTACAGCGCGCTTAATTAAATTTGCAACAAATGGGAAAATCATGTTTGTTTTGAGTATGAATATATCATGTGTATATATGTATGTATTATAAATAGGTTATTATTATTATCATAATTATATATAGGTATCGATTATTTTGCACCCAGTTGTCCAGCGATCTTCGTGGCATCATGAAGGCCCCGTCTGAAAACCAGCGCTGCACCTGACCCTTAGGTTCTGGCGCAGCATAATGCTGAGACGGGGACCTATTTGACCCCACGCAACACAAAATGACGTACCTACTTTCTCTGTTTTTCGTTTCGTATTATGAGGTATGTTAAGTACCTGTTTTGTGTTTATCTGTTACTATTTGTTATTTCTTTTGTGTTGTTTGGGGAAAAATAAATGTATTTTCTTTCTTTCTTTTTCTTTCTATTATTATTTTTGGCTTTTTGGTTTTGGTACTTTAATACATATCCGTATTCAAGGCAAATGCTATCTTGGTTGCCAAATAAACGTTGTTATTTTAATTTCCAGGATTATGCCATGTTGTTTTCCACTTACTTTGAATGGATAGCTTTATTGGTAAGACCATGCTTTGTCTCTCCAGCCGGGATAATATCCGCGCAAAAATCGTGTGCTCTTCTGCAGCATATATCAGTTCTCCGTTCTTTGCCCAGGTCCGTATAGCTACGGGCAATGTTGCCAGATCCACACCATTTCGTATCTGAAAAAAAAACGATAAGTCATCGACATAGCTCTTGGTATTAGCAAGTGGCAATAGGCAGGTCATTTATCCTCTCAGATCTGCATACTGAGATCCTTTGTTAAACATAATGGATCTGAGAATGTCCATTATGTTTAACAAAGGCGGTTGTTTGTTTATTTGCCTGAAACAAAAGCTTATCGGACTGTAATGCGTTTTTTTAACAATCGATTTGTATATTTACAAATCGAGTTAAATTGCTATAAGTCACTAGGAGACACTGAAATCGGTGATGGAAAAACGAAGAAGATTTTTAAATTTCGTAAAAATGTACATGGTAACAGCGACTATAGGAGCGGAGGTTGTTCGTGTGTTTATCTCCGAAACGGCATATCCGATTTGTTTGCGGCTTTTCGCAATCGATTCGCATATATTCATGGATGGTTCTTAAATATGTTAAATTGTCACAAGTCAGTAGGGGGTGCTGCATTCGTTGATGGTTTATAGATTTGTAAAAATCAACTAGTTACGAAATCCAGATGAAAGAGCTTAATATCTAAAGAACGTTGCAAACGATCTATAGATAAGTCAACTAATCCAGATCACTATCAGACAGAAGCGCTCCCAAATGCTGGCTGCATTGCCGCGCTGAATGGTAATGCTAATATATATAATACCTATACCCACTTGTACATAGTTGTATGAATGAATGTATTACTTGTTACAACAGATAAAGACATGCGTACTTGGAAAAATAATAGACCACCTTATTTTAAACACTTTGTTATCAACTTCGAATAACATATAGACGCCGTCCATTGCACTTGATTCACTAGATTTGAAAGTTCTAGCATCAATTATATAACTACTAGCTACGCTTAGCTAGTAGTTATATAACGCTAACTCAGAAGAATAATCATAATTGTAGGCAAAATTGAAGACATTCTGTTAAACTTTAACAAATTTATATATTGCTTGTATGTAAGTAAACAAATAATAAAAGGTTTTTCTTCTATTGCTTCTTTTAGTTCACTATGTAATGCACTATTGTCGTGGTTTATTATTTTTCCTTTACTTATATAATTTTAAATTCTGTTTGTAGGTTGCATAGGAAATAACCACTAAGGTACGTTTGGTAGTTTCATTGTTATTGGTTTTTGGGTTTGGTTACAGTCAGAAGCGTTTTTTTACACACGACGTAAGGAGCTTGTATATGCGATTAACGTAAGAAGTTGTTTATTTTTATGTTAACATTTATCTCCATAACGTTTTATCCGATAAAAAATAGATTTTTTGCAATCGATTTGTACAACTTCAAGGAGGTTGGAGGATCACTAAGGGGCGCAATATATGATAAAATATACGTCGTGGGTTTTTTAATTTGTGTAAAAATTTACTTTTTTTTTAACAGACAATCAAAAATCCTTCTAAAAATAAATAGTACCTTAAAGTGGCTTTTTATACCAAAGCATTATCATATAGTTTAACACAATATAGGTACTCGTATTAACTATTAACCTATTTTACAAGTTTAATTTCACTGCTACGATCACACTAACAAATACGTAAAATATGGTTATTTTATCACTGATCTACGTCAATTTGCTGACATGATTTGTATATTCGCCGGTCTTTCTCCAACGCTGATCATGAAGAAAAGCTTATAAATAAAATTAAATTGGTCTGGTTGCCATCCTATCCTACTAATAAATTAAATGCGAAATTCGTTATACTTGTTTGCTTGCATGTTTGTTACTTATAAGTATAGTATTATAATAGTATTATAACAGAGGCTATTTTTTATTAGAGTAGAGGCTAGTTAATAATAAAATTGTAATAGCCATGTTGTCCTTGCTAAAATGATTTCCTATTACTATTGTTTCAAATCTGTACCCTGAAACAAATTTGTATGGAGGCTTTATTAACGCTGGCGCTTGTAAATTAGTCCACAGTAATAAAATTTAAACCTAAAGAATGCTCACCTACATAATGTAAAGAGACCTATATAGTCCCTGTGGTTAAATTGAAGATTTTATTTCGATATCGATATCTCCAGTAGGTGTGCGTTTAAGGTACGGTCTTGTGAAAGAGCTGGTTCAGGGAAGTATTAGCACAATACCCATTTCTGTCACCAAGCAGTAGTATCGGTGTAATTACAAGAACATGAAATCTTTCACCCGCTATATCTGGGTTGGCAACGCGCGAGTGTTGGTAACTCTGGTGTTGCAAACGTCTATATGTTACGGTAACCCTTACCAACAGGTGGGTCGTAAGCTAGTTTGCTACTTTAGAAGTAAATTTGAGTCTTCAGATGCATGTTTCTTCGGAATGTACAATGAACCTTTAGAATATAAATAGTTGAAGACAAGGAGGGGCTAATGCAGCCCCCATATTTACACGCGACGTCACAAGTATATGCGTTTGTAAAATATAAGTTTAATACATAAGGTTGTCTGCTGACATTTATCTTCAAAACCGCGTATTCGATTGCAATAGGGCCTGTAGTTGATCAAGTGACCGAAGCGAGTCAAGATCTTCTATTCTGTTTGTGTGAATATTTCTATGTGTATTTGTTTTCCTTTCGGTTTAAGAACGGGTAAAAACGGTATTGATAGTAGGTATAAAAGCATAAAACTTCCTGTTTTTTTGGATAGTGTGCTTGCGTATTTGTTCATCTCGAAAAAGTGATTCCCTACAGGGTAATAAGAGAATTCTTGAAAACTGAAAGCCTGGGTAAAACTAGAAACCTCTGAAAAAATATGAAATGTAAAAAAGTGCTTCAAAACGGAAGAGGGAAATTACTATCTTTATTTATAATATTTTTTTACAATATTTTAAATAACTAGGATTGTTTAAAAACTAAATTATAAAACTATATTATCCTACTACTACCCTATTAATATTATAAACGCGAAAATTTGTGAGGATGGATGTTTGATACTCTTTTACGCAACACTACTGAACGGATTTTGATGAAACTATACAGTTATATAGCTTATACATCAGAATAACATATAGACTACTTTTTATCCGGGTACCACGCGGGCGAAGCCGTGAAGCTAGTAATATATAAAAACTTAATGTGACTAAACTAAATTTTATAAATTTTATACCTATCTACGTTTTTTTGTAAATACTTACATATTATAGAAGATAGACCAGAAATTACCATAGAAAACACCTAGACCGCATGACAGAGGCCATTTAGAGGTCTCATATGTATGTATTTACAAAAATAACGTATAGTACATCAGTCATGTAGTTCCCATAACACAAGCTCTGCTGACTTTGGGGCTCAGATGAATCTGAGTAAAAAAAGTACAGCATTATCTATACTATTTACTATTTATTCATTGTTTATCTTTAGATCTATGTTTAGACCGTGATTTGGTACACCTTTGGTGACCCCTTCCGTTATGAGACCGTTCGGAGTCAGTCCGCTAGAACTCGTCTCCTTTAGAATTGTAGGTACTTCCTCATCGGTAGTTATTGACATCAAACCACTGGTAAATTCGATCAGAGGTGGTGTTGTAACTGTACATCAAGCATTTTTTATTCAACCACCTGAAAAAAAATAACAGCTATCTTGGAATAAATAATCAAGTGACAAGTAATTTTTTTTAACTGGGTCATCGCATTGGCTGAATGACAATCATTCAGCCTGGTAATGCAGGCAACATTTTGGGAACGCTTCTGCCTGGTAGAGATCAATTGACCTATCTATAGAATGTTTACAACGGTCTTGCTTGTTGCGATCAGTTCTTTCATTTATATTTTTTGTATTCAACTACTTGCACATAGTTGTATGAAAATGCAAAATATGGTCACAAATATTTAAAAAAAAGTTAACGTCGTCAGAGTTAAAATGTTGATATCCGTCATCGCAGAGCTCCCTGGTGAATTGTGGCGATATAACATAATTAAGAACCATCCTTGCAGACGTATAAATCAATTGCAAAACCCCGTATTATAATAGGTATAATTCGAAGAGTTCGTTTGAAGATCAGTGGTAAAAAAAATGAACACACAAATAAGCGATTATTGCCAGAGATCATGTCTATAATTCTCATGATGCACACCCTCAAATCTGTACTCAGTACATTATAATATTTTAACATTTTGTTGGCTAACACGGTCACTAGTTCAAAGAGTCGTACTGGGGAAGGTCCCAACCCGATCGCCGTTGACATCTTAAAGGTTGCGGGAAGGCTATGGATTGAGGTGGGCCAAGATCATTATTCATGGCACTCTTTGGCCAGCAGTGGACTTCTAAAGGATGAGTAGTGACATAAAAAGGAGTCCACACTAATTATATCTAAGTATACACTAATATTATAAAAGGTAAAATTTGTAAGTTTGTTACTGAAACTACTCATCCAATTTCAAAGTTATACCACTTATCTTTAGACTAGACCTTCAGGGTGGGCATAGAGTGTATATTATCCCGTTAAAATGAAAGGGCTTTTCGTGGAGACCAATTTTGAAACGTAAGTAGACGAAAAAACGGTCGAGCGAATGCGTTTCAATAACGCTGCCTAAATAGTAAGAACTACTTTTCATCGGCTACCTTTTATTGGGTAACACCCGGGCGAAGCCTTGGACGGCAGTTGCTAGTGAATAATACAATCAGAACCGTACCCTCCTTTCTTCACACATCCCTGCACAGGATAGTCCTTCCTGTAACACTTTGTACTCAGTGCGTTGAAATAGAAGATGCCGATATTCTCAGCTGCTAAGCTGTTGGCGGCCTGCAGACATTTCCGGAACGTCTCGTCACAACTGCAGCTTAGCCTGAAATTAATAAAGTACCAGTCACTCTCATTAGTAGTCCCCACACGAGGATTCTCTGTATCGTACTTATCAGAAACTAGTATGTACCATGCAAATATTGTTGCTGCAGCATGAACCGCATCTATTGCCAGCCAGCTACAATCGTCAGCGCTTTTATAACAAACTTCCAAGAGATATACAAAAATTATCAATTAACAAATTCAAAAACGTAATTAAACAAAAACGTTATAAAAAGGCATACTATAAAATATATAATTATTTAGATGACAAAAACTCTTGGGATTGAAAATGCTCCAACTCGAACCTATTGTTTTGTAAAAGGATCATTAAAAATAATAACCAGCCTTGTTTTCTTGCCTTTCTTTCCTGGCTTGGAGGAGGAAGCGCGGAGGAACAGGCAGTATATAAAAACCGACGTTTCAAAGTGGTTCTTGTGATTTTATTGAATAAATTATTTTTGACTTGACTTTGACTTTGACTTTTAGCCGCAATACTGAGATCGTCAAATACTTACATAAGATTAAATTTATGATACAAAAACCTTAAAAGCAATAGTAAAAATGTTTTGATTGAAAAGTTGTCTATATATTGGGATTTCCCGGATTTTCCCTGATTTCAATGAGCTTTTAAAACTATTCATCCGAATAATAGAAATAAGTTATATAAAACAGTAAGACTGTTATGACCGGGATTTCCAAGTACGGCAGCCCCTAGTTCTAAATGCAGTGGCATTTAGAACTAGGGTATAACCGGGTATAACCGGTATACTCATACAAACAGTGGCCTAGGGTGCGTAACCATCAAATCTTAAAGCGATTAAATTCAGAAAAAGATGTAAAATTCTGCTTCGGGATTAACAACACTTTGACAACGCCATAGCGCCCTCAATCTCATAGCGGGATTTGATATCTTTACCTCAATTGTGTCACTATAAGACTTGAAGCCCCTGGATCCCTTAGTGCTAATTTCACCCATAATAAATGTAATCTATCGTGACTAACACATGCTTCCGTTCTATTCCGGTCCGACCCGTTGAGCCAGACCGGAGTGCGTCGCCTCGTCTGTCATTTCGAACCTTGTTGGAGCAGGTAAGAAACTGAGAATTGTATATCATATTCTTATCTGTCATATTTTCTATCTTCTTCGAACGGATGACCTATGAAAACGGCCTGTCTGACGGCACTCTAGATAATCCGTGCTACGAACACCAGGTTAGCAGCAGCATTACATATTCTTTCTCCAGGCTCACCTAGTATAAAAGACGTCATTGGTAAGATTGTACTTGGTTTCACCCGCTGGGATAGTGTCCGGGCAGTAGTCATGCTCTCTGCAGCACATATCCGTCCGCCATTCAGAGCCAAGGTCGTTGAAGTTGTTGGCCACGTCGCCGGCTCCACACCATTTTGTTCCTGGATGGAAGAAATCATTCTAGACTGATTTCTTCTAGACACTAGTTACTATTGTGTTTTTTATCCACAAGGACGGCGCGTGACCTTTTTCTTTGGATATCATATTCATCAGTGGGTGTTCCACAAGGACCACTATTGTTGTCACTGTTGTATCTTATGTGTAAAATAGGACATAAAGATGCTAGTCTAGACTAGACTACATATTAGATCTTGAACCACCACCCTGTTGTTTATAATTGTGGTTTAGCCATTCTTAGGTTCTATTTAGCATATTTTGTGTGATATTATAATATCACCCTATAGGGTCTATTATTTGTGAAATTAAATACTTATAAATAGTTAATGCATAATTTACATAATGCAATGGACGGCTTTATGGATAAAAATTACTTATTCCAGGCAAATGAATAGAAATAATAACTTATACTACATATTGCAAGTAAAAACTTTAACACTTACCAGGATAAATCAAAGAAAGCCTCAAAGTAACATTAAAATCATTGTCTTCAACACTTATTGGTGTTAGTTCGTTTAAGTCATCCGATTGTTCGAAATGATGCCTCCTTAAAGTTTTTACATCAATATTATTAATCACCCAACCATTCACAAAAATATATTGAACTAAGAATAAAAACACTACTATCAAAGGCATTTTTATATAAATATTATATTTTAAAATAAATGCCTCTACCTGCAGCACACGGTCAACTAAATAACTAAAGATGTAACAATTCCTTTTTATATGAATTTTCGAATTCTGCTTGTTTGATTAGGATTGGGCCTCGGTTATGGACAAGAGCGGAGCGATTTTATTTTACGAGACGCTTTTGTATCAATCGATCGTATCTAGCAATCATCTAGAGCACCAGGTAGGTGCTCTAGGTACCTATGTACTTTATTGATTTTATTGTAATCAAACAGAATTTGCGGAACAAACAAACAAATGTGTGTAAATTCAATGTACCCTCATTGAATGTACATTCAAAGCCAAAGCCAATTTTTTTTAGATTATTTGTTCTTTATTTTAATTTGATATCAAAAACAAACTCACAATCATGGTTAACATCCCGTTTTTAGTTAAATGTTCACAATCTTAAATTGACTAATAGTTAAAGGTAACCTAGGAAAGGTAACCAAATATGTAGGTAAGCAGGTGTTTACCCGCATATTTGTACATACACTTTATCACTATTTTAATTGGCACAAAAACTTTTAATTGTAGGTTTTTATTGTAGGTAGACACTAATTACTCAGTGGTATCAAATATTATATCTACTATTCTAGTAGGTACTATGGAGAATAGTGATACTGTTCTGTTAGCCTAATGCAAACTCTCATCAGACGACGGTTAATAAAATTAATTCAAAACCACATATTAAGTAATAGAAAGTTTGTTTCCCCCACATGAATGAAGAGAAACTTTCATTGTATAGCTATACAACTCACTTGACTCGCTACCTACGCCCATAACCCAACAGGTTAATACTGCATAAATTAATATTCATCTTCAAAATAGTTCGAAGTCACCATTCTCCCAAAAGCATTTAGAACATTGTACATTTTAATACGCCTTAACCTCGATATTTGCCAAACTAGGTAGGTATACCCAATAGTTAACCCCTGTGTGGCAGACGCAAGGAGGTCCTTCGAAAGATCTGTGGGTAGAATGACCTTTTAGGATATAAATGTTATATCTCAGACACTGTTTATAGATATCTTAATAAATACGTAGGTGATCCATTTCGCTTCCGCTTATATTCAGGCCTCTGTCTAAGCCTCTGCATTACAATAGATAGCTAAGTAACTGATCGGGATTAGATATCTGCGTAAGTAGGTAGATTGTTGCTAGAAAACGTCGGATTTGGGAAAATGGTTAAGCTCAGGGCGGTACGGCAAAGTTCTAAAGGTACCAAGTAGAGATATTTTTATACAATTAAATTAATTATTTCTCATTAAAAGAAATATATGTTGACTAGCTATAACGACAATGCTAGTTTTTCTTTGAATTGGACCTATTTCCTTAATAGATACTAACTGTAGCCAGCGTCTTTGCAAGTGGGAAGACGTGTTTTTTTAAACCCCACCCTTGAAATATGAAAATCCAAAAAACTGAAACTCATCATTATTCTCAAGTTCCTACATTTAAAATACCGATATTCCCATACAAACTTGCACCCACCTTGTCCCCCTTTAAAATGTTAAATCCAAAATCCTGAAACACGTCACTATTTATTTATGTTTCTCACTTAAAAGAACAAAGACTTTCATACAAAGTTCACCCCCATTTCTCCTTTCCAAAAATCCTTTCGTAGCACATGCTTACGTTATAAAATAAATCTATGTTCCAAATTTCAGCTCTCCAAGCTCAGTAGTTTTGGCTGTGCGTTGATAAATCAGTCAGTCAAGACAAACGAGTTAGAAGTATAGATTGTGCTTAGTAAAACAAGGCAGAAAAAAGATTCTGGTATAATTACTAGAGTAAGTTATAATTACTGGTATAATTACAAGGTAGTTATTTATATTCGTCATAATAATGTTATGACGAGACAAAACAGCATACGGCCTACCTGACAAATACCACTTTTTGAAGACTAACCATCAAGTCTTATTGCGATTCAATTCAGGCAAAGATGTCAAATCCCGCTTTGCGAATGACAAAGCTTTAGCAACACCATAGCGTCCTCAATCGCAAAGCAGAAAGTGACGTCTTTGCCTGAACTGAATCACAATAAGACTTCATGGCTAGGCCTCTGTTGGCGTTAACGCCTGCGGAAAGATTGAGGTAAATGGGAATGACATTAGCTATGGAAATGTCACGTGACAGCTGCCAAGTTTTAACTTGACAAATTTGCGTTAGCGAGAAAGGAAAAGTAAGCGTGAGGTATTTGTCTAGCCCCCTGATGGAAAGCGGTTACCGTTGCCTATTCACATCTTATAATAATGATAATGCGGACATTCAGCATAATCTAGTTTCAAAATAAGCAGAGCTTGTGCTATGGGAACTACATGACTGATATACTACCTACTTTTCTTTCGTAAATACATACATATTATACAAGAGACAAATATTTGCGGATCATACAAACATTTGAACCTTGAGGCCTTCACCCACTGCGCCACAGAGGTCGTTGCCTGCTCTGAAGGATTCTTTTTACATAATTTTTAAGCTTGTAATTTTTTTTAAATCGGAATCTCCTTTGAAGTTAGCTCATTCCACAGTTTACATGTACGGGGAAGAAAGGATCTCGTAAAGCGGGTAGTATGAGACTTTTTCAAGCTGTTGCTGGTGCAGGAGTAACCAAGTAGGTCAAAAGCGACTTAAGCAGCTCTGTTGGCACGAGTGCACTTATAACCAAGCAAATAGCTAATATTTGTAGGACCTTCCATTTCTTAAACTAAGATTTCCTAATAGGTACCTACTCTGTAAAGGCTGTTGTGGTTAGCATAAAGGTGATGAAGGCGACAATATGTTAAATTTCACCTACGCAAATTATTGGCATGTGTCTGTTACTATAATATTAATACATATAATTAAATACATATATGTACTTAAATACAATTAGCAAAAACAACGTAGTGATCTATCTGGATAACACCAACTGATTCAGATTACTACCAGACGGAAGCATACTCAAGACACTAGTTGCTTTACTGCGGAATGGCAATACGAGGTCTTAGTAGAAAAGCAGTAAAGTTCAGTAGTAAAAAAACCCCTAGTTACTTATTGGTGGTTCACCACCAATAAGTAACTAGGGGTTTTTTTTCATGTTTCAGTTTCAGGATTGATCAGGGCGCTTTTAGCATTTTCAATTGCCTTTTGACGTGTGTGGAAATAAACAGTTGCTTTTAGCATACATTAGATAAACAAAAAATAAATACGCTCACTCCATGGTGCAGATAGTGGTAGGTACATTATAGCTTCCTGTTGGCCCCCTGAGGGTAAAGTATAAGGTAATTTACTTCAAGTTGCTTTATCTTTGACCTAGTATGCTCGTTGAATTTTAATTAGCATAGGTACCTAACAAACCCCCCCCCCCCCCCCCCCCCCCCCCCACTTGGAATACCAACTACTTACCCTGCAAAACGTATGTGCCAAATTAATAGTCAGACTTGCTTGACACTTAATTGGTATCATCAGAAATATGTGTATTTTCTGTATGAATGAGGATGTCAGATTTCAAAGAAACGAAATAGGTTTCTGGTAGGTAGGTACGTAGTGTATCTAATCAAACCCGTAATATTTAATTTCCGGCTGGCCTTCACTCCCCTCATGGAGGTCATGTGATTAAAACCCACATGTTATTTATCTTCAGAAGACATGGATTTATTTACTTTTACGTAGGTCCCTGTCATTATCATTACCGAATAATCTGTTGCAAGGATTTTTGTACTACTTTACTGAAGAGCAACGGCCAATTTCAAGCTTTCAGAATGCCTATGCAAAAGCCAATTCTTTGGATATGCAGTATAGGTCGATAATAGTTGTAGATAGGAGAAAAGCGATTTATAGTGATTGTGATTTTGCTCACATACAAAGTGTACTGGACAAACATTGCAATGTTCAAAGCAGAGATTTCTGTTCTAAGTTAATTGACATATATTTATATGATTGTCAATGTCAGTCCGTCGTATAATGTCAAATTCAAATCATAGTGTCGCAAGATTTGTTTACGTTACATGTTTCAGTTTCAGCTTTAATTGGCTTTTATTTACGTTTCCGCGATTATTTCCTCGGTACCTTGACACACTAACCAGGTGATAAGTTAATGTACTAATCTAAGGGCTGACAGTGTAAATATTTACGATGGAAAACCTTAAAAACATATGGAAACCGGAACGTAAGTACGTCGACGTAATCTCTTTATTTACCTCTCGATTTTATTATAATTTGTGGGCTTATTTTCCAGTGTATCGTATTCAAATGGAAGCTCCAGTACCGAAGCGTGTTTCCTGTGATAATTGTCCTGATCGGCCTGAGTTTTATGGGAAGGAATACCACGGAATAATAGGGCATAAGGAGGCAACTTTGTTGTTGGAAAATGAGCCTAATGGAGCCTTTCTTATTAGAAAAGGCAACCAGTGTAACGATTTTTATACACTGACTTGGAGGTAATACCCATACTTGTAAATCTTAAATTGGTCCATTGTTGGGGGGTCTGCCTACACTGCGTCTTCCGGTTCATGGTCGCTCGAGAACCTATACCCTATGGGTTCTCGGTTCTACAAACAATATACCAGTACATTTATGATTTGACATAAGTACATGATTTTCAGCTTCATGAGGGCTAGTACTATAATATCTATGATGATGGTATGACACCTTTATGTGACGAATGAGAAAAAAATCTCATTAGTCAACAATTATCATTAGCATCTTCAAACCAAGCATTATTATCATAATTATAAATGATTCAGAGTGTTTGACTCAACTGGTCAATATCTTAATAGATTTTGTATGATATCAGCCAAACAGCTGATCTTATTTGTAACTTTAACAGACTCTCTCTCACAAATATTTGTTTCTGGTCTAGGTGTTTGTCTATGTATAGCATACAAAATTGTGTGACTGATTGGCTTTGACTGAATGTTGGTAGTTGAAATGTAGATCTAAAACCAAAGTTCAGATTAAATTCTCCTTCCTTAAATTCAATTTGCTTATTCTAAGAGAGTAAATGAAAAGAGTGAAAAAAATTACTCGTATCATTCAAATAGATGGATCACTTTTTTTTTTTTAAGATATACAATCTCCCATTGCACCTTTATCATATTGTGTTATTGTTTATTTTGTTTATATCATAAAGTGTACAATATAGTATTTTAATTTGTTATAAATTCCCAGTTGACTGAATGCTGTATGAAATGTACTGAGATCAGATTAAATTACAATTTGCTAATTCCAAGAGAGTAAATGAAAAGAGTGAAAAATTTTTGATTCAAAAATAAACATTAAATTCTCCTTCCATAGATTCAATGACAAAATCCATCACTACAAACTGTACTTCGACGGTACTCACTATATTAAAGAGAAGCATTATGACACAATCTATGATCTTGTGGCCGATGGCCTCATCACATGCCACATGGAACTGAAGGCACATCATATCCTGGAGATGATCAACTCGCGAGCCAGTTACACGGAGAGTCCGTATGTGACACTGAACAGGAGGAAACTCAAGACTCTGTCTCAGCAGGTTCATCAGTTAGTAGGCTATTTTTATAAACTATATAATCCCCTTTATTTCGTGATTTAGTGCTTGCCATGAAAAATATTTTCGGCTTGGCAAAAGGTTCTCAAAATGGTCATCAGCATAGACCGGTTTCGGCGCAAGAGGAGCGGGTGCGATTTTCGCTACGGGACAAATGTTTGTATCATCATCTTCTTGTCCTTATCCCACATTACGTGGGGTCGGCAGAACATGTTTTCTTCTTCCACTCTCCTCTATTAGCCGTCTATGTATGTTCTGCAGAAATTTGTGCAGGGTTTGAGTGTTGTGGTACCACGGTCGTAGATTCTGATACCCACGACACTGGATTCTAATGTGGGGATTCTAATCAGGGCTAAGCATGGTAAAGTTTGTAAGTTTAGATGTAGAAAGTAATCTCCGAAAATACTCAGCCGATTTCAAAAGTCATTTAATCAATATTTAGAATAAACCTCTAAGACATAGGCCTCGATTCTGTAGTACACTAACTAAACTTAATTTAAACTGTAGCTCTCTTTAACTGATAGTGCAAGCAAGAAAGAGATAGCTACAATTTTAGTGCTGTCAAATTAGTCAGATTTAAGTTTTCCATACAAATTTAGTCGTGATTTCAAAACATACTGACTATAAACACGAAGAAAAGCGGCACGTAAACTGATTTGACAGGAGTAGAATTCTTGTCATCTCTTTCTTGCGTACACTATCAGTAAAAAAAAGCGACAGTTTAAATTTAGTTTAGTTAGTGTACTACAGAATCGAGGACATAGGCTGTATATTATCCCTTTAAAATAAGAGGGTTTTTCGTGGAGACCAATTTTGCAACGTCAGTCGACGAAAAAACGGTCGAGCGTATGCGTAGGTATCGTACGAACACTGCCTAACGATAAGCACTACTTTTCATAGTCTACTTTTAATCCGGGTACCACGCGGGTAGTTTATTTATAAAGAGAATACCTATATAATTCCAGGACCTCAAACAGATCAAGCCCATTCATAAACAAACTGAGTAAGACTGAAATAGATACACCGGATGATTACTTAAAGAAGCCCCTTGAACTTACGCCGACCATCGAAGATAATCCCCTAGTGATAAAGTACTCCAAATCTCACGGGTTCAAAGTGCACACGTTCAAAGGTCTGAACTGGTGCGAGCTGTGCGCTAATTTCCTTTGGGGGTTCACGGCGCAAGGCGTGAAATGTGAAGGTATGTAGGTAGTTGTTTATTTAGATTTTTTTATCTCATGTAACATCCTACTAATCCTATCCTGCTAATATGAATGAATGAAAATACTTTATTGTACACCTTAAGATACAAACGAAATAAACAGTAACACATATGATAAAAGTACAATGGGCGGTCTTATCGCTTAAAAGCGATCTCTTCCAGACAACCTTTGGATGGAGAGTATTATATATGATTTTGAAGCGGTCGGGGGTGTACTTTGTGTAAACTACCTTAAATTATATTATTCATAAGACATACTACAGCAGAATATAATAAATAATAACATATATACCAATTACCTATTATATATATATATATATATATTTATGTCTATATACATACGAATACAATACTTACCTATAAATATATACTTATACATACGAACAGCAACTCAACAATAACAGGATCATAACGAACTATACCTTCTGGGATTGATAGAAAATTTTAACGCGAGTTTTAAATATGGCTAGAGACGAGGCCTTCCTTACCGATATTGGTAATGCGTTCCAGAGGCGTACTGTTAACTAATATTATAAACGTGAAAGTTTGTGAGAATGGATGTTTGTTACTCTTTCACGCAAACACTACTGAACGGATTTTAATGAAACTTTACAGCTTATACATCAAAATAACACATGGGCTACTTTTTATCCGGGTACCACGCGGGCGAAGCCGTGGGCAGAGGCTAGTATTATAAACGCAAAAGTTTGTGAGGATGGATTTTTGTTACTCTTTCACGCAAACACTACTGAACGGATTTTGATGACACTTTACAGTAATATAGCTTTATACATCAGAATAACACATAGGCTACTTTTTATCCGGGTACCGCGCGGGCGAAGCCGTGGGCAGAAGCTAGTAGTTTGTATAGGTTTTAACGATACTTAGATGGGTATGTAGATACGATTACGAGCTAAATGTCGTTTCCCGCATGTTTGATTGAAATTTTTACGTTATAAGTTTTCTGAGAAATTATAATTTTTATTAATTACTTAATTTCCGTTATATTTATTTGGTCATTTAATAACTTTAGATGCATTATCTATCAATTTAATATAATGCCAATTTACTATTGAAATGTGTTTAGTCTTATTCCAAAAACTATCGTGAACTTGACTATTCATATTGTAAAAACGGGAATTTTCACGTACTGCACTATCGGTGAAGGCACCGACTAAGTTTCGACTCATTCCGAGTCTTCATCAGGGTGAGTGGTTGCGACTTTCTCCTTCCGCGTCGCGCCGTGCACTCAAAGGAGAAAGTCGCAACCACTCACCCTGATGAAGACTCTCGGAATGAGTCGAAACTTAGTCGGTGCCTTCACCGATAGTGCAGTACGTGAAAATTCCCGTTTTTACAATATGAATGTGTTTAGTCCTTATATTTTTTAGTTGTAAGTTGAATTTTAAGTTTGGGCCACATTCCATGCCTCTGAGTGTAGTTGCCGTTTATTGGAACACTTACTTGAGCTCATACCGGTTTCTGCTTGCAAGACGCGGGTATATCAACATATATATTTTTTGAAGTACCTACCTCCTACTTGGTCTCCACACAGATCTACGCACTGACTATGTATCTTAGGATGCCCATCTTGGGGAATACAGTTGTGAGCTTGTTTGTTTGTTATCCCTTCTCTTCGTCGTAGTCGTCGGTCGTCTACACTTCTACTCGTTTTGAAGTGAGGGTAAGAATCGAACTTGAGGTTCATTTTTCTAGCCTATACTTCGGGAGTAACTGCTGCCGAGTCTTTGGGTGATGCCGCTTTGGACGCCATCCTGACTGGCAGGGTATTCCAGTAGCGGCTATACATTGGCCGTTTATTCGGCTATGGTGGTCAATCTTCTTTTTTTTATTTCCCTTTTTTTTTTTTTTTATTTCAGACTAACTAGAGATGCTAACGCATGTATGTAAAAAAAATATATATAAGTAGTATATCAGTCATGTAGTTCCCATAATACAAGCTCTGCTTAGTTAGGGCATAAAAAATGTAAAATACGTCCAGCATTATTTATTTATATGTAACCACTACGTTCAACAACCAAGATCAAATTGTACATAATTATGAAAGAAAAAAAAACTTACATATTCTAGGCAATTTTTCCAATTTGTCTTTCCATGAAAACTATTACGAACATTATAAAACAAGAAATGCCAAATCGGTCCAGCCGTTCTCAAGTGATGCGCTTACCAGCGAACAGCATTTCATTTTCAACCGACTTTAAAAAGGGAGGTTCTCAATTCATCTGGATGCTTTTTTTGTGTGTACGCGATATCTTCGCCAATTTGTGAAACGTATTTAATAATTATTTGCTTAATGGTAGGATGTGGACCCTAAGGGTAAAAAAATGGGGGATGAAATTTCACATTGTACTTTTTATCAACTTTCCCGTTATTGGAAGTCGGTTTTGAATTTTTCCCTGAAACAAAATATACTTGTTATTTATATGAAATATTCCAGACTGCGGCTTCATCGCCCACTCGAAATGCTCCGAACGCGTTCCCGCTCACTGCGTGCCGGACCTCAAGAAACTCCGCGGCGTCTTCGGGATAGACCTCACAACGCTACTGAACGCACATTCCAGCACGTTACCGTTCGTCGTGCGGAAATGTGTCCATGAGATTGAAGCAAGGGGGATGGATTCTGAGGGGATTTACCGGGTGTCTGGATTCGCCGATGAGATAGAAGCATTGAAATTGGCATTTGATAGAGGTGAGGGCTGATGAACATACATGATTATGACACTTTAGATTTATATAACTCAATTTCAGGTATAGTGTTTCAGGTATGTGTAATAGTGTTTTTCAAACTTTCGCTATTGAAATGGCGCTGAACGCTATAAAATGGCCGAAGATCATTTGTGGCGCTCTTTTTTAGGGGATATTTATGTCCAGCAGTTGACTTCTACAGGCTGATGATGATAGATAGATACATAGAAAATTCTCTATTGCATATAATAGTAGTACATTGACGGACTTAATGCTAAAAAGCATTGTCTTCCAGAAAACCTTGTGTCGGTAATGCACTGAATGGGTACAGCAAAAATAATATTATGATTTAAATAAATAATCCATCAGTCACATATATAGTTAGTTCTGACCCCACACTAGCATTCTGTATCGTCGGTATCAGGAACTACGAGTACAATGATGCCACAACACGCAGACCCGAAACAATATCGGTGGAACATGCAAACATTAGTTCCAAAGCGGAAATAAATAAATTAATAATGCTGGACATTTTTCACACAGCATCATCTAGCCCCAAACTAAGCAAAGCTTGTATTATGGGAACTACATGACTGATATAGGTACTACTTATATACTTGTTTTTATAAATACATACATATTATACATAGAAAACACCCAGACACAAGACAAATATTAGCAGATAATACAAACATTTGTCCCGCGGCGGGAATCGAACCCGCACCTCAGGCGTTTGAACCGGCTGTTCGTTCACCCCGCCACCGAGCTCAAGTTGTATTCTTCGTTCTATTGCAGATGGCGAATCAGCAGATCTGAGTGTGTACAGCAATATAAACGTGGTCGCCGGTACACTGAAACTGTACCTGAGACTTTTGCCAGTACCACTGGTTACTTACGAAGTGCACCCCAAAATTGTGCTGGCTATACGTAAGTAACTATTTTTTATATTTTTTTTAAAATATTTATTCGAGGCTAACATTCTTACAGCCCACCGGGGTCTAGACAAATACCTCACGCTGACTTTTCCTTTCAAAAAATGTAAAATGTAAAATTTGACAGCTGTCATGTGACATTTCTACAGCTAATGTCATTTCCATACAATTTAATCTCTCCGCAGGCGTTAACGCCTACAGAAAGTGGTATTCGTCTAGACCCCTGACGGATTCAAGTTTAAATTTTATATTTAACTAAATGTAAAATGAATAGAAAAAGTGGTTTATTTTGTCAGCCTAGCACATAAATATCAGTACAAAATAAATAAAATAAACACGTTATTAACAGTAAGGTTTTGATAAAAACACAGAGATAGAGAGGTAGGTTTTTTGTGCAAATAAGTCCCATCTGTGCCGTGTGGACCAAACACATCTCAGCTTAGTGCAGCACAGTTGTGACAAACAGCGCTGCGATTCATGTCGTATTGCGAAAATCAGTCGTATGAACGACTGTTAATCGCAAATATTTCAGACAATATTCCATAATAGCTTTGGAGACGTTGACAGTTATGTAATCTTCACAGATTAAAAATGTGAAATGACTTGGATCCAAAGATCTTGAACAACGTCTTGTGCATAGTCATTTTATGAAGTTTAGCTGTGACGCTGCCTTGAAATGTATATATTTGAGCACGTTTAAAATTTGATTACAGAAACGAAAACACCCGCTCTTCAGATTAGCAAACTGAGAGAATGCTTGGACTCGCTGCCGCCCGCGCATTTCAATTGTCTACAATACATGGTTCAACATTTATATAGGTAAGTTTTTTTAAAAACAATTTTAATACCTGCTAAAATAATGAAACAACATATCTATATTCCTGCCCCCACATTGGATTCCCTGTATCATGAGTGTCAGGAACTACGAGTATCGTGGTACCATAACGCCCAAAGTGCAACTTACAGAGTATGATGCAACAATGTAAATTTAAAGCAAACAAGTACAATTGCGTTGACTTTGCCTACCTGGGGGTCAAATACCACTTTTTGTTGACGTTAACGCCTGCGGAAAGATTGAATTGTATGAAAATTACATTAGCTGTGGAAATGTCACGTGACAGCTGCCAAGTTTTACCTTGACAATTTAGCGTTAGCGTGAAAGGAAAACTAAGCGTGAGGGATTTGTCTAGACACCCTTATCCTATACGGGGCAAAAGTCACGAAATCCAAAATTACTTGCCCCCAATGTGACTAAATTATTACGGGACACCTAATAATAATTACTAGACACTTAACTCATGTCCAATATAATTAATTGTATTTGACACTTTATGTACTTAGGGTTATGATTCATCGAACGATACCTCATTGATTAAGCCATTTGAATGCCTTTATTGGCATAAATTGTCAGAACTTCATGCCTAGCATTCATTAAAACAATATGTAGATACCTAAGCTGTTGGCGTTTCTTTTGAATAAATAAATACATATAGCACACAAAATAAAAATCCCAAATAAATAAACTAAGCCCCATGCCATTTTTAGGAGTTTATTAGACGGCTTCCCATCCATTATTTATTTTTCAGGGTATCACAGCAAGCGGAAGTGAACAAAATGAGCGCTCACAATCTGAGCACGGTTTTTGCGCCTACGCTCGTAGCCACACCCCCCGCCATTACAGATTTAGCTTTCGAAATAAGGGCGTTACAGGCGCTTATCGAATACTGCCCCCAGATTTACTATGGCAGCAGTTGAATTGATCGGTCCAATCGTGCAGATGATTTTCGCCAGGGCCGTATTATTGTATACTATTACGTCACGTTACATCTTAAGGTGGCGACTGACCGGAGCATTTCATCGTAACACTTTCCGATGCGAGCATTCGTATAGTCAGCGCAGCGAGCCGCTCGTCGACAACACTGAGTGTCGGTTTTTTGACGAATCCCGTACGATGCCGTAACATAATCAAGCTCGTCGCGAATGGTATCTACTTAACGATAAAATTCTCGTTGTTATTGTAATGGCCTGCCCCATAAAATAGAGTACATTTTTTAAATGAATAACAGAGTTTTTGTCTTGTAACACTCCATTGTAGCAACAAGCTACAAAAAGTTTTCGGGGTGAACTGATGATGCTCGATACATGCAACCCCGAGCGATACCCTCGTGACGATACTCCGAGTTTTAATGACCTAAAAATACCGCATTTAAACATGCGCCACTCGCGCACGAATGTTGACTATTTAGTAGGTACTAATCTGTGGCGGAAAATGTATCATCAGTTCACTCCGCATGCTTTCTGTAGCTTGTTGCTTACGTTACGTTACGGCATCGTACGGAATTTGTCAAAAAATCTACAACCGAGTGGAGCACGCGCGGCTCGCGACGAGCGGCTCGCTGTAGACTATACGAATGCTCGCATCATAGCGTGTGGCGTTACGATAAAATGCTCCGGTCAGTCGTCATCTTAAGAGTTTACGTCATCAGGTGCACGAGTTTTACCCAATAATAATTTCCCTGGTGTATTTCGTCTTGCGTCGGTACACGCTGATTACATTCGCCTCTATATGAGCGCCTCGTGCGGATCTTTTCCTGCTCTGTGAATTAAATAATCTGAGTGCATTAAATAAGTATATAAAGTAACTTCTTGACTGACTGAAATTACTAAAATTATGTTAAATCTCATTGAATAAATTTAGTAGGTATAGATTATGACAGGCTTAGATGTAGCAAATTAAGTAGTAACACTGCCCTATTTCAGTTTTTTAAGGCTGGTAGAGTCTTTCTTAGTAGGTATAATTAAGTATAGCTATATCAATGTGTGTTTATAAACGTCTAAGCCTCTTACGGTTCTTGTACAATCGGTCACATTGGCCTTTTACTTAACCTATTTAATAAAAACCTATTGATTTTGACTTTAAACTAGACTAAGAAAGAACCAGTGACACAGATAAGAGCAATTCTCACACAAACTACTTTAAGTTAAAATAAATTCATTTATTAATACAAGTAATCTAAGTAGGTATACAAACATCAAAATAAGTTTGTGATCATTTTAAAATTCGTTAGGAAAAATTAATAATATTTCAACAAATTAAAAAAATGTGGTTAGTTTTCAAACTGATCGCAAACTTTTTTTTATATGATATATTTGTACCAATACAAATGAAACAGTTAAGCTATCGAATGACCGTTGCGAACGATCTATAGATAGCTCAACAGATCGAGATCACTGCCAAACTGGCCAAAAAGCTGCATTGCCCCGCTAAGTTAGTTGTGTTTTAAGTTAGTTACTATAGTGCAATATTTACTTACTATATATTTATCCTAAAATTGTGATATTGGAATTCGGATTTTTCAAAGAATGTTTTTGAACCATTCCAGGTTGTAGTACCTAATGTATGTTATCAACCGAATTATGTATTGTTTAGTATTATTAGTTTATAGTAGAATTTAAGTTTTATAAACTTACGTAATGTCACAATAAGTTCGTGCTACTGGCTAGCCTTTATATTAATCATAATATATTCGTTTTTTTTTAATTCGGATTTATATAATAAGTACCTATTGAATATACAATAGGCGCTCTTAGGTACCAGATGTTTCGTGACTTTTTTTTCGTGATGTTTTTTTACTTGGAATGTAAATAAAACTATTTAATGCTTTACTTATTTGTATTAATTAATTATAGTAAAAGTAAATATCACAGATCACTTTTCCTTTTCTTTTTAGGCTTACTGCTCTCTTCTCTGACCTCACTGTCATTCTGTTGGAACTTCTTCAAATCAGCACAGAATAATACCTGAAAACGCAGTTGGGTAATAAAGTAAAATATAAATAAATCCGTGCTGGCCTAGTGGTCGGTACACCGACCAAGCCGGTCGTGCCCCAATGGATATTAGTTTGGGGCTTGATGATGCTGTTTGAAAAATGTCCAGCATTATTATTATAGGCGCGGATCCAGGATTTTCTTCAGGGGTAGAGGGGATTTTTTTTATGTGATTGATGACTATTTTTTTTTAAATATTTTTATTATTTTTTTTTTCTCATCTATCCCATGGTGTGGATTCATTGTCATTGGATCGGTCGTTCAAAAATATTACTAGTGTGTGAAAACCATTCTTCGATTTAGTGATCCGTCTGCGAAAGATAAAGCTTTAAGGTGCAAATTTTTGTTAGTCAAGTGCCCAACTCCCCCCCGCCCCTGTCAGCTAAACGGTTGCTTTTTGATGTTAAAAAAATCAAGGCAGTAGTAAAAAACAAAGAAAAAGCGCTTCAATCGTGTGTCAGGAGGGGGAGGGCAATCGCACCCCTTGCCCCTCCCCTGTATCCACGCCTGCAACCACATCTTAATAGAATTGGTGTCTCACCGTATGCGCCCAGCCTGCCTTATCGCCGTACATCGTTCTAAAGTGATCTCCAATCTCGACGTACATTTTCTCGGTGACGTTTTTCTTGCCTCGCAAATGCGGCAGATAGTTCTGCGCGGCTATCTGGTAAACGTGCGTGTCCACTGGCAAAGCTTCGAGATGATTCAGAGACATGAGGCAGATACAATCTGCTACCTATTAAAAAGGACAGCCGTTAACTTCGTTAATGACTTTTTCATGACTCGATTGTAAAATTGGATGTCAACTTGGACTAAACAAATTTTTGGAACTGTTCGCAAGGAACCGGATGAAATGGGCTAGATAATGAGACTGATAATTCCAGTACAGTCAAAGATATTTTTTTATATAATAAGCAAAACAAAATGAAATGATTGATGAATGTAAGGATTTAGTACGTGTTTGGGGTGAAAGTTTGTTTGTCGATTACATTACTAGCTTCTGCTCAAGGCTTCGCCCGCGTGGCACCCGGATAAAAAGTAGACTATGTGTCATTCTGAAGTATAAACTATATTACTGTAAAGTTTCATCAAAATCCGTTCAGTAGTTTTTGCGTGAAAGAGTAACAAACATCCATCCTCACAAACTTTCGCGTTTATAATATTACTAGCTTCTGCCCACGGTTTCGCCCGCGTGGTACCTGGATAAAAGTAGCCTATGTGATATTATGATGTATAAAGCTATATTACTGTAAAGTTTCATCAAAATCAGTTCTGTATTTTTTGCATAAAAGAGTAACAACCATCCATCCTCACAAACTTTCACGTTTATAATATTACTAGGATCTGCAAAACAGCTTAACCGATTGCAATGCGGTTTTTTGCTAAAGTTAGGTATTAATTCACGAAGGTACCTATTAATGTACAGTATAGTACACCTTTTCAACCTCCCTAGTTTCTCAACCTAATAAATTAAAAACACATGAATCTTACAAGGCGTTATAAATATATAGATTTATATAGAATATAGAAGCTTGTTTTTAAAGTTTTTTTTAGTTAGTTATATTAGTTGTAGTCAAAGTGAGTATGTTGGCTAACCCATATTGGACTTTCCTTTATCCCTGTAAGGTGATTTGGTTTGCCTGTCAGCGTTTATCTCCGAAATGGCTTATTGGATTAAAATGCGTATTTTTATATGGATTTGTTAAACTTCAATGATGATTTTTAGATATGTTGTACCGCCACATGGATTTTTTTTTAATTTGCAATAATTACTGGGAAACATTGTAATGGGTTTAGTTACGAAGATAATTACTAGTAGGCTACTTTAGGATATTAGCAGCAAACATCTTTTTTCTTATTTATCTTAGCAAACCCTTTCATTTCATACCCATATCATGGGGGTGTGTAAAAGATAATTAGTCCGCCATCTTTGGGAGTCCGCCATATTGGATTTAAAATGATGTCACTTCGCTAACCATGCGACATCCAAACCAAACGTGAATGCAAAATGTCAGCTCAATCGGTTGGGAATAACTGGTTTAAAATTCAGTTGCAAGACCATACTAACACGGCAAAGCCACACTGTATATTACGGACTCTTTTTATAACGGCAAAATTATTCGGAAAGTGGGTTTCAAGCGACAAATATAAAAAAAAGTATACATTTTAATCATAGGGATAGTGTAACTTTATATTAGTAAAATAAATTTGAACAAAAGCTTGTAAATAGAATGAATACCTTTGGTCCTATCCCGTGTAATTTCATCAGCTCCACTCTAGCATCTTTATACTTCATGTCCTGAAGGCTTTTAAACCAGTCACAACCTCCCCATTCAACAATTTGTGAAGCCGACTTTTGTATAAACTTCGCTCGATAACCAAAGCCTAGATTTCGCAGTTCTGATTCCACCTTGAAATATAAAAAACTGGTTATAGGCCTAGATGAAAAGTCTCGCAAAAAAACTAGATTAAAAAAAAAATATATTATAATAAATTATTTGAAAAATATTATGATCAAATTCACGATAGTTTATCGAAAAAAAGATTTTTTTTTTTCTGTTTTTTAAGAACTTCCGTCGAAGTTCGTATTTAAACGATTGAAGTAACTCTGGTACACCTGATTCCACAGGAAAACAGATTAAGAAAAACAGGTTATGGGCTTAGATTAAAATGTCCTATAATTCAATCCAATTGTCAATCTCAAAATTGATTTGTCAATGGCTGTACCAGTTCATACTATACATACTCATCATTAGCAGCCTGAAGTTCACTGCTGGACCTCCCCCAAAGAGTGCCATGACGAACGATCTTAGGCCACCTCCATCTACTTCCCGCAACCTTTAATATTACCATCATACTACGTTCCTGCTCTTTAAATCATAATTTCTGAATAGCCCTTACTTTTGAATGTGATAGTTTTTCCACCTCAGGGAAAGCAAAGTAAGATACTCCATCATGTTCACAGATTTTTTCACCATAGTGTGTACATAGCTTTTCAATCATACTTGATATCCTGGAAAAAAATAAAATAGTATATGTTTCTATCTATTATATTTTACTGTAGTATGTTTTATGCATAATATAATTTAAGTTAGATTACACAAAAGAAAAAGTACACCCCCTGCCATTTCAAAATCATATACAATCCTCTCCATCCAAAGGTTGTCTGGAAGAGAGCGCTTTTAAGCGATAAGACCGCCCATTTTACGCCAGAAAGTGATCTTGTTCAAAGCATACTGTACATCTCTGTATTCTGCGAGTCCATGGTTCAGCTATAAACAAGTCTTACAATGCTCATAACAACGCATTTAGGGCGCTGTTGCATGTTCCGCGATTCTGCAGTGCGTCAGGTATGTTGGCCGAGGCGCGCACCTTCAACGCCATCTGGCGCAAATAAACAGCCTTGTCCCAGTGGGAATCGAATCCCCACTATGCTAGTCTAGAAAAAGAATAAATAGATAATGCTGGACATTTTTCACACAGCATCATCTAGCCCCAAACTATTGTTGTTAGGTTCGCCGGGTTGCCTTTGCTATGTAGATACCTACATACTTTATCTTGTGCAATAAAACATTTTCTATCTATCTATCACAACCCAGCTGAACAGCTTACCTCGATATGTGATTATTCTGACTGCATATGAATGAAAAGAGATTCTCAACAGGCTCCTGGCTAAGCATTCTTATACCATAGAACTGATGGCTTGTTGCTGCAAACAGCTTATCCTTTTCGGACCAATCCTTGTAATACTCTCCCAAGTTTGTATCCAGTCTAAAATAATCTATGAGAATCCTTTGAAATTGATCTATAGTTTCAACTGATACTGGTTTTTTTACTTTGGGTTTGGATTTGTTTAGCAAAGAACCAAGAACAATGTACTGTAAGAAATTATCTTTCTGGCGCAGTTTCCAAACGGTTTTTGAAAACACTCCTGTCCATACTTCAGACTCTTTGTCGAAGCTCCATCTATAACATTAACAGTATATAATCCTATCTTAAACTACTAAATATGTATTTTAAAGGGCAAAGTTAGATATTTCTTGCTTATAATCACCATAATGGCTGGACTGATTGGGATAAAATTTAGAACAGGTAGTATGATAGATAGAATAATACATAGACTCCTTTTTATCCAGGTACCATGCAGGCAAAGCCATGGGCAGAGGCTAGTAATATTATAAATGCATAAGAATGGATGTTTGAATGTTATTGTTTAATGTTTTAATAATTTGATGCATAACAACTAAACCCATTTGGAATAAATATATGCAGATCATACAAACATTGTATGATTCTGTGTTTCAGGTGGATCTTTGCCCACTGCGCCATGGAGGTTGTCAATAAGTATAGTTTGTGATCTAACTTAACACAAGCTAGTTTTCTCTAGGTATTGCATAGGCAAAGCCATGTGCAGAGGCTAATAGTTCTAATTCTAAGTGGTATAACTAAATACCACAGGGATGTCAGTATCAGCAGGGAGAATGCATCCCCTTCTAACCTGACCCTGACCCCAGAGGACTCTTGGTTGATGACAGCAGTGGTCTGGTATCCTCAACATATAACTATAACAGTTAATATATTTTACTTTTAACAGTTATTATTTTTTGAATGAGTAGGCAGTACTTTTCCTAGATAGTTTGAACCTGATGTCTGTACAAAAAAAAAAGGTACCTACATGCTAGTGCTTATGTAAATTTAATTTCCAGCACAAATATAAGTACTACCATCCCAATCTTCATTACACAAAGGTTAGCTGGAAGAAAATGCTAATTAGCATTAAGTTCACCTTTGTATTTGTTTAATCTTGGGAAATAAAGTATTTTCTATCTATCTATTAATAGTATTGATTAACTACCTAATGACTAATGCTACTAATGTCAAAATTTAAATAAGCATAGCTACTACACTCAGTATAGGTAGTAGTAGGGAAGGAAATGCCCCAAGAGTCCCCGGAGAGACTTCTAGTTTTATTACATAAATACCTACCTTACATTGTAAAACCAAACCGTTTCGATACAATGAAATTAATTCCCCAAAAACAGAAAAAAATAAGGTGGTTAATTGTGCCTGCTCGTGTAACTTACTCTAAAAAAAGGAATTGTTTAATTGTTTTTTTTAGCTGTTAGCTTTCGTATCTGTTACAAACCTGAAACTTTGACCACCAGATAACGTTTCGAGTAATTGCAACTCCTTATTGTTACACAACAATTTATTCCAAGACATTTTTGAAACTAAATTGCCAATCAGTCGGTGCGTGTTATTTCGCACAATATATTTTAATTTACAAATCGTAATGTTGACAAACAAACTTATCGCGCGCGGAATCTAAGAAAAGAGTACTTTTTACTATGAAAACGCGGAATGAAATTCGCGGTTTAGTCCTGCCTGCTGTCTGACGGTGACAACGACAATTTAGAAGACAGTGACACTGACATTTTAAAAAATCAGTGTTGCAAACAATAACTATTCAATTTTTAGGCAACTACAAACTATCAAGCAGCAATGTTCAATTTAGTATATTATTAATTTATTACTGAATGCTCTAGAATTATCGCAGTGATTATTTCCTCCATGTTTAGAATAAGCGCTAGAACATATTAAAATAAGAAAATAATAGGATTTACAGGTGTAAAAAAATATGAGATTTATTAGCATATATTTTATTGGATTAAAACTACCAGTTTAAATAAATTATTAAAAAAATCTTAAAATTATTAACGTATACATAAACTAGGATACGATATTATGGCAAACCTAAGAAGCTAGGTACTATAATGGGGGCAAAATCAGTCTTCAATCATATACATTTTGAGACATAATTTTTTGTATCCATCTAAGATACTGTGCAGTGTCTGTAAATACGATGTATTCGTTAAGATTACATGTACTGTCTCCATTTGATGGTCTCAAAGAGAGGGAAACGACACCTCGAAGGCGCCAGCGGCCGTTGTCCAAAATATAGAGACCTCCGCCTGAGTCTCCTAAGCAAGGGCCTGAGCCGTTGCGGTCACCTGAAACATACGTTAATTTTTATAATAAATTAATGGCAGATTGTAAATCTAATAACAAAGGGAAATCCGTCAATCATCGGTCGGGAAATACGAACCTAACCAAAAGATAGTACCTAGCTAGTTTTTATGTTTTTAATTTTTTTAGTATAGTTAGGTATTTATGTAGTAGATCCGGTAGGTAGGCAGGTACCTAACCTACCTACACACTTTGTTTATGTTAGGTATTCGTTCGATGTCTAGTAAGAATAAAAAAAACTTCATCAACAAAATTACATTTATTTTGTTGACGTTTTTTTTGTTTTTATTTATATTATTGTTTGCATTTTTAAATAATTATTTTTAGTTTTTTTTTATTCTAATGGAAGAGCAGCGCTGGTCGCTAGTTCTTTCAACCAGAATTATCTGAGTTGGGACTTCCAAAAAAGGAAGCGGTTCTCAATTCGGTTGTAGGTATTTGTTTTTTTATGTTTGTTACTTGATATATTTTGATGATTATTTCGTTGTTGTATAGAAAATGATCCCGAAGTGGTCCCATAAAATGTTTATTCCGTATAACTACATTCTATTCTAAATCATCATCATCAACCGGAAGGCGTCAATCGCTGCACTTTGCCCCTTCCCTACGTGCAGTTCCAAATAACCTTTATCATCATCAACAGCCTGTAAAAGTCCACTGCTGGACTTTCCCCTAAAGAGTGCCAGGACGAAAGATCTTGAGCCATCTCGCACCACCTACTTCCCGCAACCTTTGAGATGGCATCGGTCCATCGGGGCCTTCCTACACTGCTTTGTTTGGTTCGTGGTCACCATTCGAGAACCTATCATCCCAAATGGTTGTCGGTTCGCGAGCTATAGCTGTTATGGCCTGCCCATTTTATTTATACATTGGCTTTAAGCGGCTTTCAAAAAGCACGTAAGCACTTCTTGAAAACCTGTATTCTCAAGCAGTTTGCCATTAAAAAGTTGTCATAAGCAAAACCATATCAAAGTACCTGCACAAAGGGTCTTAGACGATGTCAGCTTGTGGAACTCTGGTTTACTGGCCCTACAAGCAGAGGTGCTGACCACTGGGATCCGAATCATGCGCGGCTCACCTCTACCAACCGGACCAACTTCAGTTTGACCCCAACCAGCCACCTTAAAGTAATAAGACATCATTCATCAAATTTCGCCATGTCTGTCTGTCTGTCTACCCGCGGCTTAGCTCAGAGATTATGTACAAGAAAGCTGTAATTTGGCGTGGGCATACATATTATTCACGCCGACAAAGTGTAAAATAAACAAAAGTTGGTTAAATTCGAATCGTGGAATTTATTCTTATTCAAATTAATAGTTTTATCATCAAGGGTATTTATGTAAAATATTTTTATAAATCGAAACTTACGCGGGTGAAACTGCGGGGCGCAGCTAGTAGGTATATATAACGCAATTAAAAGGAAAACTTTCACAGTTAAGTAGGCTTTAGGCACCTACATCTTAACGAGTAAAAGTCGACCAACTTATATAAAATATACTTGGCAATTAAAATCTTTCAACACTTATGTCTTATTTGTGATTCGTTTGCCAGTCTTGTCTTTTCTTGGTCATCCTACGTTAAATCAGTGACTAATTTGAGATATTACTAACTCTGAAAAGGAGCGAGGGTACAGTTTTAGTACACCTCGTAAAGGCACCTTTCATGCAAATTTAGCAAAAAAACTTGAAAAAAAAATATTTTGTGGAATTGTTACTAAAAATCAAGTACTTACGACCCCTGATGCTCCAACTATTAAAGTGAGATCTGTATTTCCATTCCATAGACAAGCTGGCCTGATGTAGTTATTGAACTCTACTGTTTTCACCATAGTAAAGACTAGAATGTCATCTGCAATTCAGGAAACTCATTAACATAATTATACAAACAGACAAGTGCGACTTCAAACTAAGCAAACTATTAGCTTAACTTCTTGTTGACACGGTTACTTAGATCAATAATTAATAAAGTGTATCTTCTGGGTATTTGACATGTAATATACCTATATGTTGATTGACACATGACTGTATGATGTGATGCCTTATCAGTTGTGGGGGACACTAAGTTAAAAACTGAAAAGACTCATGTGTCTGATTTTATGTGTGCGGTGTTATCATGACTGTAGGCGTCCTAGTTCCAAAAATGCTTTTGTTTATCTGTTTTGAATTGCTTTTGATAAATTGTTAAGGATAGGGCGAACGCTGCTCGCAACTACATATCGAGGCACGTGCAAAAATCAGCCCGAATATCGCTATCTCTTTTTGGCTGATGCATGCGCAATATTAGCCGTTCAGTTGTTATAAATTTATGTTATGTTATAAATTTGGTAGTGTTCAGTAATACTGAAAATTTGTTGGATTTTTCACATCGTCTTGTTATTCTGTAACTAGACAATATAAACTATGTCCCTAATAAAACAATACGTAAGATATTATTGTTTTTAATACGAAACAAATAACATGAAAACATGTCATGTATGACGTAAAAAACGGGAAAATGCGATTCGTTTACTTTAAGTAAGTATTTTGAAAAATATTTATTCAGGTACCTAGATAAATACTATTTCAATACAAATAATAGCATAATATGGTTAAAATAAGCTCTAATAACATGTTATTTTTGTATTACTTTTGTATGGACAATTCATCCTCAGCTAGCCTCTTAACTGTGCAGCTTATAATATGGTGGGAATACCATTTGTGGAATCATGCTTCAGCAAAAAAAGCTCGTCGAGCTATAGAAGCTCAATGCCCACCACTAATTTCATTTACGAGTTCAAAAGTTTATTTAAAAGGTCCGCATCGTTCCCCTCTTCCGTTAACGTGATAGTGACCAGACTTTTGAGATGAAGGGGTCTCTTCACTGGCCTCTTGTTTTTACGTAACCGTTGAGCTAGACGGAAATAAGAGTATAAGGTTTTAAAAATCTTACTTTCCAAAGTCGTAGCGTTGTAAGACTCGTGGATTCGAGCCGACTGCAGTGTACTTGTAATGCTGATATCATCACCCCAGTCTTCTAAATTATAAACTCCAACTTTTACGACGATGTCCTTGATTGTGGTTAACTTACTCTTCTGCTGCATGCAGTGTGCAGCTGTAATAGAAGACGAATGATAGAATAAAATAAATTTAGTTTTTCGAGAGGATATTAATTGCGCTTGGTGTCTAGCTTACCAGTGACAATATGCCTCTCCGACACCAAAGTACCTGAGCAAATAAACGTCAGACTACCCTTATGTCTCTTGTAAACCGCCACCAACCACGGCCAATCACCTCTTGGGTACGTATTGCCATTGAAAATAAGAGGTACTCGTTCGTTTCCTTCTGCTATAACGCCGCATTCTACAGATGTGGCAGCTGGCAATCTTGTTGGAGTTGATGGACTGAAAGATAAAATGAAAATTCTAATTTTCACCTTACACCTACGAAACACCGCCACCACCTATGGCAGTGTTATTTGCAAAATACATACCTACGTTCAATACGATTGTTTATAACTTACAAGCAAATTGAAATTGCTTCAGTGAATTCTCTGTTGTCTGTATAAAAACCATTAGAACGTGTCTTATATATTTTTTAATTAAAGTCTGTTCAGTTGACGTTAGTGCAAATAAGCATGATTGTCAACAAATTAACGGTGATTAAACTATCAATTTGACATGAGTTAAGTGTTTCGTAGGTGAAAAGATATACCTACCACAAATTGTGGTTCAATTAAAAAGCTGTATTAATCTCGAAAATTCTCGAGTATTTGTGTAACTGTCATGCAAGCTAGGTTGGCATGCAAGGGTGATTAGCATCTATTTAAGCATTTGTAACTGTTACCTACTGCTGATGAATAGCTTACAAAACTTCAGCAGTCGGTAGAGGTGGAGCTGGCCGTGTTGGTCTGGCTGTTTGTGTAGTCTGATCTGGGAAATACACGTTATAGTCTGGACTAGGCTGGTCTGGCTGTGGTGGATTTGGTCGAGGCCGAGTTGGTTTCGCCACTGGCAGGTCGTAAACTGGGTGTGTTACTGGTTGTTCGTTTACGGGCCTTGTTTGATTCAAAATTAGATAGGGATCTATTGGAAAGACTGAACTCCAAGACCCATCCCTGTTTCCAATATCATTGATTGTAAAGATTTGAGTGTTCTCCCCAGGTTGCTCATGTCCCACGAAGTCATCTGACTGTGGAACTTTATATGGATCATATATTTGAGGGTTGGGCACTCCTTTGAGGAAGAGCATGTGATCGAGGCTTAATGTTGTTACGTATTGAAGTGGTCCTGGCACATCTGAAATACAATGAGAATAAAACTAGAATCCTAACCCACAAAAAGTGAGATAAGGGTAACCTTTGTTTATTTCCATTATAAATCCCTAAACTGCCAGTAGTACTGTACGTAGCACTATTTATGCGTAGTTTTTTAACCTGTACCTAGTTATAAGAGTTAAATTCAATTTTGCAGACTGAGCATAGCTGATACTGGGTCTCACATCGATAATGATAAAATAGAGACTGCTTATGACTGATTATTTGTTTATAAGATACTATATAAAGATTTTTTTTATTATTAGTAATGAACACAGGTATTTTGCTAATTAGCATAGCATAGCAATTATTAATTAAGTATTATTATTATAGTTTAAAGTACCTCCAGGTCCATAACACAATGTGTTCCCATTCACAACGATGGAAGTCAAACGTGGCAATGGAGATATCACGGGGAAATGCACCCGATACTGCAATGGTACCCCTCTGTTAAACTTTTGGAGCAGCTGGTTTCCGTTACCAATAGTCTCTATTTGACCTATGTAAGTCTGAAAATAAACAATGTTTGGAATAAACAGAGATTCTGAGGAAGTCATTTACTTACTTCATCTTAATCATCAGCTTAGAAAACTTCTATGCTACATTATAGGCTTTTCCCAAAGAAAAATAACGGTTTATTTGATACGTATAAAGACACACAACACGGCGAAAATAAAATAGAAAGAGTAGATCGATGATTTTAGATTTCGCGAGGATTCAGTTAAGTGACCTTTTGTTTAGGTCGAACTACTGCACAAGTCACATTACTATATTAATACTATACTAATGAGTACCTACTATAAATTAGATTAGACATACTGAAGTGTCTATTATAATAAAATAGCACTCCATGCTTTATTGTAGGTATTACTTAGTGTGAATTACGCAACATTTATATAACATTATGCAGTCATATACACTACATGCGTACCTAAATATGCACAGCATCGTAAATATTTTTTCTTACGAGGTGCATGGTTCTGTTATATGAGACTTTGGAAATACCGTTCAAAAGAGTTTTAGGGAAGTGAAATGTGTTGTCATAATTTTATTGATTACTGTGTCTACTTAATTTGTTAGTCTATCTATGACCTTGACCTTAATAAGGCATAAAGACACCAAACTCTGGACACCATTAAAGCTCTGTAAAATAAACTGCTCTTAAAACAAATCCTTTGATTAAATTTTTATTAAAGTAAAACCAGTAGAAACTGTTACCATAATGAAATTACTCTTCAAAATTGATGAATTTACAACTTGTCTCGTCATGTATAAAAGTCCAGTTATCACGGGTTGTTGGCATATTAAGAAAGTATTGAAGTTATAAGGAAAATGGAAAGAACCTTTTGCATTTTAATTGGCAACTTACATACAAAGTTGGACAAAGACATTTTTATAATACCTAAGTGTAAGTACGATTCGAAGTACCTACCTAAGCCACTTTAATTTGCGGTTCGAATTGAATATTACAGTAATTATACAAAGAGATATATTTTTGAAGGTGTCATTCAAATTATTATAATTTTGATCACTCGTACTCAGCAATATACAAGAGAAATATTGGCGAAGGTAACAGAAAGTTCATGCAAACAAAAGCTTTTAAGTAAAAGGAGGTAAGAATGGATGTTTCACCTTTTAAAATCACCTTATGTGAGTAATGTCTTGGGACTGTCCCTTCAAGTGAAGTGCAACTACTCATATTAACAAGGACCCATAAATAGGAAAGACCAGTCCGTAGTTGCTACTGAGTAGTTCAATGTTTTAAAGTTTTTACTTCAGGAATGGCTACAAAATATGTTTTTCTCTAATTATTGCTGTGACTAGTCACTTGTTTATGTAGGTAATACTTATAATAGGATTTCCATGTAATTTTTATTCAAATTTTAATACCAATTTCTATTTAGATGATTGAGGAAAATTACTTATTAGCTTATTGTTAGGTACACTCTATCCTAGCGGAAAAGAAGGTTACCTACCAAACCAAGTATTAAAAAAAAACTTTTGTAAACTCCTAATAACCTCTCATCAATTTTCATTGAGAATTAGGTTTTGAAACTAATTCTCAATGAAAATTAAACATTCATAAATGCATGCACAATCCAATAAAAGAATAACAAAAATTAGATACCTACTTAGGTTTACATTCAAGTCATTATTGTGAGAATGATGATACATTGGTAGGTACGTAATGAACATAATGTGGGCGGCCTTACTTGGAAATTGTGAGTCTCGAGACATGGCTAAGAGGTCTGGCAAGCAGACAATAAGGCCAATCAAAGTCATGTTATGATGATTTGTTGCAAAAAATACGCGAAATCCCGTAATGATTATAAAAGACCATCTATGTTCATGTTAAGTAGGTACTTATCTACATGAACTTGACGTGGGTCGGCTTTACAATTCTTGCACTGACTTTTGGGCTTGCTAGGGGGCAGGGTTTGTATTATTTTAAAGGTTGATGTCACCGTTTAAACAATACTAATGTTATGATATAATATAGATAACCACTTTAATTTGATAACCTTTTAGTATCTAGAGGTATATAGGGAGAACTTTTTCAAGAACCTTAGGCTAAATCTGATTAATCAGTTCAGTAGATTAAGAGATTAATAAAGTTTGAGATTAGGTAGTAGTTAAGGATTAGTAGAGTTTTTATTCCCTAAAAACAAACAAAGTTTACCGTTTTATTCCTACACGTAAAACCAAAGGATACTTAGTTAGTTTAGATACTTTTAATTAATATAGTAAATAAGTCCCTGACGTAGGTACCTAATTAACACACTCATCTTATTTATATTTGATTTTGGTAGGACCCATGTTATAGTTCCAGTTTCAAGAAAATTCATACGATTGACAGTTTTCGGAGTACAACATACTGTACTGAACATAAATAAAGGCTCCTCCAATATCTGCGTTATAACGGGCTATGTTATTGCAATGCATTTTTGCGACCTACTTCCTACTTCTGTCGCGTCGTTATTTTCGCAGCAGAGTGTAAGATCGCATGCGTCTTACTACAAATAACTAAATACTAATATTACGAAAACGCATTGCGATAACATCGGCGTATTTTGGAGTTTTGGCGTGATATTTTGATCCCACAAGTTACCATCATCATCAAGAAAGACTTCGTAAAAGAGTTCAAATATTCAAAATTATGTATGTAATTTGTATATGACAAGATGACATCGCAAAACGCTTTCGTTTCAAACTTCATTTACATGGGAGCTTCTCTGCATGCAGGAAAACCGCATGATGTTCGCATGTTCTGCAGATAGTTGTTCTGGGTCTGGGTACTCCGGTACTATGGCTCTAGTAGTTTTTTATACCAGTGACATAGGGAATCCTAGTGTCGAGTCAGGAGTGTGTGTGTAGTGTAATAACTAGAAGATTTATTAAAACAATTTAAAATTTAGTCAGGTAGAGCCAATAAATAATTTAGCAAGGCCGTGCGTTACGTGATGGGAATAAATAACATGCATCCCAGTTGACCGCAATTTCTCTTTTTTTGTATTTCCCCGGGTACAAAACTAGCTACTAAAATTTTATGTATTTGGGGACTATTGACAGAAGTCAATAGTTATTAGTTTACAAAACTCCAAAAAAATTAAAGCATGTTTATTTATTGCAGGCAAATAAGCATACTTGCGTTGTATACCTACTGAAAAGACAACTGTCTTTATGTAGGTAATTTGGTGATAATTATGACGTAGATATTAGTGAAGGAATGTTTTAACGTGGGTTAGCTGACTATATTTGACATTATTTATTAGTGTTTTTCATATAACCGGAATTAAGCCAGATTTAAAAACACGTATCACATCATAATTACGTCCATCATAATTTTATCATTTATCATTATTAAATCACCAAACGAGCTTACCTCTTAAGCGAAGCTCTTCTTAATTATACAGCTTTTACCGACTTTAGTGACATTCTAGCATTGGTTGATCTGTATTATTTGCTTGTTGGCTTGTTTAAAATGTTAATGATATGATGACCATTTTGGTCATGTTAGATTCTAAATTCTCGGTATAACCTAATTTTAAATAACTCTAAGATACAAAATTATTAGATCGATTCATCATTCATCATACTCACAGTAGTTAGTCGCGCTGCAACTGTAAAATTGGCCCTTAGATGCACTGTGCTCAAAAGCCCACCATTAGATTTTAAAACGATATACCCGTATACACTGTTTCCATCATTTTGGTAGGAAAAAATATCAGGACATGGTGATTGCACATATTGACAGTCGACTTCTAAAAGTACTATTGCGAAAACTATAAAAACACATTTTCGTTTCATCTTATAAATACTATAATGAACGGTATCGCATTTTTTTTCCGCGTCGCGACTGCTTTTGCCTCTGGTCGGCGAAATACTGGCTTGAGATGGATTGTCCATCACGTACCTAGTGAAATTTGTTGGATAATCCTTTGTCGTCAGAGGACATTCAATAAAGAACAGGTGTACAAAAAGCATATCTTATCCATTATGTAGGCATATCAACCTATGAGAAAATAATATAAAATATAAAACAATTTTACAAAATCTAAATAGGTAACGCTCTAAAAACAATCCCTTCCTAAAGCAGGTGTATTTAGTCCTAAAGTATGTGATAATTTATCACAAACTATCCCGGAGCATAAATTTAGCGATCATGCAATCATTTCTCCAACAGCGGAAATCAAACCCAAACCTCTTGTGTGTCAGACAGCTTACCCGAGTTCGTTATAATCAGGAAAATACGCGGTAAAAGTGTGTCCATTTTCCTAACTCGGTACGGTACTTACTCTTCTGTAAAACATTTTCAATCAATTCAGTGTTTTCTCTTTAATTTCTTTTCAGACTTAAAAAACAGGTGCGTTCTTACTTTTTATGATATTCATGTTAGATGTACCTAAATACCCAGGATAAATAACAGCAGAAGCAGAGTAAATGAGGCTGACGTTGTTTCAAACCAGACATTTTGCATAAACCAAATAGGTAAGTCAATGTTTGTATGTACCGATTTGTACCTAAACGTAGAGGTTAAACATTTGCAGTATAAAATATTAGGCGTGTTTTATTATATGCCAACTAGTGCCAACTAACTAGTTATTTTGCATATGCCATGATTTCAATTAAATTTCTTATAAGTTTTATTTTGTTTAGGTAGGTACCTAATATTTTAGCGTGATTAGGTACATATTTAACCAAGAAAAAACGTAGAATCCACAAATTATTATTGAACCACTGAACATGTTTTTAAAAACCAGTTTTAGATGTAGATACATAGTAAACGAACTGCAAAACTATTCACAATATCCTACTACGAAAAACCGTATCTAATGAATAATTACGTGCTATAATAATAAATAATGTTCTAAATCTAACTAGGTACATTATGTTAATCGACACAGACTAAAATAAGAAATAGGTGCACATTAACCTAGGTACTTTGACACTAGGCGACACTACCAACCAGTGTCTCATTATCATGAAGCTGGAGTACCTTAGGTATGCATACTTGCGGTCAACAAGTTAGCTAAGTTATCGTAAATGGATCATAAAAGGTTTCCGAAGTATCAAGATTTTTGTCAGTAATAAAACACGATGACGTAATTCTGTAGATTTGTGTAGTAGGGGAATCACACATGCTTAGGTGTAGCAGGTAGGTAGGTACGTACCTATTTACTAGGGCGTGGACTGGTGTGTGAGTAACGTGTGAATGTTGAATTGTTTGTTTTCAAGATGTTTCTGATGGCTGCGTGTTATACCTTTGTTGGGTTTGAACTTAACTTTATTTACTGTAGATATTAATAACTAGTTTGTTTACGCAAAACCTCGGCCTGCCTACCTATCTGTTGCTATACCCTTAGACAGGGTCCATGTGAGATACCTAACTATAAACACCATCTATGTGCCTACCATGTGAAAGCAATAAATGTATTGAGTATTGAGTATTGAATATCTATTTTTTTTTCTCAGGGCCCTTCTCAGTTATTTTAATGCTTTGAGACTTTGAGCTAACGATGTTATTAAACTTTAATAACAAAGTTGCTATGCGCTTTATAAACTTGTTGAATTGAATTTTGTATTTTAACATTCGCGTAAGTACTTGTACTAAGCTAAGTTAGTTGGTGTAGCCTACATAAATAAACATACATACCTACGATATATACCTACTAGGTATTCCACTTCCGAAAAAGTTAAATGACCAACTTATAAATAGGTATGCTATTAACTCCATTATGGACATCATCAGATACTCAGTAGGTACCTAAGCAGACTTGTGAGGGGTACCAAGTTTGGAGTAGGAAGAGGCAAGTCCAAACAATAAATTTTGGTCACAATGTCCATATTTGCTTGGTAGTTAGCATTCTACGTGACAGGTTGTAAGCCCATTCATTGCCGCTCTCGCTCAAATAATGCGCTGATAATCTGCATCAAAATATGCGAGTAAACACAAAGTACATAGTTAATATACTTACCTGTGCGAATATAGTTAAATAGTACACCGCAGATTAGTAATACGTAGACTATATAGCTAATGCTAATCCGCCATATTTTATAGTAGGTACCTATTAATCTGTGTACATACATAAGAATATTTGTTATAATATTAGTGGCAAATAAAAAGTAGATACTTAGGTACTTATTAATGTTATATGAGGTTTATAACAAGAGCTATTCAATTTCGCTATGTTAGCCGGTTTATTATAAAAAAAATTGCTTCGATTTTACTCCTAATCAGTACAATGTAATGGCAGGTGACTGCCAATATATGATTTTTACATTTTGTTTCTATCAAATTAAAACAATGTATCAAGCACATAACCCTGCATGTCAGCTTCGGGGTTAGATGTGCTTGATGTTCTGTACATTATTCATAGTCAGCTTGATGGTCAGAAGCTAGCCTAAATAAACTTTTTTTTTTCTATGGCAACATTACGTAATGGCCGTCGTCGTAAACTGTCCGGCGCTTGTTTACTGAGTTTTCATTTTCATTCATGACATGAATTACCTACGAATGCGAACGGCGTTTCATGTAAATTATCACAATGAGCGTGTAAAACTGTGTCAAATATTTAAAACAAAAGCATAAAAAGAAAATGGTAACAATCGTTGACGATCTAGATTCTCTGACTTTGCAAGAAGCAATATTCAAGGATGTCAAGTACTACCAGTCTGGCGATGTCTCAGAAAGGGTTTGTTTCTTTTTGTTTTCTTTGCTATCGTTTTTTTACACATGAAGTATACATTATAAGTTGTTCTTGAACTGTGCTTGTAGATTATGCGGCTTCTGCAGTCCGGCGGCGCGGAAAACACCAAGTATTTGTCCGACTATGTCACTCATCTAATTTGCGGCCAGAATCCTGCTGAAAATGATATCGACGAAGCCCAGGATATTTACCAGATCCCAGCTGTGACCGAGCATTGGGTCCTCGCTTGCGCGCGTCTCAAAAAACTCGCAAATCCTAAGCCATACAGTCCAAACAAAAGTAAGATTTTTCTGAATGTTGTGGCGTGTGTTAGTAAAGTGAGTGCCGCTGATGCGAAAGCGCTGTTTGCTGTGATCACATACTACGGGGGCAGAGTGAAGTTGAACCTAGACTCTCAGTGCACCCACCTTATCTGTGGCTTGGCATTGGGCAAGAAGTATAGTGTAGCCCTCAGCCTTCCTGTCTCTAGACTTAAAATTGTAACCCCTGACTGGGTCTTAGAGAGTATACGAGCGAGAATTCAAGCAGCCACAGATATATTCCATCCTAAATTGTTAATAGTGCCTCAGCCACCACCTAAGCCTATGGATAGGATTAGTGCTATCACTGGATTTGATTTTGAAGAAGGTATAGCTAAAAACGAGGTGCCTACTCAGAATATGGCAGAAAACAAAGATGACAGTACTCAAGCGTTACTAGACAAACTGAAGCAGAGAATGCCTTGGAACCATCCTCCATCAAGTGCCCCGTCTTCACATGTGGCTACTTCAGCTATCAATACTATGGGATACACTTCAACATCTGTTCCCACTTCCAGCATCATGACTAAGACATTACAACAGGGTCTAGTCACACAAAACATGCAAAATGTGCAAATACAAGGAAGCCAAGCTAATACACAGTTGATTCAGAAGTTTGGTCAGAACACAGCTGTCTCACAGCCTGGTATGATGCAAAACCAACAAGTCAATTTACAATACAATCAAAGTCAACAACAACAACAACAGCAGCCTCATGGATTAACAGCAATTCAAATGCAACAACAGAAAATGTTGCAGCAGCACCAACTAAAAATGCAGATGTTACAGCAACAAAACAAAATCAACCAGCAAAACCAACAGGGTATGAGCAACCAATTCTCGCAACCGAATGTCTCAGTCTCTCAAATGACTCAAAACATGTCTGGTCAGTTGCAACAACATATTCAAAGTAACCAACATCATATGCAACAGAGCATCCAATCTCCGACTACGTCCATGAGCTCAGCACAGCAACAGATCGAAAACATCAGCCAAATGCTGAGTCAAAGTGCAAATAACCTTCAACAGCAACAAATCAACCAACAAAACCTGGCTATGAAGCAAAGTTTGAGCCTTAGCCAGCAAACAGCTTCGCAGGCTGTCCAAAACATAGCTCAGCAATTAGCACAATCCACACAGCAAATTTTACAAAATGCTAAAATGAATCAGAATCTTGGTCAGCCACAGGTCATCAACCAACAAATTATAAGCTCTGGACAACAGCTTGGTTCTCAGAACCAAGGCTTAATCCAACAGCAGACAGTACAATCAATGACCAACCAACAGCAGAACCTTAACATGGGTGTAGTCAGCCAAGGAATTGTATCATCATCCCAAGGACAATCTAGCCAAGGAGTCCAGTTAAACCAACTCGTGAATCAGCAAGGACAACAGAATGTACTGGGGCAGCAAATACAATCTGTGCAACAGACTATACAAACGCAACAGACTACTCAAGGCGCTTGGAGGCAGCAGAACGTCCAAATGGTGCAAAATGTACAAGGGCAACATCAGATCATAAGAGGCCCATTGGTCCAGAGGAATCAGCAGAACCAAGTGATCTTGCAACAGCAAATAATGCAGACACAACAGCAAGCATTGATCAACAGTCAACAGCCTCAATTGAGCCCTCAGCACACAATTCAATCTCCGCAACAAATTCTTCAACAGTCCATCAACTCTCAAGGTCAACCAATTGGCCAGACACACCATCAAATCCTAGTCCAAAAGCAGCAGTTACTAAATAGCTCTGGACAACAGCAAATCGTCCAAGCTCCTCAGCAGGTCCTGATAAATCAGCATACCGGACAACAGCAGATTCTGGTGCATGGAAATCAACAAGTGACGTTACAACAAGGCCAGCAATTAGTCTCCCAAAGCCAGCTGGTGCACCAAGGTGGACAAATAGTCAATCAGGGTGGTCAGCAAATTATCACGCAAGGAACGCAACAAGTTTTATCACAGGGCGGCCAGCATGTTATCCAGCAAGGGCAACAACATCAAGTGGTCATCGCTCAGTCGTCCCAGCAAATTGTGACTCAGTCTGGCCAGCAGATCATTGGCCAGACTGTTGGGCAAACACAGCAAGTTCTATCTCAGTTACCGCAGTCCCCACAAGCGGGTTCCCAGTTGACAGCTGGCGGGGGAATCCAACAGATTATAACGCATGCTGGTGGCCAGCAAATAGTCTCCCCAGGAGGGCAGCAATTGGTCCAAGGAGGCCAGAATGTCTCTTGGCAGCAACAGCAGTATTTACAGCAAAGACAGCAAATCTCACAGCCTGGTGCTGTCGGACCTAGGGTAAGATTAGTATCTAAGAAAAGATGTTTTCTTTCTACAATTGCATAATAAAACTATATTTCGCTTGCTTCTTTTCTGCTTGTTTTTTTTGCCTGCTGTTTGATTGCACTGCACTATCCATCGCCGTTTCACCAGAAGCCACCATGCAAATGCACTGAATTTTTTCACCACACTGCTTCTAATGTCTCAGGCCCCTTTTTAGTGTCAGTGACCGACCTAAATCAGGGTAACTAGTTCTTAAGTTCCCTCTCTGTTGCATGAATTGACTGTCTAAAAATAAAATCCGACTTCAAATAAAGGGAAGTTAATAAAAAGTCCAATATGAAATTTCATCCCTAATTTTTTCAAAACTTATATAGGACCACACTCGAACTATAATACCCTACCCATGAAAAAAAGATTCATTAAAATCCGTTCACGACTGGCGTAGATAATTGGCGTAACTTATACAAAAAAAACTAATTAAGAACCACTTTTCAAGTCGGTTGAAAATCTGTCATAATATAACCTGCCACCTCGCATTCTGCTTTGTGTGTGTGCATTAAAAATAGGGATGAGAAAGGAGTTTAAAGGTTCTTGAATGGTGACCTCGAACGGGCGATGATGCAGTAGCAAGTCCCCCCACCCGATGTACCATGTTAAACTGGTTGCGGGAAGTCTGTGGATGGAGGAAGCCCAAGATCGTTTGTTACACTTTAGGGGAGGCCCTTGGACATTGACTTCTGATGGACTTCTACAGGCTGTTGATGATTTCAATAAACTAGCTTCTGCCCACGGCTTCGCCCGCGTGGTACTCTGATAAGAAGTAGCCTATGTGTTATTCTGATGTATAAGCTATATTACTGTAAAGTTTCATCAAAATCCATTCAGTAGTTTTTGCGTGAAAGAGTCACAAACATCTATCCTCACAAACTTTCGCGTTTATAATATTACTAGCTTCTGTCCACGGCTTCGCCCGCTTGGTACCCGGATAAAAAGTAGCCTATGTGTTATTCTGATGTATAAGCTATATTACTGTAAAGTTTCATAAAAATCCATTCAGTAGTTTTTGCGTGAGAGTAACATACATCCATCCTCACAAACTTTCGCGTTTATAATATTAGTAGGATAAACAGTCACATTCATAGTCCACGGGGTCTGGACTGGGATTCCCTGTATCGTGAGTATCAGTAATGTTGAGGTATAATGGTACTCCAGATACCCAGACCTGGAACAAGTAATGTTCAGAGCATGCAAAACATGTTTCACAGCGGGAATCGAACCCGTATCTCTTGCGTCAAAAATTTCTTTAAATTAATAGGCACGTTTTCATCAGAAGCATAAAGAACAGGATTTAGTCCTAAATAAAATACATGGTAGTCTCATTTCTCTAGCTTGGCTTAGCACAAAGTGATAAGAAAACCAGAAAAAGGTATAGCATAGATTTAGGACTACGGATTTTCAGTCAATGTATGAAATCCTCAATGTAGGTATCCTTGCATATTAAGACTAGCCGATTTGTCGAGCGAAAACAATTCAATACACCGGACGTTTCCACCGGCCTGAGCGCGATCCGAAGGCGCAGTCGATGTAGATCACGATCGCGGATCACTGATACAAAATAGATCGTGCGGTTTAGACCCAACTCTGTTCTCCAGGTTTCATGGACAGCAGGTGGAGGCGGTCGCCAACTGATCCACCTAGACGCACAAACGCACGCGCAATTGCAGCAAATGAACCCACAACAGCGAGCTATGTTCGTCGCACAGTTGCAGAAGAGAAGACAGCTGTCCTTGCAGCGGGCAGCCGCTTTGGCGCATCAGCAAGTAAGTTATACTCTTGAGTGAAATTACAGTTAGTACATTGTTTATCTCTAAGAAATGACCTTTATCAGAACATTTTGAAAAAAAAAAACTATAATATCTTTGTCCAACCATATGTTAAGCAGATTAATCTCTTGCAGCAACCTGGCGTCGTGGCGGGATCTCCCGGGGCGCAGTCACCGACTCCTCAAAGCGTTACTTTTATACGCAGTCAGATTGCACCGGAATTAGCTCAACAGCAGCAGGTATGACTTTTGAAAATCTTGATATTTCGCGTTAACAATCTAAAAACAACATAATAACCATGGTGTGGGTCAAAACTTTAAAAACCGACTAAGTTTTGACTCATTCCGAGAGTCTTCATCAGGGTGAGTGATCGCGATGCTCTTCCGTTTTTAACAATATGAATAATGAAATTCACGATATTTTTTGGAATAAAACTTTAAAAATCTTATAAGCTTGGCGACACCTCAATTAAATTCATTAAAATATGAAAATCCAAAAACTCCGAAACATGTCATTACTTATTTATGGCAAGTAGCTACAATTCCAGTTTTCAATTTGACATTAATAAAACGATACTCCCATACAAACTCTTACCTCTCTTTCCCCTCTCCCTCCCTCCTTTAATTGTGAAAATCAGAAGATCCAGAAACATGTTATTATTTATTTATACTCAGTTTATAACTTTAAAGAACAACAAAATACTTGCTTTCTAGACTTCGTAGTTTTGGCTGGGCATTGATAGATCAGTCAGTCAATAAGTCTGGACAAACTATTTTATAAGTTTAGATCACAGGTTCTCAAACTTATTTTTCCCACCGTCTACTTTGAGAATAAAAAATTTTTTAAACGTAACAACCTATGCTTTCCCCTCTAAACCGCCTTAGCGTCCCAAATATCTTATAGAGCCTTCTACCGCCCCCTGAAAGCCTTCAGCGCCCACAAGGGGGCGTTATCGCACACTTTGAGAAACAGTGGTTTACATGAATACAGCATTATTTTGAGTTGCAACAACCAATGCACCCTGGCCTATACCTATTTACCTATTTGTATCTCACAGAAACCTGTCGTCAATTTAGTAAATGTAACTAGTTATTGAACAGGCTTGGATAAGTGCAAAGTTTCCCCTGCAGGTGGAGCCTCGGCGCTTCGAGCAGAAACTTCCCAAGAATTTCTACAGTAGTTTTAGCACAGGTTTTTTGACCTTCGATGGCGATACGCTAATAATAAGTGTTTTTCAGGTACAATGGCTGCAATCGCCGGGTGCCAGGACTGCGATACCAATAGCATCGCCCGCGCCCCCTCAATCACCAGGTACACATGTACTACAGTTTTTTTTTTACGGAAGAGAAGACAAAACTTACTTTTGTTTCTCTTTCCGTCAGACAAAAGAGAGGGACAGAAATAGTGCTTGGTCTTGTCTTCTCTTTAGCCAAGAAAATCATCATCTTCGCTGCTGCTGCTACTGAAACTCGGAACAGTTTCAGAACGGTGACCGTATGGACAAGATTTCAATACAAAAATTTACGAAATGGTCACGAAATGTTTTATACGTATTTGTAACTCTCAAAGATTCTCACAGCATCGGCTTGGCTGGAGCACCATGACAATGGTTTTGTCGTAGGTAGAGAAGACAAACTTCTGTCTCTCTCTTCACTTTTTGTCTCTTTCTGAAAGAAAACAAGCAGATTTTGTTAAGCGATTCTTCTAGGCGTAGTCGCGCGCGAAGAATCTGCATAGATTCACTAAATAACAAAAAAAACACAGTAAGTTGATGTACTTACGAGTATATAAATTATCCTTGTGATTTTAATGCATAACAGAAATACCTAGTTATTGACTTTGACTTTTCGTTGACGAAGCCGTATGAGCTATTTTCTCGTTTTCATACGATTCAATATAAAGTTTCAAATGTTCTTTCAATCTTACTCAGTTATGATTACTCCGTCAAGAAAAACAGGGGCAAAAAAAGCAAAAATGTTGAAAAAAAAAATATTGAAATATTTTATTGCTCTCATACAATGAAATGTAAGGCTTCAAATGACCTTTTGATCTTTTTCAAATGCACTTCGGCCCCAACCCACCGCGTCGCGTCGCATCGCAAAGGAAAATAAATGTCTGTGACTATAATGAATACAAACTTTCCTCAACTTATCTAAGCGCATTTTTATAACACTCACGTAGGGGCGCTAGGATTTGGTATTTAGATCATATATACGGGCGTATCAGGACGAGAGCAAGGTGGGCGAATGCCCCTTACCTGACGAGGCGTAAGTTCTGACATTTTATAATTATTCTTGTAGCTTCTGCCCACGGCTTCGCCCGCGTGGTACCCGGATAAAAAGTAGCCTATGTGTTGTTCTGATGTATAAGCTAAATTACTAAATAAATAAATAATACTGGACATTTTCACACAGAATCATCTAGCCCCAAACTAAGCAGAGCTTGTATTATGGGAGCAACATGACTGATATACAACTTGTATACATTTTTTTTTTGTAAATACATACATATTATACATATAAAATACCCAGACCTGAGACATATATTAGCAGATAAAAACATTTGCCCCGTGTCGGGAATTGAACCCGCAACCTTCTGCGTCTCAGGCGGGCCTTCGCCCACTGCGCCACAGATGACGTACTGTAAAGTTTCATCAAAAAACGTTCAGTAGTTTTTGCGTGAAAGAGTAACAAACATACATTCTCACAAACTTTCGCGTTTATAATATTAGTAGGATTTAAATTAATTCTCAATCTACCTATTGACATTTGCACGCCATTTGGATGGTAGAATATATAAGGGCCTATATAAATTGTAACATCATGTATTAGCTGACCTATATGCATGCAAATAAATACATATTCTGATTGATGTTGTGATTGTGAAGCCAATACGTTTTTTGTAAATCAATATTTTTTATGTGAAACGTGAGAAGCCAGTATTTGAATTAGTTAGAAGAAAAAAGAAAAGAAAGAAAATATGTTTATTTGCCCCCTTGAGTAAGTTAAACACAAAATAATAATAAACACAAAAAACAGATTAAAACAAAACAAGGCGAAACGAGACGATAAACTAAGATAAACTAAGTACCTAATTTTGTGTTGCGTGGGGTCAAATAGGTCCCCGTCTCAGCATTATGCTGCACCAGAACCAATAGATCAGGTGCAGTGCTGGTTTTCAGACGGAGCCTTCATGATACTACGAAAACCGGTGCAAAAATAATATTAATAAATTAAGTTAGAGAATAACACTCATACTTATGTAAGTATTATTGATCGTAGGAACTTGATGACGTTCATCGTGCGAAATACAGTAGTGAGCGTGTTTGTTTTTGTTTCAAACTTACACAGTACACTTGGTTTTGTTAAATGAGTTAAGACTAGATGATAAAACATAATATGAAACTTAAAAGGTTAAATTATTAAAAACAGATAAGCATAGTGATTTCAAGACGATTTTAAGGAAATCAAATTTATTAAAATGACTTCATAAACATTTTGAAATGTGGTCGATTATTTCTGTAGTTGAAACCTGCGGTTTGCACTGAAACAGAATGTTCGCGGGTCGCTTCACTCGCCGGTAGCGTAGTTTTGGATTTAGCGAAAGAGAAGCGATGCCTTACCCCACTCTGGCTTGGTCCTGGCTACGCCCATTCATCCATACGCAAGTGACCGCTGTTAACGTTCGTATCGTGAATTATAATTTCAATTTTATCTAGTGGCTCTATGCTTCTTGGTGAAGGCTTACGTTAGAGGGAAAAGTAGACAGTATTGTGAAAAATGGATAGTTTTGGGGATGTGGACTTCAGTGATGTTGAATGTGAGGGTTATCAGCTATTTCAATCGACTTCAAATAATAAAGGTTCTTTTTTTATCATCGACTACCTTCTGCCCACGGCATTGCCCACGTGGTACCCGGATAAAAAGTGGACTATGTGTTATTCTGATGTATAAGCTATATTACTGTAAAGTTTCATCAAAATCCGTTCAGTAGCTTTTGCTTGAAAGAGTAACAAACATCCATCCTCACAAACTTTCGCGTTTATAATATTAGAAGGATTACTAAGGGATAGTTGGTCCTGCTCGAATGGTTTTTTCTACACTAAATAGAGGATGGCCCTAAAATAGTCCCATATTTTCTATATTAAATCGATTTTTTTTTCTGAATCTGAAATAACTACATATATTAGCAGCATTAAGATTGGTTGACTTATATTTTGCAAAATTTGTTAGACCGATCACGCCATGACGCTGAGTTAGATTTGAATACTTACTGTTTAGGAGATGATTGCGTTGATATTATCAAAATCGTATTAGTTGATTTTGCAAAATATCTAAGAATTACTCGCAAATTTGACGATGTATATGCCAATGGAATTTTGCCAGGACTCTGAAAAGCAAATTTGAGTATGTTTTTACGTTTAAAAATGTTTTTTTAAGTTAACGTTTCTATATGATCCTTGTGATTTCAATGAATAAAAACCTATTGACTTTGACTTTGACTATCATTTAATTAAATCGTAGGTCAAAAATAATTTTAAATATCGTTTTTATAATGCACATCACAAATATTTATCTCATATCAGACTCTCAATTACAATGTAGCATTCTATGTAGCAGTAGAATGCTATGTAGCTGTAGAATTTCTACTGATTAGTTTATATATTTTTCGGGTATTTTTTTTAAACCAAACAATACGGTGCACCTATTATTATTTGACGACCTCTGTGACGCAGTGGGCGAAGATCCGCCTGAGACGCAGAAGGTTGCGGGTTCAATTTCCGCCACGGGACAAATGTTTGCATCTGCAAATATTTGTCTCAGGTCTGGGTGTTTTCTATGTATATTATGTATGTATATACAAAAAAAATATGTATATAAGAAGTATATCAGTCACGTAGTTCCCATAATACAAGCTCTGCTTAGTTTGGGGCTAGATGATGATGAGTGAAAATATCCAGCATTTTTAAAAAAAATTATTTATTATTACTGTAACGGACTATTACCAACCAACGTAAGCGGTTACTGTAATAGTCTAAGTACGTTTGCAACACTAGAGGCATAACACGCACTTTGCCGACACTTTAAAATATAAAAGACATCCTTTTTGTAAAACCTGTGTTTTAATATTCTGTGTTAAAAGTGTTATCGTTTGTTCCAGTTGGTGGAAATGGCGTGGCAAGTCCCGTCGCACCGGCGGGCGGCTCTGTGGAGCAAATGCAGCAGTTAGCGCTGCAGAGGCAGCAGCACATCCAGCGCATTCAGCAGCTTCAAGCGCAGAGGGAGCACGCACAGCACCATCACGCTGTCAAACAAGTACCGGTAATGCACACGTGAGGGTAGCGGCCGTAAGCCTGAGGCCCTAACTATATGTCAGTGGCAGATGCAATAGTTAACGTTGCAGCGGAAGCAGCACATCCAACATCGAAACGCTTAAGTAGTATCGTTACGCTCATAAAATACACAACTTAGGGTAATGAGCGTAAGCCTGAGGTCGTAACTATATGTCAGTGGCAGATGCACTAGTTAACGTTGCAGCGGAAGCAGCACATCCAACATCGAAGCGCTTAAGTAGTACCGCTACGCTCATAAAATACACAAATTAGGGTAATGAGCGTAGGCCTGAGGTCGTAACTATATGTCAGTGGCAGATGCACTAGTTAACGTTGCAGCGGAAGCAGCACATCCAACATCGAAGCGCTGAAGAAGTACCGATACGCTCATAAAATACACAACTTAGGGTAATGAGCATAAGCCTGAGGTCGTAACTATATGTCAGTGGCAGATGCACTAGTTAACGTTGCAGCGGAAGCAGCACATCCAACATCGAAGCGCTTAAGTAGTATCGCTACGCACATAAAATACACAACTTAGGGTAATGAGCGTAAGCCTGACTACCTGTTACCTGGTCGTAACTATATGTCAGTGGCAGATGCACTAGTTAACGTTGCAGCGGAAGCAGCACATCCAACATCGAAGCGCTTAAGTAGTATCGCTACGCACATAAAATACACAACTTAGGGTAATGAGCGTAAGCCTGACTACCTGTTACCTGGTCGTAACTATATGTCAGTGGCAGATGCACTAGTTAACGTTGCAGCGGAAGCAGCACATCCAACATCGAAGCGCTGAAGAACTACCGATACGCTCATAAAATACACAACTTAGGGTAATGAGCATAAGCCTGAGGTCGTAACTATATGTCAGTGGCAGATGCACTAGTTAACGTTGCAGCGGAAGCAGCACATCCAACATCGAAGCGCTGAAGAAGTACCGATACGCTCATAGAATACACAACTTAGGGTAATGAGCGTAAGCCTGAAGCCTAGAGACGGTTCCAACATCAGAGGTATAAACAGATAGATAGACTCGCGCGTTGCCGTACCTGAAATATAACGAGTGAAACGTCTTATGTCCCTGTAATTTCACCGGCACCGGCCTTTCGAATCGGAATACAGAAATGCGAGCATTACTGCTTGGAAGCAGAAATAGGTATCGAGGTAATACTTCCCCGGACGAGCTCTTACACAGGAAGCTTTACTAAATACCTACTTCTGAAAACCTTCACGTTTGGAGACATTTTTAGTTTTTTTTCGAGGCCGGCATAACTAATGTATATGTTTGATCGTGTATACAGGTGTCTCCAGGGGTGACGCAGCAAGTGTTGGTGTCAGAAGGACAGGGTGACCAACCATTACTCCAGCCGACCACCCCTGAACAGCATCAAGGTAGAAACAACTCAGTCACTACCAAAATAATAAAGTACAAATACGAAAAACTTTATTTACAAAAATAGTTTGCGCCTAGGTTACAAGTTTACTCCGCACTAGGTCTAGCCTGTATCGCGGAAGAACAGATAGCGTTAGACAAGGAAATATATGTAAAAAGAGATAAAGAAGTGCAAAGTATTAGTACACCCCCAGACATTATTACAATCTCATTAAATCCTCTCCGTCCAAAGGTTGTCTGGAAAAGCTTCTAAGCGATAAGACTGCGCATTGCAGTTTAAACTTCTTTTTAGTTTTGTTAAGTTGTATCTTTTTTCTTATGGTGTACAATAAAGTATTTTAATTCGTTCATTCATATCTACTATGTCACGGGCGAGTCGCGAGGCTCCAAGCGCGCAGTGCGGTCCCACTAATTCGTTGCCATGTGTTGGTTTCCTAAAGGCGGAAGCCATGAAACGAAAGACGCGGTCTTACAAGTAGTATATATATGTTCTTTTATAATGTCGATTCTCTTTTACACCAACTTAATTTAAACTGTCGCTCTCTTTTACTGATAATTCACGCAAGAAAGAGATGACAAGAATTTTACTCCTGTCAAATTAGTTTACGTGTTAACAGGCAGTACCTAGGTTTTGAAATCACGAGTGCACTTCTATGGAAAACTAAATCTGACTAATTTGACAGCACTATAATTATTGCTATTTCTTTCTTTCGTTACTGTTAGCAAAAGAGAGCGATAGATAAAATTAAGTTTGATTGGTGTACGAGAGAATCGACGCGAGAGATTTAACTGCCTCTGTGGCCCAGTGGGCGAAGGCCCGCCTGAGCCGAAGAAGGTTGCGGGTTCGATTCCCGCCGCGGGATAAATGTTTGTATGATCTGCAAATATTTGTCAAATATTTGTTTTCTATGTATATTACGTATATTTTTACTAGAGAAAAGTATATTGTATTTTTTACTTCTGCAAGTATCATCGTTTTTCACTTTGTTTTTAAATCACATGAAACTGTTCCAATAAATATATTTTTGATTTTTTTATATTAGAAGGATATCAATCATAGTTTCCATAATACAAGCTCTGCTTAGTTTGGGTCTAAATGAAGCTGTGTGAAAAATGTCCAGCATTATTATTATTATTATTATTATTATCTGGATGGTTTCAGCTAACAGCGCGCTCCTAGTGAATCCTAAGACGAAAACAGCACTGGCTAATATGCTCAGTATTCGACTTCAAGGGACCGCGCCTCCGACGGAGCACGAGCCATCCGCAGCGGGCACCTTAAGGTGGGAACTTAGTTATTTTTACATACATACATATAGTCACGCCTGTTTTACGGAGGGTTAGGCAGACACCACGGATTTCTACTTGCTGGCATATCTTGTTCGCTTCATTCCTCCTCGACTGTATAGTGCACTTCTGACCAGAGGTCTAGACAAATACCTAACGATTACTTTTCCTTTCACGTTAACGCAAATTAGTCAAGGTAAAACTTGGCAGCTGTCGCGTGACATTTCCTCAGCTACTGTCATTCCCATACAATTCAATCTCCGCAGGCGTTAACGCTAGCAGAAAGTGGTCTTTGTCTACACCTCCTGGCCTTTCTCTAGGATATCAATTTGGTCAGAGTACGTTCGCCGAGGCCTTCCTCTTCCAACTATCCTATTCACGCTCGCCTTGTATACTTGTTTTGTTAATATTATTTCACTCATCCTTTCTACATGCCCAAACCTCAACATACCCTTTCTCAACTCTCGTTACTATATCTTCTCTCTTAACACGCTGTTCCTCACTCAAAAAAACAAAGTACACACATACTTCTCAAAGCTCTCATCTCCACTGCATTTACTCGACTTTTGGTATAATGTTTACGATGGGCTTGCAACCCGTCACGTTTCGTATCAGTCGCATTCAAGGACAGAACGACGTAGCTAGTATTAAAATTAAAAGAGAAACTTTGAAGCATTAAATAGTTTATAACAGATAAACTTTCTTATATTTAGATTGATGACCGCAGCACACGCCGCGGCCGGCACCGTCAGAGCGCCTGCAAGACTACTACTAGGACCTGCCCACCATCCTCATCAAGTAAGATACAGTCTCAGTAAGAAACAGCCTTAGTAAGATACAGCCTGAGTAAGATACAGCCTCAGTAAGACACAGCCTCAGTAAGATATAGCCTGAGTAATATACAGCCTCAATAAGATACAGCTTCAGTAAGGTACAGTCTGAGTAAGATACAGCCTCAGTAAGAAACAGCCTTAGTAAGATACAGCCTCAGTAAGATATAGCCTGAGTATGATACAGCCTGAGTAAGATACAGCCTCAGTAAGACACAGCCACAGTAAGATTTAGCCTGAGTAAGATACAGCCTCAGTAAGATACATAAATAAACACAAAATAGGATCCTAACCCTATGTTGATTTTTGCATAAATAAACACCCTACAGACATAGACCTGGTCTCCAACTAACCGAACCTTACCTCTGGATCGGAAGTCGGGGTACCGTCCAAGAGCTCACTAGGTCAACACGACTCCTAATAATCAGAATAACAAGGCTAATAATCTATACTAATAATAAAAAGAAGAGTTTTTTTTTGTTTGAACGCGCTACTGTTAGCCAGTCGGTACTGGCAGTTCCAGGGGGAACTGCTAGTCGGATTTAGAAAATTATTTTTGCATTTAATAGCCTAATTCATGAGGAAGGTTATAGGTTATTTAACATCACGCTACGATGCTTAGGAGCCGAGCAAAAGAAGTAATAGCCGGGCGATGCGACGGGCCGGCGGGCGATAGGCATGCATTCGGGTGCCGAGGGCGGCCTTGGTACAACTAGTACATAATAATAATCCTCAGGTCCAGATCTGAGATATCAATTAAAATGTATGAGTTAAATAATAATAATTGTATCAACAGGCGGCTACTCCAGGCGTGGGTGTGGGCGTGGGCAACAAGGTGTACGCGGGCGCAGTGCGCGCTCCGCCGGCGCGCGCGCAGTTCTACGGACACAACCCCAATCTGAAGCTACCGCCCGATCTCTTCCTGCTTGGATGCGTGTTCCATATTGTAAGTTTATAATTATCTACACTAATATAATAAAGGTAAAATTTGTTTGTTTGATGAGGGGAATGGGGCTATATTTTATTTTGATAACGTAAGTTTATGAAATTCACTTTTTTGTTCAACTTAGAGTTGTTTTTAAAATATTTTCTGTTACATTTAAGGTGGAATATCAACAAACATGGGGCACAGAGAAAGTCGCGCGCTGGGCAGAGGCGATACAGCGACGCGGCGGCGAGCTAGAACCCGGATACTGCGCCCGGGTCACCCATGTGCTGTGCGAGACCCAGAAACATGGCGTTGTCATGCAGGTAATGCCACTGGGGTCACCCATGTGCTGTGCGAGACTTAGAAACATGGCGTTGTCATGCAGGTAATGCCACTGGGGTCACCCATGTGCTGTGCGAGACCCAGAAACATGGCGTTGTCATGCAGGTAATGCCACTGGGGTCACCCATGTGCTGTGCGAGACCCAGAAACATGGCGTTGTCATGCAGGTAATGCCACTGGAGTCACCCATGTGCTGTGCGAGACGCAGAAACATGGCGTTGTCATGCAGGTAATGCCACTGGGGTCACCCATGTACTGTGCGGGACGCAGAAACATGGCGTTGTCATGCAGGTAATCCCAATGGGGTCACCCATGTGCTGTACGAGACGTAGAAACATGGCGTTGTCATGCAGGTAATCCCAATAGGGTCACCCATGTGTTGTGCGAGACGCAGAAACATGGTGTTGTCATGCAGGTAATCCCAATGGGGTCACCCATGTGTTGTGCGGGACGCAGAAACATGGCGTTTTTGCAGGTAATGCCACTGGGGTCACCCATGTGCTGTGCGAGACGCAGAAACATGGCGTTCCTACTGGGGCTCCCATCTAACTAGGCCTCAACGCTAAAATGAAATCGCGTCGCATCGTGCACTGCGGTCTGCCGCACACAGAGAGTGTGCGCACACAAAGACTACATCGTCTTCACTCGTCATTGCCATCACTTATTCCTGGCTGTCTAGACAAATATCACTTTCTGGGTATTTGTCTAGACAGCCAGTTCAGACAATGATATCACTATCCGCTTTGCGATTGAGGACGCTATTCGCAAAGCCGGATTTGCCTGAATTGAATCGCAATAAGACTTAATGGTTAGACTCCTGTTGGCGGTAACGTCTGCGGAAAGATTGAATTGTATGGAAATTACATTAGCTGTGGAAATGTCACGTGACAGCTGTCAAATTTTCCCTTGACAAATTATTATGTGCGTTAGCGTGAAAGGAAAACTAAGCGTGAGGTATTTGTCTCAAGGTAAATCTGTTTTCAGGCTCTCCGAGATGCGAAGCGCTGCGTGACGGCGTATTGGCTGTCGGACGCGATGGTCCGGCGGGCGGTGGCGCCGCCGTGGCAGGCGATACACCTGCCCACCATGTACTCCGCCAGAGACAGACCCGCGAAGCACCACCGCGCTGCCATCTCCGGATGGAGGTCCACGGAGCGGGAGCGGGTTTCCGCATGTATAGAGCACATTGGAGCTAAGGTATGTTCATTATTGTAAACCTCGGCATGCCTACCTATCTGTTGAACCCTCTGAACCCTTACACAGGGTTCATGTGAGATACCTACCTATAAACACCATCTATGTACCATGTGAGAGCAATAAATGTATTGAGTATTGCGTATCGTGTGGTCTTAAGAACTTAGAGTGATACTTTTTTGACTAAGTACTCTTTATATCATGGCATTTCTCCATTAATTTGCCGGTTCGGTGTATTATTTTAAATTGTGTGTGTTTTTGTTTCAGCTAACACCGTACATGACGCGAGATAACACGGTCCTTATTTGTAAACGGGCGGAAGGCAATAAGTACAGACGCGCGCGGGAGTGGGGCATCCCCGTGGTGACGGCCGCTTGGCTCACTGACTTGCTGCTTGGGAATATGAGTGCGCTTGCGCAGGTTAGTATTAACAGGGGTCTAGACAAGTACCTCACGCTAACGCAAATTTGTCATGGTAAACTTGGCAGCTGTCACGTGACATTTGACATTAACGTGGCGCAGTGGACGAAGGCCCGCCTGAGACGCAGAAGGTTGCGGGTTCGATTACCGCTGCGGGACAAATTTATTTGTTCACCCCTTCAATCTCCAGCCCTGGCTTGGTGATTTTAGGGGGAGGCATTTGGCCCCCTCTGCCTCCCACTTCCGCGGCCGCTGACCACCATATCTATTTCTGCCGCCAAGCAGTAATTCCCGCATTGCTGTGTTCCAGTTTGAAGGGTATGGGTGCCGGTGAATTACAGACACATGAGAATTTTCACCCGTTATGTCTCAGGGTCGGCAACGTGCGAGTGATACCTCTGGTCAGCGTCGATAGGTTACGGTAACCGCTTACCAACAGGTAGGCCGTATGCTTGTTTGCCACTTTGAAAAAAGAAGAATAGGTGAATAAGCAACGATTAAAAGGAGGGCTTGTTCAAGTTGTTCGATTATTTAGATGATAAAAATTCAGATTCTTGGGATTGAAATTGCTTCAACTCGATAAAAAATGTAGGTACCTATTATTTTTGTGTTAAATAATAATAAGGTGCCGTTTCATCCTACATAGCCCAGCAACCATTCCTTAATCATATACTCCTGCAATAGCCCAGTTTATCACCCAATATTTTCAATAGTTTCATCAGTCGCCATCCACAAAATAACGATTTTTATATATTCTATTGTACAAAAAGGCCTCTTTGTGTTAGCTTCGGCTCCACTAATGCCTGTATAGGCTCCAGGCATAAGCCTGAGATTTTGTCTTTTTAATGATTTTGACTTTGACCATGTTCGGGTTGAGTTGCTACGCCCGCGCATTCAATGATTACGTGGGCAGCTGATTCTTCTTCAGTTATAAAACCTCTGCAGAGTGCGCTGTTCAAAGCAATGTTAAAGATATGTTTTTTTTAAAGGGCTGTGACCGGTCCTCACGCCGTCTCAAAGGTCCAGTCTTGAAGGTCCAGCAGTCTACGTTTTACTGAACTGAGTTTTCACTGTTTCAGATTGAAAATGCGAAATACCAGCAGTTCAACTTGGCGAGTCCATTTAGGATGGATTACAGTCTTGTGTCGCATTTAATGAGTAAGTTCTTTATTTTTTCACTGACGTTTCAAAGTTGATCCTTGTGACTTAAATGAATAAATGCAAAATCTGACAAAGTTCTGTTAAAACTGAGATGTCTCATTCGACATTATATCCTTGGCACGAGAATCGGTAGTTCGGCACCCAGTTTGTGTTGACAAATACCTCACGCTTAGTTTTCCTTTCACGCTAACGCAAATTTGTCAAGAAAATACTTGGCAGCAGTCACGTGACATCTCAAAAGCTAATGTAATTTCCATACAATTCAACCTTTCCGCAAGCGTTAACGCCAACACAAATTGGTCGTTGTCTAAGAGGCCTGGGGGGCTAGACAAATACCACTTTCAGTAGGCGTTAACGCCTGCGGAAAGATGAGGGATTTGTCTAGACCCTGGTAATTCTTGACAGTTTTCAAGGTCAGCATCTGCCTGTACTTTGCAGATGCCTGGAAAATGGCGATAAACATAACTCAAGAGTCGCACGAGCGCGCAAAGCGGAGTGCCGCAGCGCTAGCGTCGAACCCGCGCCGCGCGAAGCGACCTCGCCTGGAGTCCCCCCCGCCTGCGCCACCCGCGCCCCCCGCGCCGCCCCCGCCGCTGCATCTAGCGCCAAGGGTTCTCTTCTCGGCCGTGAACCCGCACCAGCAGAACAAACTAGCTACTATTGTCAGGTACCTAACTATTGGATTTTTAAAGATCATTTATAGCGAGGCAAAATTTACAAAATGATCATAAGACCTGTCGTATTGTATGGATCGGAGTGTTGGACAACCAAAGGGATAGATGAAAGAAGAGTGCACGCAGCTGAGATGCGAATGTTGAGATGGATGTGTGGAGTTACTAGAATGGACAAAATACGGCTCGCCTTTGTACATGTCATTTAATTCTGCCTTTTTGTAATTGTTTATTTGTGTGTACAATAAAGAATAAAGGAATTGAGTATATCAGGGGAAGTTTGAAAGTAGCAGCCGTGACGGAAAAGTTGAGGAGTAATAGGTTAGCATGATATGGGCATGTCATGAGGAGGGAAGAATGTCATATTACGAAAAGAATGTTAAATATGAATGTGGATGGAAGTAAAAGCAGAGGTAGGCCAAAGAAAAGATGGATGGATTGTGTGAAGAATGACATGATTAAGAAAGGAGCGAGTACTGAGATGACGGCTGATAGATGAGAGTGGAAAAAGAAAAGATGTGCCGACCCCACGTAATGTGGGATAAGGACAAGAAGATGATGAAGCGAGCAGATTTCCTGTCAAGTGGGACGAATCAGTTACAAGTGAAGCTAATGTAAGTGTGGAAATAAATAAGCAATAATAAAAAAATAAAAAAAATCTGGACATTTTCACACAGCATCATCTAGCCCCAAACTAAGCAGAGCTTGTATTATGGGAACTTCATGACTGATATACTACTTATATAAATTTTTTTTTGTAAATACATACATATTATACATAGAAAACACCCAGACCCGAGACAAATATTTGCACATATAAACATTTGTCCCGTGGCAGGAATTAAACCCGCAACCTTCTGCGTCTCAGGCGGGCCTTCGCCCACTTTGCCACAGAGGTCGTCTATAATATTTTTAAACAGTTGATTAACTAAACACTGTTTTCTCTTTCCGATATTATGCCATTTCGTATTATAAGTATGCATAACTAAACTAATTTATTTTTATTTTCTAAAAAAAGAAAAAATCTTTGTCACTTTTGACGATCCGCCGTAATTTACCTTGAGTGAATATATTCAAGGCTATATCTGAGGCTTTCAGGCTACCTAGAAACTCAGACATCAAAGTTGGTCCTAGTGACTGTACGAACTCATACTAACTAACTAGCAAATTCAAACAAAATGGACGTCGGTGTTAGCGGTGATTACCTAATCTCCCGTTTCACAGTCACATGGGCTAGAAGTTTAAAATTCCATAATTTCAATATCATTCTGAATTTCAGGCAAAACTATTTTATCTTTTGTGAAGATTCTAATAAAAGAAAAAATCTTTGTGACTTTTGACGATCCGCCGTAATTTACATCGAAACCTAGAAACTCCGATATCAAACTTGGTCCTAGTGACCGTACGAAATAACTAGTAAATTTAAGCCAAATGAACAAAATGGACGTCGCGGTCTTGATTAATCTCCCGCTTCACTCGATATCATTCTCGATTTCAGGCAACTCGGCGGCCTCGTAGTCAGCTCACCGATCGACGCCACTCACCTAATAATGGACAAGCTCGTCCGCACCAGCAACCTAATCAGCTGCCTCGTCACCGTCAAACATATACTATCCCCCGAATGGGTGTACGAAAGTCAGCGTCTTAACAAATTCGCCGACGAAGCAAAGCACGGGTTGAAAGACGAAGCGTTCAATAAGATGTTTCAGTGCGACGTCTCCGAAGTCCTACTATGTGGGGAACAAAGACGGAAGCTGTTCGAAGGCGTCACATTCTTCCTGACTCCGTGCGTGAAACCGGCGAGGAACGCCCTTGTAGAAATGATCGAACTGTGCGGCGGTAAAGTTGAGAAGAACCGACGGTCGTACGTAACTATACAGGAAATGCACCTGCAAAGGCCTTATAGTTATATTGTGTTAACGGTACCGAACGATCTGCATTTGGTCTATTATCTACTGCAGGCTGAGAAGACCTTAAATGTTGTTTGTAGTACTGAAGTAGTGCTTTCCGCCATCATGAGACAGAAGTTGGAGGTTCACGATTTTCTTGTTAAAATTGATTAGTAAAACTTGGAAATGGTGTGGAGTTAGAAATAATATTAGAACTTGTTAATAAGCAAGAGTATTTTAACTAATATGAACAGGGGTGAATGGAGACCAAACATTGTGAAATTACTATTAAAAAGGTTAAGCTCGCCTTAACTTTGACTTTGACTTTGACATGTTCTATATGTAACTTTTTTCGTCTGTATTTTCTATGTGTACAGTGAAGAATACATTTCTTCAATAATGCCCCCTTCAAAACCATTAATAACTATATTGCATTGTTCCAATACCAGTTCATTGGTATTGGAACACCAATTGTGGGAGTTAAGAATAAAAAAAAACACCCAACAGACACAGTCCTGACCTCACACTAGGATTCCCTGTAACGTGGATATCAGGAACTGAGTACCATGATACCACAACACCCAGACCCAGAACAAATATCTGCAGAATTTGCAAACATCCGGGAATCGAACCCGCCATCAGTCTCGAGTCGGCTTCTCGCCCGCTGCGCCATCGAGGTCGTCATTTCACTCCATTTAACTCGGTATTTCTGCAGCAAAATAGTTTTATTTCAAACTATTTTGCTGCAGAAATAACGTTAAAAATAATTTTTCTGTAGTTGTCCGAATGCAGGTAGCGAGCGCGAGCTTCACATGGGTCCAAAATCTGTTTTTAATTGAACGACTGGAGCGCCAATTGTTTTATTTAATGCTATAAATTTTCCCATTATATTTTTCTCTTAGTTCTCTTTTACATGTTATTAAATTATCAGGTTCTTTGATCTGTCATGAATTTCTCTGACTTGCAATATTCCACTTTTCGTTAGAGCTTAGGTAAGTAAAAAATTGATTTTTATACTGTGGCTGAATGACAGAATATTCTAATTTGTTAATAATTATAGAATTTTGTAATATGATGTATTGACTCATGTGTATTGACTTTAAATAGTTGTATGAAAAATTAATTTTGTATAATTTCACATTTCAAATTATTTATTTTTAGTTGAATGTCTATTACATATATTTTTTTAATACTTTTTTAAGACATTTCATTGAATTCAATTTGATGTTAGTTGATGATCCGTTCGTCAGTAAAATAATAATGTTATTTTTTACTGTGAAAATATTTTGTAAATAATTGAGATATGTTTATGAAGAGGTCCAAAACAGGAAGTAAAAAATATATTATAATGTTCTTGAATTGTTGCATTTTATTGTATTACTTAGATAATTATATAACACTAGACCTTGTCCACTGCTTCGCCCGCGCCGCGTGGTACCCGAATAAAACGTAGGTTACGAACTATAACTGTTCCAATTTTCATCTCAATTGGTCCAGCCGTTACGGAGATTATTTAACAACAAACCCAGCTGGACATAGTCTACAGAACAACAATACTTAGGCCTATCCCTAGTAATTCTGTGCATAATGCCTCTCAAAGATTACCATGTTGAACAATTCTAAGAGGAAATAACCACTACGTTTAGAACAACCTTCGACTAGCTATCCATCGACTTTATCCGTCACGATGGCCTATCGACGCACCTCGATGCATCTACCTCGTGTGTTCATAAGTTTTGAGACGAACTTATATAATTAATTTAAAAAGAAAGTAATTCATGCAACCTTTTTTAAACTTTAAAAATTTTAAATTTCGAATGTTTTGAATCAGAAAAAATATACATTTGAATATTTGTTTCATACTCCGTGAAAATGGCGCCAACAAAAGATTTGCGTGCGACTGTAATTTCACTGTTTCAAGCAGGAAAAAAACCAATGCAAGTTTTTAGTGAAATCCAAAGTTTGGGATGTAGTCGGAACTTTGTGTATTATACCATAAAGAGGTACAAGGAGACCGGCTCTTTAGAAGACCGTGGAAGATGTGGCCGCCCGCGGTCTGTAAGGACGCCCGCCAACATCAAAGTAATCAGAGAGCGAATTCGTCGCAACCCTTGCCGGACTCAAAAGAAATTAGCTCTGCAGACCAACATTTCGCGAATATCGGTGAACAGGATACTTAAATATGATCTTAAACTAAAGGCCTACAGTCGAAGGAAAGTGCATTATTTAAACGAGCGTCTTCGTAAATTGCGACTGGAACGATGTCGGAACCTATTGAAGAGACACGATCCAAAAAATATCCTGTTTACCGATGAAAAGATCTTCACGGTGGAAGAAAAGTTTAACCGGCAGAACAATAAGGTTTACGCCAGAAGTTCAAAGGACGTCCAGCCATCTGTACGCAATGTCCAGCGCACTCATCATCCAGCAAGTGTGATGGTTTGGTGGGGTGTTTCCTACGAGGGGGTCACTTCGCTTCATTTTTGCCAGCAAGGCGTCAAGGTGAAGGCACAAAATTACCAAACCGACATATTGGAAGCGGTGGTTAAACCATTAAATGATACGCTATTCGCTGGAAAATACTGGGTTTTCCAACAGGACTCTGCTCCCTCCCATAAAGCTAAGACTACCCAACGTTGGCTGGAGGCCAATTTGCCAGGCTTCATTCGGAGCGAAGATTGGCCCTCGTCAAGCCCTGACTTGAATCCTTTGGATTATTCTTTATTGGCGGAATTGGAGCTGAGGGCATGCAGAAAGTCTCACCCAAACCGGGATTCTCTCAAGCGAGCCCTTATTAAAGAATCGAAACGGATTCCCATTGAAAAGATTCGTGCCGCCATAGATGAATGGCGCACGCGTTTGAAGGCCTGCATTGAATGCAAAGGCGGCCATTTTGAATGATTTATTTTTAAATACAGATCTAGATGTCAGTAGTTTTAATTTTAATATCCAATAAATGAATACTCAACTTAGCTCCAAAAATATTTTAGTTTTACTGTGTCTCAAGACTTATGAACACACGAGGTACTTACGAACTCAGCGTAGCGTTACATTCTCTTTGACGAACTCCTTTGATGTTTGCGCAAAAAACCGAAAAGCCCTAGAGACATTGGGACAAAGTGATTTTCCAACACGATCGCCGATCATGAAGAAGCATTTTTATGAGGAATGGAACGTAAATTTCGTTCGAAACTTTTATTGACGTTGTTTAACGAATTTAGTAATGTCCACAACATCGATATTTATATAATGATATCGATTTCGGGAACGCTTCCGTCTGGTAGTGATCTGGTCCAGTTGAGCTATCTAAAGATCGTTTGCAACGGTCTTTAGATAACTAGCTGTTTCATCTGTATTTTTGTATATGCCTACTTATACATAGTTGTATGAACCTGCCCACCCTCTTTCGCACAAAGGTGGTCTTTCTTTGGCCAGTAGTTATTCAACCCGGCACATGGCAGAGGATGGTAGGTAGTACAAATCCATTACCAAGTTAACAGATTAATCCATACTGTAGGTGTGCACCCACTCTGTCTGGAGCACAAAGGAGTTCGAACTTTCTGACATAGTAGTCAGACACCTTCAACCGTGTGTGGTTAAATAATCCTATAAATATATATAAAAACACTCATACAAATAAAAAATATGGTATTAAAATGTATATATTCCTGACATAAATTACCTTTTTCACTCTTTTTAACACAGTAATACCAATCGCTATCTATCGAGTTTATGGCTAATTGAGTGAAAAACTGACAATTTATGATATATGTTTTGATGCGTTGAACTAATTTGTAAATAATTATATTTGCATTCTTACCGATCAGAAAAAAACATATCTCGATTCCTGAGTGTGTAAAATCGATACAAGACAAGCTCGATTAATTGCTTTATATCGATTTTCTTGATTCAAAAAAACGATTCTTCGATTAATCGTTCTCAGATCATCATCAGTCCTACCCTAATTCTATAGTCTTTCCGCCCCTTTCGTCGTGTCAAAGTTAAAAGTAGGAATTGGTGGTGTTTGTAGTAAAAAAAACTAAATTTACATTTAACTGTGATTATTCTTCTATTTCATTTTTACATCTTTTAGCCAAATATACTTGCAGAGTGGGGTACACAATTAAAATTGTGAATTATCTTGATTTTCCAGCGGCTTTGTCGCTTCTTGTCTATCGATTTTCTGAAAGGGTACCAAAAGGAAAGGGTGCACTTTTTGTTTGTTTCTAATTTGTCTAAGAAAAAAGGTATTCGTGCAGTAGAAAAGCTCAATCAATCAATATGACTGACTCCAAGTATTTTACCACTACCAAGAAAGGTGAGATTTTCGAATTGAAGTCGGAGCTGAACAGTGATAAAAAAGAAAAAAAGAAGGAGGCAGTCAAAAAGGTAAGCTTTCATCAAAGATAAATAAAAAGTTGTTATCTTTACTTGATGGGAAGTCTACATCTGCTGGGTAAATCAGAACAAGTGTGGTTGGAATTGTGGAATATGTGTCCCTGTTTCATGGGTATCAGGACCTACCTGGGTGTATGTGTTGTCAGGTACCACAACATATAAACATTTTTGCCACAGCAGGAATCAAAATGGCACCTCTGGATTTCAGCCCAAGCTTGCTACTCATCTGTCATGCCACGAATATACAGTAATAATTTTCCCTTTTCTCCTATTGTTAAAGAATTAATGTCATAATCCTACATAGTTGCATAAATGCTGGTGTTATATTAATTTGCATCAAATTTGTCAATACAAACTTGTAAAAACACAATGATCCAAGCACATAGCAGCAATTCAAATTTATTATTCTACATAAGTATTATGTACACTTAAAAATGCAATTTCAGGTCATAGCATCGATGACAGTAGGCAAAGATGTCTCTGCACTATTCCCCGATGTTGTCAACTGTATGCAAACTGACAACCTTGAGTTGAAAAAGCTGGTTTACTTGTATCTGATGAACTATGCCAAGTCCCAGCCGGATATGGCTATAATGGCGGTTAACACATTTGTCAAGGTATGTTTTCAGCTGTATATGGTGTTTCTGAGGAGTTAAATTCAGTGTGTTTTTTATTTATAGTTTATTAGATTTTACCCATGCACATATGGCGATGTACCCAGGTAAAAAGTTGCCTTTGTGTTGATCTTGTTCATGAACCAATCCACCCTATCAATTCCAAATTTCATCCGAATTGTTCCAAATGTCTTTATAAAGCAATAAACATTTGGATAAAAACAATTAATAAAAATCAAATTTGGAATCTTAGTAACTCTTGCCTTTTTCAAGTTGTTTTTTTAAATTATTATTACCTTTTTAAAGCCTATTTCCAGCAGTGGATAGCCAAAAATACAACTGGCAATACCTGCATTCTTTTTGTTAAGTTTGAATTCTTCCTGTGGATCTTTCTTAGTCACCCTGTGTTTGTCAGCTAGCAAGTTAGAAGTATTTGATACTATTTCTAATAAAATATCTAGAAATATAAGAAAACACACTGAATTTGTTCCTATAATTTGTAATATCAATGATACTGTTTTAAATTGACTTTGAAATTTGCATGTTAAAATACTCTGAAGATAACTTTCTGTAGGCATGGTACTTTCATAAAATCTGTTTTTAGAATTCATGATTTTAAAAGGCTTTTTGACACAAACTTGATGTGTTATGCACAGTATGTGGTGTTTAATTTTTTTTCTAGAAATATATAAATCACTTTAAATTACAGTGTTATCAATAATATACAATTTAGCTTAGTATGTAAATGTGACATGTATTTTTTGTGGTTTAATGTCTCCTATACCGTATAATTGGGTGGAAGGATCTACCAACATACCAGCTTGTTAAGGTAATCAAAGATCCTATAGCATCGACTCATTGTATTGTAGATTTACACATTGCAAACAAAAATGTAATTAGAAAAAAACATGGAAATCTCTAATGTTTCTTAGCTAATTTAAAAGCTTTCATGAAGATGATTGCGGGTGTTGCTTATGATGAAGAGCTTTTGAATTACCTATGAAATGTCAGTGAATTGACAAAAGGCAGCTGTATTTTGAATTTAAATAAATATAAAAATTTAATTAAGTACCTATCTACTTAACCCATTGTACTATTGAAATAATTGAAGGCAATGCACATAGCAATATGGGATTTTAACGACTTTTTTACTGTTTGTTTAGTACTTGTTTTTGGTGAGATACAAATAAGTAATATCAAAGAGATATAAATATATGTAAGACTTCCCCAAACAGCTTCATTATAATGGATGATATTATCACAATGCATCCCTTGCCTTAACACCCTGGATAGTCCCAAGGTTCCTATAACAATCTTACTGTCTCATTTTAATTGAAATTGAATAAAAAAAAGTGTTATCTAAATAATATAAAGTTGACTGACTAAATGTCAAACAATACACAGCCTAAATTCCTGTAAGGCATCAAGAGCCCTGACATATGGAGGGTAGCTATGTTCCTTTTCAGGTGCATTTTGAAAAGGGTTTTTATAAATTATAAACGATGAAATTATTTAGAAGAATCTAATGAATGCAGTGGCAAGATGAGTTGGTAAAACTCAACACAGAAAAAGTAGCAGGTGTTTTTCTACTTATGTATATGAACTTGTGCATTGTCTTTCAATTGCATGCTAAACTTAGGAAAAGCATGAGAATCATATGTCCAATATATATCATTAGCACTGATGTGTAAATCTACTGTAAAAAAACAATTAAAACTTGTAATAATTTAAAAATAAAACAAAGCTAAGAAAATATAAATACAAAGATATAACCCATGCCTCATACTTTATTCCAAATAGAAAGCACATTGGCATATAACATAATCCTGTAATTTGTACAGTAGAATCTCACAAGTTTTGACTACTTATAACCAATCAGAAAAAGGCTAAACTACCCACATTCTACAAGACATTAAGCTCTGAAGAGCATGAAAGACACTTTAATATAAGCAAGCGATTGACCACAATTCTACCTGATAGAAAGTGTTGATGTGGTCAAAGGTTTAGCATGCTTATCTAGAATTTTACAAATAAATTCGTATTCAAAGCTTTCAGCTCTACTTAAAAGTCAATACTAATATTTATGTCAAAGTGACATTTATCAATTAAATGGTAAGTTTTCAACTGCAAAAAAATCGAGAAAGTTGATCCTAAGTTGTTATTAAGACATAATTGTACATATGCATTTAGCTGAGGCAAAGAATAAGACACATCTTGTCATTTATTCATACAAATTTGTCACTTAGACTCAGTGTAGACAGCATAAATTTTAAAACTTGTGAGATTTTACTTGCTTAAAATGCTTATGTACTCAATGTCGCTTCTCTTTTCTTTCTATAAAACCGAATGCAAACCGCCCTACCCTTCAGGACTGCGAGGATTCGAACCCGCTCATCCGGGCGCTGGCTGTCCGCACTATGGGATGTATCCGGGTGGATAAGATTACTGAATATCTTTGCGAGCCTCTGAGGAAGTGCTTGAAGGATGAGGACCCATATGTGAGGAAGACTGCTGCCGTGTGTGTGGCCAAGCTGTATGATATATCCTCCAGTATGGTGGAGGATCAGGTTGGTACCTTTGTCACTTTTACATTCAGTATGTAGACACTAAGTCACAATAAAATGTCCTATGCATGACATACATCCTACATACACACTAAAACTTGGCCTGCTTATACACAGAAATTGTCTATGCATGACATTCACGCTACTTACACACTAAAATGGTATATGCATGACATTCTGCCTACTTGCACACTAAAATGGGCTATGCATGACATTCTGCCTAATTGCACACTAAAATGGTCTATGCATGATATTCTGCCTACTTGCACACTAAAATGGTCTATGCATGACATTCTGCCTACTTGCACACTAAAATGGTCTATGTATGACATTCTGGCTACTAATTAAAATGGCCTTGGGTTGTGGCACACCAATATCTTTAATGGCCGAAGACGCATAAAGTTACCTGTGAAACTCTGATTGCCCACATATTACTCTTGATTGAAAAAAGAAAAAGGAGTGTTTTTTTTTACTGATAATTAACTCTTTAGTTAAACCAGGATTTTTGTTATTCCAATGAATAATCTTTATTAATTTAATTACTTTTAATGTTTCACTTAATTCAATACATCTATTTACCATCGACTTACGCGCTTACAGGGTTTCTTAGACCAGCTGAAGGATTTGCTGAGCGATTCGAACCCTATGGTGGTCGCTAACGCAGTCGCCGCCCTGTCTGAGATCAACGAAGCCAGCGTCTCTGGAAAACCTCTCGTTGGTAGGTGTGATACCTCAGCTCCTATTAAAAGCGTCAGGGCTCGGATAAAATTACCGGTAAAATTACAGTCACATGAGACTTCTCACCCGTTATATCTCAGGGTCGGCAACGCGCGACTTGCAAACATCCTTAGGTTACGGTAACCGCTTACCATTTGATGGGCCCGTATGCTCGTTTGCCACATTAGTTGTATATTCATCCGTTTGATTGCAGAAATGAACGCGCCAACGATCAACAAGCTGCTAACGGCGTTGAATGAGTGCACAGAGTGGGGGCAGGTGTTCATACTGGACGCGCTGTCCAACTACCAGCCGCGGGACGCGAGGGAGGCGCACTCCATCTGCGAGAGGATCACGCCGCGGCTCGCGCACGCTAACGCAGCGGTCGTGCTGTCAGCTGTCAAGGTACATATTACCACTCGAATTTATATACTAGCGCACGCTTAGTTTCCTTTTACGTTAGCGTGAAAGGAAAACTAAGCATGTGGCATTTGTCGAGACCACTGCTCTGAAAGTGGGCGATAACGCCGCCTTTTGGGCGCTGGAAGCCTTCAGGGGGGGCGGTAGAAGACTAGAAGATATTGAGGGCGCTAAGGCGGTCTAGAGGGGAAAGCATTGGTTATTATGTTTAAAAACTGGGGGCGCTAGGTTTTTTTTTATTCATAAAGTGGGTAGTGGAAAAATTAAGTTTGAGAACCTGTGGTCTAGACGCTCTAGAGGGGAGAAATACCACTTTCTGTTGGCGTTTAACGCCTGCGGAAAGAATGAATTGTATGGGAATGACATTAGCTGTGGAAATGTCACATGAAACTTCCCAAGTTTTACCTTGACAAATTTGCGTTAGCGTGAAAGGAAAAGTAAACGTGAGATATTTGTCTAGACCCCTGGCCTCTTAGACAACGACCACATTCAGTTGCCGTTAACGCTTGCGTAAAAATTTAATTGTATGGGAATGGCATTAGCTGTGGAAATGTCACGTGACAGCTGCTAAGTTTTACGTTGGCAAATTTGCGTTAGCGTGAAAGGAAAAGTAAGCGTGATGTATTTGTCTAGACCCCTGGCTCTTAGACAACGACCACTTTCTGTTGGCGTCAACGCATGAATTGTGTGGAAAACATTTTACAAACTAGGTTGTGGTGATATAAGAAAGAAAGAAGAAAGAAAAATATTTGATTAGCATGATATAAAAAAACAACAAATTTTGCAACAAAGTTGGTGGGATAAGTTAACTTATGAAAAAAAAAGTTACAAAAGCCTACTTTAAAGTATAACTGAAACAGAAATGCCCCACTCACCTTACTGTCCATTTATCTAGACAGGGCAAGGGCGGCCTTATCGCTAAAATCGATCTACACGGGCATAAGCTAGCAAAATATTTTCAAGAATGTACTTGAAGTGAATGAATGAAGTGAATGTACACACTCAATTATTATTGTAGGTCCTAATGAAACTTATGGAGATGGTGGCAGAAGATACGGAATTAGTCAGTACGCTTTCTCGCAAGCTAGCGCCACCCCTCGTGACCTTGCTAAGTGCGGAGCCCGAGGTGCAGTATGTGGCCTTGAGGAACATCAACCTCGTGGTGCAGAAGCGAGCTGATATCCTCAAGCATGAGATGAAGGTAAGTTAACTCACTGCCATACAAAAAACTTTAATTTGTTTCAATGGAATACACACAAATATTAACATACACAATTTATTAATTGAACTTTTGATAGCAAAGTAACAGCTATGAGTGTTAGTATTCATAGCTGTTACTTTGCTATCCTATCTAAAAACATAATATTTTTCTCGGGTTGGGTGTTTTCTATGTATAGCATGTATGTATTTACAAAAAAAAAGTATATAAGTAGTATATCAGTCATGTAGTTCCCATAATATAAGCTCTGCTTCGTTTGGGGCTAGATGATGCTGTGTGAAAATGTCCAGCATTATTTAGCATTATTTATTTAATATTATATAATGTATTTTCGCTTTACACATTCTGTACAAAATATAAAAATACATAATGCTGGACATTTTTCACACAGAATCATCTACCACAAACTAAGCAGAGCTTGTGTTTGATTACATGACTGATACACTACTTATATGTATACTTGTAAATACATACATGTTATACATAGAAAACACCCAGACTCGAGACAAATCATACAGACATTTGTCACGCGGCGGGAATCGAACCCGCAACCTTCTGCGTCTCTGTGGCGCAGGCGGGCTTTCGCCCACTGCGCCACAGAGGTCATCAAATAAACACAATCAAAAGGTAAATAAGTAATGCATGCTACCTACTCTTCATTAGCTACATCGAACCCAACCAACATACATTCACACACCCGCATGCATACACACACGCACCCCCACATACTTTCACACACGCTCACACATCCGCTCAGTTCTTATTTTATAGATTAAATGTGTTCCCAGGTGTTCTTCGTTAAATATAACGATCCAATCTACGTGAAGCTGGAGAAGTTGGATATAATGATCCGTCTCGCGTCCCAAGCCAACATCTCGCAAGTGCTGGGCGAACTGAAGGAGTATGCAACTGAGGTCGATGTCGACTTCGTGAGAAAAGCCGTGAGGGCCATTGGTAGATGCGCGATTAAGGTAACACTATATTTCTTACCTGCTGATAACACGTGGAAACGAAAAGAAACGGATGCTGCGCCGGCAAAAGCATGTTGGCGCTTTGACGCTCAGGCAAGCCACGATGTCTGCGATGTCCGCGTGGCCGCAACAAGCTAATTACTTTGCGCTGAAGTATACTTACGTGCCGTTCTGTGAAAATAAACTATAATAAATAAGTGAAAAAAAGATGATAAATCAACAAGACCGTTTGGCCCACACAGCACAGATGCGACTAATTAGCACAAAAAAAATCACTTTGCTCTGTGTTTTTGTTAAAAATCTTGGGTGCTTTGTTGTGGTCAAATAAATCACTTACACACGATTTTTCTTAGTTCTGTATCGCCATATAGTATATTTTTATTGTATGCTAACTTTTAAGAGCTTCGGGCCTATGTATAATATTTAAGCAAGTAATTTTTTTATTTGAGATTGTGAAAAGACTTCGAAATTCAACTCCTTGAGTATTTACAAGATAGCAAGTATAAGAAGGGCGACAACAGCGGCCGCGGAAATGTGAGAGGCAGAGGGGGCCAAATGCCCCCCTAAAATCACATAGGTACCCGCCTACCAAGCCAGGTCTGGACATGAATGGGTGACCATTGAAATTTGCCCGATTTTTTTTGTATTGAATATTAATGAAAAAACTCTACAGACGCGAGCTTTTCACTCCAAACATATGTTGTTTTTCAATAGGTGGAACCTTCAGCGGAGCGCTGCGTTTCGACGCTTCTAGAACTAATCCAGACCAAAGTGAACTATGTGGTGCAAGAGGCCATAGTCGTTATCAAGGACATTTTCCGGAAGTACCCTAACAAGTACGAGAGTATTATTAGTACTCTCTGCGAGAACTTGGACACTTTGGACGAGCCTGAAGCCAGGGCTTCTATGGTAAGTGGAAATTTTAAATATAACTGATTGTGTGTTTGTGAATTTGTGTATGCTTACGGGAAGTTGAAAGTCAAATAAGCCGGAATACAAGGCTAGGTAAGGAAAACATTTAAATAAACGTTTGTGTGAGTCCAAAACCTAGACAAATATTTGTAGATCATACAAACATTTGTCCTGCGGCGGGAGTCGGACCCGCTTGTGCGTCTCAACGGGCCTTCGCCCACTGCGCCACAGAGGTCGACTTTTATTTGACGACCTCCGTGGCGGGTGTCTCTCGTTCTTGGTGTTTTCTATAAATAATATGTTTTTTTACAAAAAAAAGTTTATTATGGGAACTACATGATGGATGTACTACTTGTACATCCATCATGTAGTTCCCATAATACAAGCTCTGCTTACTTTGCGGCTAGATGATGCTGTGTGAAAATGACCAGCATTATATATTTATTAATTAATTGTTTGCAGGTGTGGATTGTGGGAGAATACGCCGAACGTATTGACAACGCTGATGAGTTGCTGGACTCATTCCTAGAAGGATTCCATGATGAAAACGCTCAGGTAAAATCTATATTACTTTCTGTATTGCTTAGTATAACTGTATTGAGAGAACACAACTTGTCATATGCTATATTACTTATTATTTTAATCTCCCATATTTGCACAGACTATCCGCTACCCTGCTCCATAGACTATGCTACACTTTCGGCTTATAAATTTATGAAAAAAAACAGGCAACATAGTAATGCGTACAAATACAGGGCCATAAAATATGATAAATACCATAAAATTAACCTTGTAAGTATAATTTTATGTATAAAAACCTTAATGCATAAAATTATATGTATAAAACAAACTTATTTATCTAGCATGTAGTGACTGCGACGTGGACGCGGCTGGGATCGGAAACCGACCCCGGAAACGTCGATAGAGGATTTTATATCTTCATTAATGTCGACAGCTGCCTGCTAGCATGAATACCCAAGACAACAGTTTGCCGACCGAGAAGACAAAGAGTATTTTGTCCCTCTCTTTTGTTTGACAGAATAGGCGACAGAAATAGTTTATAACTTCTCTTTCTTAGACAGAACGTTGTCTCGGGTGCTTATGCTAAGCAGGCTGGTTTACGGTCGGCACACTCACCACGAATATATACCAGCGATCAAACAATATGGCAAACAATGCTCCGATGAATAAATGCTCACACAACAAATGTCCATATAAACAATTAAATATTACAACATTTTAAGACCCTCGACATCTTTTTCATCGTCTGTTGCAGCGCCCTCTAGTGTCTAAAACGAAACAAACAAACATGACTGTCAAAAAAGACTCCTTCATCACGGTTAAAAACTCAGCTTATAAAAAAAAAAGCTTTTTAATTTTAAATTAACTACGCATGTCATCCTTCACACAATCTATCCATCGTTTCTTTGGCCTAAACCGTTCCAGAAACCGTTTCTAATTAAGATGCAGATTATTCTAACTTAATATGTAGACGTCACTGCCTTCGCTCCCTAAATCATTGAATTAATGCTGTATCCATAGGTCCAATTGCAACTACTGACAGCTGTGGTGAAGCTGTTCTTGAAGCGACCCGCAGATACGCAAGAGTTGGTCCAGCACGTGCTCAGCCTCGCCACGCAGGACTCCGACAACCCCGACCTCAGGTATCAACTAACATCTATAGAGTTGAAACCAGTGTTGCCAACTAACCCTACCTACAGATTAAAAAGCCTAATGAACCCCCGAAAATTTCCTACTATTTAATAGATTTACTCTTGTTCATAATCACTTACTTTAGTAGGACTCTAGCCCTCAAATAACATCTATAGAGTTGAAACCAGTGTTGCCAACTAACCCTACCTACAGATTAAAAAGCCTAATGAACCCCCGAAAATTTCCTACTATTTAATAGATTTACTCTCTTGTTCATAATCACTTACTTTAGTAGGACTCTAGCCCTCAAATAACATCTATAGAGTTGAAACCAGTGTTGCCAACTAACCCTACCTACAGATTAAAAAACCTAATGAACCCCCGAAAACTTACTACTATTTAATCGATTTACTCTCTTGTTCATAGAACTTTAGCAGAACGCTAACTATAGCCAAAGTTGGCAAAGGATTTACAAAGGTTACAAAGTTTACAAAGGATTTAGAGTTAGAGAACTATATCACGCTGCTATTTTTTCTTGATAACATTGCTTCATGTTGTTCGTGACATCACGATGGCCCTGTCCGAAAATCAGCGCACCTTTCCTAGGTTTGATGCAGCCATAGAGTAGCCTCAAGAGACGCAATGTTTGATAATTTGCTAGGAAACAATTCTGTCAACTGTCGTGCAAGTCTCGTCACGCCTGTTGCGCTCTGATTGGTTGAAACTGTAGTTTCAAGCACAGCAGGCAACATGACGCAATGACAATGACAATGTCCGCGTTTGCCAACATCAATCCTAAAAGACTGATGTGTTGACAGAATAGTGTGGAACAATGACGTTTCTCGGGGTTAACTGCTCGATGGGTGCAGCATAATAATATGCTGAGATAATGCATCTTTTAATTTTTGTAATGTTTAATGTAACCTTTGTTCTGTTTTTTTTGTGTAGTGTTGAGGTCAATAAAGAGGGTGTTGTATCTAAGTGTGGGTACTGTCCTAACCTTCTTGTTTAATAAGGTTGGCTAAGTAGAGGGTAGTTATATATTTCTTCAGTCTGATTTTTACGCGTGTTCTGCTACAAAGCTCAATAAACATATTTACCGAAATATGGTGTTTTACTGGACATAATAGACGGTAACTACTATTTAATACTCGGGTCACTTTTTATAACTTTTGTAATTTATTGTATACGTTAACATTTCGGGCCTTTTTGTCACTATCTATCATTTTGTTAATTATTGCCATTTTGGTAATTAATTAATTAATTAACTTATTATATAATTACAACAAAAACAAAATGTTATGTACAGAGACCGCGGCTTCATATACTGGCGTCTCCTGTCGACCGATCCGGCGGCTGCCAAGGAAGTGGTACTTGCCGACAAGCCCCTCATTTCAGAGGAGACCGACTTGCTTGAGCCGACGCTGCTTGACGAACTGATCTGTCACATCAGTTCGCTAGCTTCTGTCTACCACAAGCCACCCACAGCATTCGTTGAAGGTAACTTGTTCACTAAAATTAAATTCATAACTAGGTGTGGTTATAATATTTGAAAAATGGGAAATATTTTAATGGACATTTTTATTTTATTTTCATTTTGTTTGCTTTTATCGTCAATGTCTTTTAAATGAGCTCTGTGGTAGCAAATATATATATATAAAAACGTTTGCCCCGACAGGGCGAGGCGCTGGTGTCCGCAAGTCGCTGCCCGCCCGCGGCGCCGCTACGGAAGACATTGCGTCTTCGTCGAGCGCTCCTCAGTCCGCTGTCATTCCCAACCAGTCCAACCAGGTAAACACCCCTAGTATCGCGGACAAAATGCATGGGTTTTTAAAGAACCGCCTTTAGAAGTAAGAACGGAACTATTTTGAATGTTACAAATAAAATTGGGCCCATACATTTATTTACATATAGTTTCTTTATTATTTATTAACATAAGTAAATTCTAAAGATGGTTCCTTAAATTTCTGCCCCATATCTTATGGCATGGGTAGCTGCGTGGGTTTTTACGTGGGGTAAATAAATTAAAATTAAATTCATTCATTAAATCACATTTTTGGTCCATTTTTGTTAGTGAGCTGTCTTAATATCTATGTTAAGCTTTCTTAATATCTATGTTAAAATAAGCACATTAAAAAGTTTAAAAGAAAGGTTTAAGGAGATTTACTTGTGTCCTGATCAAGCTCTCTCAGGCGATACTTTCTACTTGATCAGGACCCGAATAAAGGCCTTCATTACTGGCAAGTCATACCGATTTGGAAATATAAATAAGTATGTATTGTCTTTATGTTATTTTATAGGAGTCGAACATGATCGCGGATCTGCTGTCGATGGACATCGGCGGGCCACCGCCGGCGGCCGCGCCCCAGGCCTCCAACTTAGACCTGCTCGCCGGGGGAATGGACGTACTCGTGAGTTATCCTTATCTACACTGCTATACTAATATTATAAAGAGGTAAAGTTTTTATTTAGGGGGTAATCTCCGAAACTACTCATCCGATTTCAAAAAATATTTCACCTATATTTAAAATAGAATGTCAGGGTGGGCATTGGCTAGGCTAGGTGGACATATAATGCCCCGTTAAAATAATAGGGCTTTTCGTGGAGACCACGTAGAGAGATTTTGCAGTGTAAGTTGACGAAAAAACGATCGAGTGAATGCGTTTCTTAGAACGGTACTTTTTATCGGCATTTTTTTATCCGGGTACCACGCGGGTGAAGCCGTGGGCAGAAGCTGGTAATATATAAGCCTTTATTGATGTTTGTATTACACTGAAGTTACATTTTTATGCCCAATGTTAAACTAATCTAATAATATAAAAAGTAACCTATGTGTTATTCTGATGTATAAGCTATATTACTGTAAAGTTTCATCAAAATCCGTTGAGTATTTTTTGCGTGAAAGAGTTACAAACATCCATCCTCATATTTTTTCGCGTTTATAATATTAGTAGGATAGGACATCTACCTCATTTCGGGTATATTCGGTGTATATTTCTGTAGCACCCTGCATATATTTGTGTGCTCAAAACGTGTTAATTGCCTGTACGGTTTGAGTAGTGATTGTGATGGTGTTCCCACAGCTGGGCAGTGGGCCCGAGCCGGTGGCGGTGGCTCCCTCCACGACGGGTCTGCTCGGCGATATCTTTGGCGCGTCCGCGGCGCCCGCCTCTTACGTGCCGCCCAAACAGTGCTGGCTACCCGCTGACAAAGGCAAAGGTAAGTATTTTGCTAAAAGCAGTTTATGGGTTAGCTATACAAAGCGATGCTGGAACGCCCTGCGCGTCCAGTATGATAATGGCTTCAGGGTGCTGATGGGGCTTCCGCGCTTCTGAAGCGTATCGAGTATGTTTGCGGATGCACGCGTAGATGACTTCTATGCGATCATCCGCAACAGTACAGCATCCCTGATGCGGCGGATGCGGGGCATATTCAACAGATACCTGAAACTAATAGTGGACTGGCTGGATGTAGACACAGTCTTCATGAGGCACTGGACAGAAGTGCATACTGCACAGTGTGCGCCTTGATCAGGTGCTTCATGAGGAGTGCTTACTTTCAAGGATTATTAGTATTTAAGTTACGGTATTTATTATTTTTGTTAAATGTTAAATTATGGCTTATAATTAATGCTGAAATAAAAAGTTTTTGATTTTTTTTGTAACCTTTTAGGTGATTTTAACTAAGTTAGATTACATAAAGGTTACACAACTCAAAAGGTTACTTATAGGTGATTTTCTGGAATTCGTAGTATTCATAGGTAGGTATTTAATTTTTTACTTTAATATAAATTTAAACAGAACGTAGTAGCGCTCTTTGTTGCAAATTTTTGCAATGTCGGCAAAAAATAGAAAAGGAAAAATGGGTTAGAAAAAGATAAATCGTGAATGCAACTTCAGATGGAAAACACTACTAAATTATCATTTTTTTCTGTAAGTTAATACAACCAACATCTGTCTAACAACTTTCAGTACCTTATTAAAGGGGGAAAATGAGAAAGGTTACCCATGGCGCTCGTAGTTCCTGATACCCACGAAACAGGGCATCCTAATGTGGGGTCAGGATTATGTATGTCAAAGTGTGACTATGTATGTGGGGTCAGGACTATGTATGTCAGAGTGTGACTATGTATGTGGGGTCAGGACTATGTATGTCAGAGTGTCACTACGTATGTGGGAACAGGATTATGTTTGTCAAAGTGTGACCATGTATGTGGGGGTCAGGACTATGTTTGTCAGTGTCACTATGTATGTGGGTTCAGGACTATTTCATTCAGATGTACCACGTTATCGTGGTAAATATAAACTCATAACTCAGACTATGTATGTCAAAGTGTCACTATGTATGTGAGGTCAGGACTATGTATGTCAGAGTGTGACTATGTATGTGGGGTCAGGACTATGTATGTCAAAATGTGACTATGTATGTGAGGTCAGGACTATGTATGCAAAGTGTGACTATATTATGGGGGGTCAGGACTATGTTTTAAACTACTATATTTGACTGATGCTCACACAATGTCATGTTTATTTAGTAATTTTGTTTGTATTTCGTATAGGTCTCGAGATTTGGGGCACATTCAGCCGTCAGAACGGTCAGCCGCGCATCGAGATGACGTTCACTAACAAAGCGATGCAGGCTATGAGCGGCTTCGCTATACAACTCAACAAGAACAGGTATCTGGCAGGAACAGGGCCAACTAGCAGGAACAGGGATGACCTCTAGACGAATACTATTTTAATGACTATTTGAAATGTATACCACCCTCTTTTTCATAACCACTCGCTAGCAAGTAGCTCCAATTCTAACCCTGTCCTTTACTAACATTAAATAAAGGAAAGAGGCAGACAATAAGTATATAAAGTAGTATATATCAGTCCTGTAGTTCTCAAAATACAAGCTCTGCTTAGTTTGAGACTAGATGGTGCCGTGTAAATATGTCCAGCTTTATTTATTTATAATTTTAACCTTGCACGCTGCTAAAGTTAGCGAGTGATTATGAAACAGAGGGTAGGACTTTATTTTTGTATGAAGACTCTCGCACCTACGGATTATTGTGAGTTATTATATCTTGACACAGTTGATAATTTTTTTGATCAAATTCATAGACTTCATTTTTGTATAAAGACTCTCGGAATGAGTCGAAATAATGTCAGTGCATAAAAATTGTCTGTATTGTATCAGTTTCGGCATCTACCCCGTGGGAGGGCTGTGCGTGGGCGCGCTGCAGGCCGGCGCCACCGCCGAGGCACCGCTCACGCTCGCCACCACCGGACCAGTGCAGAGGATGGACCCTCTCAACAATCTCCAGGTATATCTTCATAGACGACGCTGTACGGGCTTGAGAACTGAGAGTTGATAATTTTTAATACCTACGTTTATCTATCTATCTATAAATAAAAATTTAATGCTGTTCTGACGTGTGAAATTTTAAATTCAACTGAAGAAACTAAAACACTGATTAGCTAAACAGTTTAAAACCTTTATATGTAAAGATGTTATTCGTACACCCCCGGTTGTCTGGAAGAGGCCGCTTCTAAGAGATAAGACCATTGTACTTTTAGTTTCGTGAAGTTACTTTAGAATATGTAATTAATATGGAAGTCTCGACAGAGCTTACTTATTTGAGCCTTTTGGGGTTGAGACTCTGGGTCCGTGGGGAGCCGGGGCCCTTTGCATATTCAAAATCAGCGTGCTGACTGTTATCTGGATCAACGCATTATCATTCCCATTCACCGTGGTAATGCAGGCAGCATTTTGAGAAAGCTGGAGTTGAGCTAATTATAGAAGTTTACAACGGTCTAACTCCAAAAATTATAGTGAATTTGTTTATTAGTTTGTAAAAACGGGAATTTTCACGTACCGCACTATCTGTGAAGGCACCGACTAAGTTTCGACTCATTCCGAGAGTCTTCTTTAGAGTGAGTGATCGCGGCGCTCTCCCTCCGCGTCGCGTCGCGGAGTGAGTGCGGATAGTGCGGTGCGGTACGTGAAAATTCCCGTTTTTACAATATGAACGGTCTAGCTGTTTCATCTGTACTTTTTATAAGTCCCTACTTGTACGTATGTACGTACAGCTGTTTGTATGAATTTATTATACCGGTTGTAATAAGACTACTCCCGAAAAATTCGGGGAGTGAAAGTACCCATCAATATGAATAACTTTTACTATGGAACCAACACTGTGAACGCGAAAAAAAAACAGCTGTTCCATACTAAAGTTCAATACCTACTTGGCTGAAATGTAAGTGTTGGTTCAATAGTAAAAGTTGTTCGTATTGATGGGTACTTTGACCTCCCGAAGTTTTCGGGAGTAGTCTTTTTACACCCTGTATACTATATTCATTAGATTTTTTTTTCTTACAGTGGTAAAAAATCTTTTCATTAATTAATTCATGAATGTTAATACCAGGTGGCGATCAAGAACAATGTGGACGTGTTCTACTTCGCGTGCCTGATCCCCGCGCACATCCTCTTCACGGAGGACGGTCAGCTCGACAAGCGCGTGTTCCTCACCACCTGGAAGGAGATCCCCGCAGCCAACGAGGTGCAGCACACGCTGTCCGGCGTCGTCGGGAACGCGGACACCATAGCGCATAAGATGACCCTCAACAACATATTCACTATTGCCAAGAGGAACGTGGAAGGGCAAGACATGTTGTACCAGTCCCTTAAGCTCACCAACAATATATGGGTGCTTCTAGAGCTGAAACTACAGCCGGGGAACCCTGAGGCGACGCTCAGTCTGAAGTCGCGGACGGTGGAGGTCGCGCAGTGCATATTCCAAGCTTACGAATCGATTATCAAATCGTAATCTCAATGTTCTATGTATCGGTCCAAGTAAGACTTGTAAATTCCATTATCATAGAGTATTTAGGTGGCTTCACACAACGGTATTATGCCAGTTTGTACTAACCTGCTAAAGACCCCCGTCTAGACAAATACCTCACGCTTACTTTTCCTTTCACGCTAACGCAAATTTGTCAAGTAAAACTTGGCAGCTGTCACGTGACATTTTCACAGCTAATGTCATTCCTATACGACTTAATCTTTCCGCAGGCGTTAATGCCAACAGAAGTGG